>CM064482.1:13105539-13460703 GCA_032716605.1 Paralithodes platypus
GCATAGAGAAATAAAGGTAATATTTTACCGTGTGACAGCCAAGAGTTTTAACACATAGTATACCCTATAGGCTATGACCGGTAGTATTTTTATTTTATTTTTATTGATTTTGTTATTTGATATACTGTTAAACGGCCGTCGTTTGACAGCAAGATATGGCAGGAATTATTAGTAGCCTACAGTATTATACCCATTTGCCTGAATACTACATCTGTACCAAAAATGAGGTCAACAAGTAAACGGGTGCCTGGTTGCTACGTTAAACCCGTCCGCGAGACATCGTTACCCTCACATATGATTAGGCTTTGCAATTATGAAACACATACTGGTACGTGTACTGTAATAACAAATAAGACAGGAATTCAAATATATATACCTATTCAGGCTTCAGTAAGGGGTTAAAATTCAAACAGTACCTTCCATGGTGAATATTTGGGTAGGCTCTCCGGTCACACCTGTTCCCACGTTTAATTTGACCATTTACCATCCTACTGTATATACTAAACATGTCTTTTTTTACAGCAGTGTGGCAGAGAACACCTGGGTATGGACGTTGTACGCAAAGAGATATCAGACTAGAATCGCCAATGAACTACTCTTGTCAGGTATGATTATTACAATTGTTGCGTACCATTCAAGATAACCTACGTAACCTTACTTACCATATAGGTTTGTATATATACATGATTTTTTATAGGATTAAAATGTTTTAGTGTTGTTTATCATTGTTTAAGTGGAGGATTTGCATTAGCTTACCCATGACTCCAACAATCTTAACCCAGGAACTGCTGTCACCTGTGTAAATAAAAAAAAAGTAATAGTAAAGAAAACTGTTGGTGCACATTTATGACTTCCATATTATTGCCGTCGATTCCATTTCCGGTACTCCTACCTGTGAAGCACAATGTACATCCTGGTTATAGTCAATCACCTATCAAGATGTGCACAATGCTACAGGTTAGAAGCGCCTGTGAGTTCTTCAGAAAGTTGGGAGGGTTATGAAGATCCAGGGATACTGTGTGGTAAATTGTTCAACCATCTAAATGTTTCATATACAGTAGGGTACTTGAAACCCAAAATAACCCAAGGCCTAACTGGTCTTTCAGCACCATGGTTTTAACTCTTGAAACACATAAATCACCTCAAATGTGGTCAAGTACCTGTATCCATAATTTTTACCCCCTAAAAAAGAAGGGGTGGGGGGTGAGGAGTGGAGGATGTGGTATGGAGAGATGTCACTACTGTACTTTGTATCTGTTACCCACTTTGGAGATATTTCCCATTTTTTTTTTTTTTTTTTGGTACACTTATTTTTGAATACCGGGCTTCAAGTGAGGCGTGTAGCAGTTCTTGGGTTAGACACCCTCTCACTAGTGGGGAGGGCTATGAAGAGCAAGGAAAATGTGGGGTTAAATAGGAAAATTCAATCAAGAATTTGCAATAGTGAATGTTATCTCCCGTACTGGTATACTGTACACAAATCACCATGGTCTGTACTACGTGTTAGGCACTCCACAAGTGTTTCCCACAGTTTTGTTAATGTACGGTATATTTCAGACGGAGTATCGCTGACATCTAATCATCCAAGAATGGACTGCCCCAGAGAGGAGACTGCCCCTTCTTCAGAAACTGCCAATGTCCAGGATATGCAGCAAAAGATCTCAATATCCACTACTTCATCAGTGTACAGTTCCTTGGATTATCTACTACATGGTAAGCTCAAGCTACAATCATGGCCATTCTGTTTAGCATTTCCCTTGGACCGTACTTCATCAATTACAACTCAGGGAGGGAGTAGATTACATGGTACCGTATTGTTCATCTTGGGTATTGTCAACACTTGTTGCACTCTATATATCTGTCTATCTATTGCCTGACGCCGTGTCCCCCAAAGGGCTGGCCACGAACGAACCACCCCCATGCACCTCTGTCCCCAGGTAGTCGACGCCCCTCCCCCAACCAGCACCGCCTTTGTTCATATACTTCCTTACTACATCCTTCCACATCTCTTTCGGTCTACCTCTCCCTCTCTGTCCCTCCCCCTCGCTCTTGTACACCCTCTTAGTCATTCTCTCAGCTTTCCATACGTTCCATATGGCCGAACCATCTCAAGTTGTTCCTTTTCACACTTTCCAGCACATCTACCTACACACCACAACCTCCTTCTTACTTCCTCATTAGTCAGTCTATCCTCCATGTAACTCCGCACGCACTTCTTAAGTAATTCATTTCCACTGCTCTCACTCTTGGTCTGAGTCTCTCAACCAACGTCCATGCTTCGCTTCCGTAAGTCAGTGTCGGGATTACCACACTGTCATGCAAGGACTTCTTCACTTCCATACTGACCACCCTATTTCTTGTTACTGCTTTCAGCGTTCCTACAAACCCTCTTCCCCTGTTGTACCCTCTCCGCACTTCTTCATCCATAGTCCCATCTTTACTCAACACACTGCCCAGATACTTAAAAGAGTTGACGATCTCCATCTGTTCCTGGTGCTTTCCCCAACATCTCGGAAAATCGGGCTTCTCGGAAGTGGTCTCCCCCCAATTAGTCCGAGATAGCGAGGGTTTTACTGTATATTCATGTATTCACCAACCCACCAATTAACTTATAAATATACCTAATTAATGAAATCAATGAAACTAATGAATACATGTGATACTCCATATTCTGGTCAGGTTTTCCTAGTTTATTTAGTAATTTTTTTGTTTACATTTCCAGATAATGGTGTGGCTCCGCTGTGTAACAATAACTCCCAAAATCAAGATGGAGACCAGGACTCGGGTGGAAGTGACAACGCAGCTTCTTCTAGTGTGTTGACCGGAGTCGGATCACACGCCATGCTACCCTCTGTAAGCTCTTCAGCCTCAGAAAGTTGTAGTAGCCACAGTGACATTAAAAATGAAATAGAAGTACTGCAAAATATAGTTCAGTTTCAAAAGTGTAAAATTGAATGTGTTAATGAGGAAATTAGTCAAGCCAAGGAGATGATTAAGAAATGCATGGCTGCATTGTCAAAATCTTTCACCAAAACACAAATTAATCATATGATATCTGGACAAAATATAAGGCAGTGGACAGAAGAAGATATAATAAATGCTCTTGGTGTCCCTAGTCTTGGCGTGAAATCTTACGGGTTCATGAGGGAGTACTTAAATATCCCTCTGCCAAGTATTTCTACTTTAAACAGGCGAATGTGTGACATCAATGTAGAACCCGGTATCCTCAATTCGGTTTTAAGATTGATGGCAATTAAAGCTCAATCTCTTACAGAAGGAGAAAGAGCATGCATCATCTCTTTTGATGAGATAAAAATTGATAATAAATATTGTTATGATAAAAGCTCTGACAAAATATATAAGCTGCATCAGTCAGTTTAGGTTCTAATGGTTAGAGGAATTCTTGGGAAATGGAAAAAACCTATATATTATGATTTTGATGCTAGAATGACTAAGGATATATTGTTAAGTATTGTGAAGAAACTTGAGGTAGCTGGCTATCCAGTCCATGCTACTGTTTGTGATCTAGGTGGTGCCAATGTAGGTTTGCTTTCTTCTCTAGGAATATCAACTTCAAAACCTAATTTCCCAAATCCATTCAAGCCACGTAGAGTAATCCATGTCTTTGCAGATCCTCCACATTTGATCAAGTTGATTAGAAATAATCTTCTTGATCACACCATTCAAACTCCAAATGGTGAAGTAAATGCTAAGCCTCTTCTTGAATTGTTGAAATATCAGAGAGGTGAATTTAAATTGGCTCCAAAAGTATCAAACTTGTCCTTGCTTGTGAAGGGGCCGGACCGACAGAGAGTTAAAACTGCTTCACAGCTACTTTCAGAAACTAAATCTAAAGCTCTGAAATATTTAGGTGAAAGTGCTATAGTCCTTCCTTCAGGTAAAAAAACAAGTTTCCTTTCTACTAGTAATTGGGATGTGACAGCTGAATTCATTGGTCTTGTTGACCAATGGTTTGATGTCATGAATTCTGCTAGTGTCAGAGGAGATAAATTAATGAGAAATGCTTTTAGAGCAAACAAATTACAACTTGATGTGCTCCATAAGATCATAGGCATATTTAGCTCGACAAAAGTTTGTGGCAAAACATTCCAATTCATTAGAGGTGTCTTGTATTCTTCCAAATCTCTCATCAACTTGTTCCATGACCTAAAGTTGTCTTATAACTTTCAATATATTATATCAAGAAGGTTGAACCAAGATGTACTAGAGAATGCATTTGGAGTTTTAAGACAGATGGGAAGTGCACATGATCATCCAGACACTGTTAGCTTCAAATACAGAATGAGGCGCTACATTCTCAGCCGTAAGCACATACTTGTGGCTGTTAATACAAACACAACCGTCTCAAGAGATGATGTGTTGATTGCTGAAGGGCTAAAATGTTTTATAGCTAACAGTTCGCCAATAAAAAAGAACAACACTTTCCAACAGCCTGAATGTGAGTCTGATGACTGTATCCTTACCTCTGAAATGGTTGATGAAGATGACAACCGCCCAGAATTTGTTTTGCCAGAAAATGAAGTTGAAGGGTTTGAATATGTACTAGGTTATGTGGTTGCTAAATTTAGGAAACAATATCCCTTTTTAGAAAGTTTTGAAGTGAAGGAAAATGATTGGTTTGACTACAAAAACAGAGGAGGTCTTTATCGAATGGCTCCTATAGTGAAAGACCAATTCAAAAAAGTAGAAGAAACCTTCAGGAATTATCATGGAGACTCTTTGGTAGAAGGTCATAGAGCGGTTTTGGGCATGTTAGAGACGGTTCATGAAGCATTGATAATCCTAGAGAAGTGATTGAATTTTACATTAGGTGCAGAATGTATTTTAGAATAAGAACACTAAACCAAGCTCTAAAATTGGGGAAATCTCGCCCCAAAATAAATAAAATTAAGAAGCTTGTTGTGTGCAAACCTGGTACATGAATTGTAAAAGACTTGGCTTGCTCTAGTACTGTATTATTATGTTTGTAAAGAATCATATACAATGTATACATACTAGTACAGTATACGGTACGGTACGTTTAAATCAGACAAATAGTATTTCACATGGTATATTATCAATATAAACCAATAGAATGGTATAAGAAGTTATATTGACCTTGTAATATTTCAGTAGTAGATTAATTAAATGGTAAAATGTGGGGTCAAAGGCAATGCGGGAGCTACTGTGACCTGATAATGAGTAGTGCGTATGTGTGTGGTAGGTCATAGAGCAGTTTTGGGCATGTTAGAGAAGGTTCATGAAAGCATTGATATCCCCGTTTTGACGGAATCAAACTGACAAATCCCCGTTTTGACGGACATTCACCCTTCTTTTCCGGGGACGGAAGCGCGTCATTTAGAGGTCCGACAGAGAGGGTTTACTGTAGTTTCATTGATTTTTCATTAATTAGGTTTATTTGTAAGTTAATTGGTGGGTTGGTGATAATATGAAATGTATAAATATTGTACTTTGTAAACATGTCTAGTTCAAAGTTTTATTTCCCCATTTTTTTTTTTAATTATAAAAATATAAAAAGAAATACATGGCCGATGTTTTTATTTGTTACCTACTGTATGTTATTAAAATGCCCCAGAAGGAGAAGCCCACCACAGAAGCCACGAACGAACACCACACAGAAACACCCAAAGGAAAGGTCCACAGAACGAAAGAACCAGCTGACCGAGCCAGCCAATTCAGACAGGCCCAACCTCGCAGGGCTAAGCAGCTCCAGGCCGCACCTAGATACCCCTTCTAAACTGACCATTTTTCCACACCTCACGTACACTACCCCCTCGTGTCCTACACTCTTAACTACAAAGATGATGAACAGGAATATACATTCATATTAAAAACACCCATGGCCTGTCCCTATGTTGAGCCAATGCCAACACATCAGACAGCCATAATTATATCAATGTATGTTCTTACATCCGAGAAGTAGATGTTATATATCTTAGAAGTTAAAACAACCACGCCTGTCCCTAGACCTCGTATATCACTTCCCATGACGAGTTATATATATATGTAACCCGTGCTCAGTCGCCCCCTTGCATTGTTCCTCTAGTAACTAAATGTCTCTATAATATTAACTGCCACCAGTATTGATACGACATAGCGGCACTGTCCTTGTGTCGTATTGTGCCAAGTACAGATCAACCAGGTTTCATCACCTTATTAGGACGACGACTATAATGTCGTCGTTCATCGATGTATGCAATCCTTAGTTTAAGTATTAATATTAACATTCCCTAACATCTTGTCTTGCCAGACTAAGCTTCTGAAGACCCATCGCCCCATAAATCTATGTATTCAATCCTTAGGTTAAGTATTTTTAGCCGCCATTCTGTTCACCTTTTTCCATTTACTTTTCCACAATTGTCATACGTCTTCCCCTTGCCTCCTTCGTATCCACAGTCCACACTACGCCAATTTACTTTGTGTCATACACCTCTTACCCCAACCAGAGATTGTATAAGATAACCTTGTTACCAGTATCTGTCATAAGTACCCCGAAACAATAACTAAGTACCCCTACGAACTGCCGCTGTTGTTGGTATATAATATTTCATAGAAAACGCAGTTCCCAGGGCCAACTAATAGTATCCATAACCCCTCGGACTGATCACATAACTCTATCTTTTCCAGACTCATATACCACCCCATAGTTGCATTCCCCGGTAGCATTTGGCTAACGTATTCTACTGCCTTTTCAAACTTCCATATCAACTGCAGCCTAATGCCACCCCCACGCCCAGAGACCTTAGGGTCAAATTCCCCTATAGCCCCCTGCACTCCTCCCCTCTCATTATAAGACCCCGTGCTTCTCTACTCTTGTCCGACCTAGCCTCTCTCTCATACCTCTTGAAGATCCTTGAATTTTCCGTTGCTAACGCTCTCCAACCTTTTATATATATACTCCTATCCAGCCTACCTTCACTTAGTAGGCCAGAACAACATTAGAACTTTACTAGCCCCTTGCATGCCATCTATTCTCTTACAACCCATTCACAACCCTGCACCCAATGGTCGTCGGTGCGAGGCTAGCCGCCTCGCCAGTAACTAACTTCTATTGCCATACTTCCAGATAAATGTGGCAGAGTTAGCAACCCAGTCTCCACCACATCCAGCAAACCCTACAATTAACAACCAGCCGAGTAAAACCAGCTAGCTAAGGCACCTTCGGTTTTGGTATTAAGGACACCCACATCTGTCTCATACACAGAGGGTTATTACAAACACTGGTGATATGGCAAGCCCCTAGCCACAGCCGCCGGACGACTATCACAGAGAGAGGGCGCCCAGCTCCCCCTTTTTGCCCACCCGAGGAGGGAGACCCCCACCCCCGCGGAGGTATACCTGGCCCCTGTTTTGACTTCTGAGTCATTGTCAGGTAGCACAGGAATTCTTCCTATCAATGAACTAACCATGCATGACTAACACCTTTACTAACCTCTATTAACTCACAATAAACCATTTACCTTTCTTGCATATTCTGATCACTAATTTAGCACCTCAGCTATACCATAGAATGAAGATTGAACAATCTAAGAGAGACGCTCGTATCACAGCTGTCCCCATCCTCCTCGCAAAGTAGATCCAGTCTCTCTCCCCTAAATACTTCCAGTATAGCCAAAATAGTACCTCTTACTAAGGCTCAGTTATATGAAAATATAAAGCCTTCCTATAGCCATGTGCCACAACAGTAAATACCATCTTACCTAGTCCCCATATCTATTGAGAGCTCAAATAAGTCCATAAGACTCGAGATCCCTACTGTCTACAGTGTCCAGAACCGAGCCTATAAATCTAGCTCCCGCCCCCAGTCAAATCACTTGAAAGCTAGACACCAACCAGGGGTCACTACCCTGCAGTTAACTTCTAGCTCTGCCCTTGTGTTGTTCCGGAGTTGAGATTCCAGAGCCGGCAGACTCCGTGGCAGATTTGGATAGAAGGACCTGCCCACGTATTTGAGAACTTCACACATATGGACCCCCTGGACGGCCTCGGAACCAGTCGTTAGCCCCCAACATCATGAACGCAAGATAACCAGGACCAGACCCATCAGATACTACCCAAGATTCCCTTTATCAGTACTACATATTACTGTGCTGTTTAGAGATTCACTAATTAATATTTCTACGAAGTGGCTATCTCTTTGCCCCAGTATAATTCAATAACCATTCAATTAGGAAGTGCTAAGCGTATCAGTGTTCAATAATTAACAGGCGATACTAACTCTCGTAATCAACCATATACCCAGATATTATTACCTAGAAGGAAACCCTAGTGATATCTGAATGTTCGCCCATTGATTTGCGTTCTATGTATTTCTGAGACAAGAATATAAAACTTAGATCAGTACCCCCTGAGGTTACTAGAATTCCCGTGCTCTAAAATACGTGTGTCTAATCTAGTCTGTGAACTACTACTTGTGCACCAGAGCTACCAGTAATAAATCTAACAGTGAATATGATTCTATAAGTAACATTGATGGTCTTCGGTATATAACCTGTTGAATTAAAGCCAGTGAACAGAAGATTAATACCTGAACGTTGGAAGTGGGAGACTAGGCTCCATCCAGATCCACTTATGCTAGTGTTGTTTGATTCTATTATATTGTCTTGCACGAGTATTCTCCAGTGGTATATAAATAAACGTGATCGTGTAACTTGCTACCATGTGTTTCTTTGTGTTCTCTATTCCTCATATCTTGTATTGTGCATGCAGCCTTATATACCCAGTCATTTAGAACTCACATTACCCAAGTTAAACCTGTAGAAAAACAGGGCATAACAGTTATGATGATAATTAATATTGTTAGGGAGCCGGTATATATGAAGGGTCATGCCTGGATGTGAGGTGAGCAGGCATTGTGGTGTGCTACGCTACGCTGTGTGTCTGCTTGCTGTAGGCTAAGTATTGACTTGGGACAGAGGTGCATGGGGAAGTTTCATTCGTGGCCACCCCTTCAAGGATCATGGTGTTCGGCAATAGATATATTTCCCAATTAGATATGATTGACATGTCAGAAGATAGCATCATCACACGCATGAATTTCAAAGTGTATTTACCTGATGTTGATTTAGATACTCTGCATGTATGGTCAGTGAATTGACAGGGGACCTTCAAAATTGATACATGCAAGGTGTTGAAGATAGAAAGGATGAATAATGAAGCCATATATACAGATGGCAATAAGTAACTCGAATGAAAAGGGCCTAATAATGATTGTCAGAAATCACTGTACTGGAAGTGTATGAAATGATGTAAGAGTATTCAAAATAAATCAATTTTTGTGTATACATCTTCAGGAGGGTGAGTGACAGAACTGTTGACTTTACTTTAATACTTGGGATGGGTGAGACATTATGAAATATGCTGGTAAGTCTTTGTTTTCAAATTATAGCTAGAATGTACTGTGTGGGGATGGTTATTCGGTTGGGTGGTAATTTTATATGCTTGTGATTTAGTTTGTTGTTCTGATGGTTCCTAGGGCTGAGGCGATGACATGTTTGTTGTTTTGTGGTAGGTCTCCTCCACCTAGGATATGCTTGATGTTGAATGTTCCTCCTTGTTGGGTTACTACACTTCTGAGATGGGTGTGGGCACTGGCAATGGCAACTGGGTCTGGCAATGGAGTAGATAATGCTCCACTGTTTCTGGGGTGAGGCAGTACGGACAATTTTCATCTTCTTGGAGTCCCATCCTGTACATATGCCCTCCTAGTCTGGTGTGTCCTGTTCTGAGGCGGAGAGCGGCGGTGTTTAGGGCTTTGTTCTTGTAGATGGAGTGTTTCCACACTGACCACTCTGACTTTATGTTACTGTATTGTGTGCCAGCTATGGTAACTTTCCACTCTTCCTTGAAGTCTTGGAGTAAGTCTTCTCTGAGGATGTTTGTCCGGTCAGTTGTGGTGTAGGATATGACTGTTGTTAGGTGGAAGGAGTGCATCCCTTTGGCTAGTCCATCCACTATTTCATTATGGAGGATGTCAATGTGGCTGGGTACCCATTGGAGGGATATTGTATATCCTTGAGAGTGGAGGGTGGTGAGGAGTTGGATCATAGGGTATACTATTTCCTTGTTTGTCTTGGTGTTATAGTTAATGGCTTGTATGGCACTTTTGGAGTCACAGCAAATGGTGTAGGCACTTACTGGGAGGGTGTTGATGATCTCAAGTGCACGGAGGAGTCCATAGAGCTCTGCTGTATACACTGTGGTTTGTTTGGGTAGCTTCCATCCCATGGTAAGGTGAAATTGTGGGATCCATAATGCTGCAGACACAGATTTGCTGTTGTTATTACTGGTACTGATGCGTGATCCATCTGTGTATACATGGGTGGAATTTTGGTGCTGGGTGTGGAGGACTTCGAGGAACTCTTGCTTGAGCTCAGCAGAGTTGTTTTTCTTGGTTGTTGAGGTGATGAGGTCTGTGTGGACTGTGGGTGGGATGTATTCCCATGGTGGGACTGGTGGTACCATGGGGGTTGAGTGGCAACCAAGGAATATGCGTGCTTTTCTATGTATAATTTGCCCTACGCGCTCTCGGAAAGGTGCTTTATGGATGGGAGCTCCTTGAGGCTGTACTGGTACATTGCAGAGAGATGCTGAGAATGGGTGGGAAGGTGGGACAACATAGGTTTTTGAGAAGTAGGTGGCACACTGTATATCCCTTCTGGTGTGGAGGGGGATAAGATTTGCTTCACACTGAAGGCTAGCCACAGGGGTTGATTTAAGGGCCCCCATTATGATCCTCATTGCTGAATTCTGTACCATCTCCAGTTTATGAAGATGGGTCGGTGCAGCTGAGGCGAAGGCTTGGGCACAGTAGTCAAGTTTGCTTCTGATGTATGCTATGTAGAATGTTCGGAGGGTTGTGACGTCTGCACCCCACGTTGTGCCTGCGATTGCTTTCATGATGTTCAGTCTTTGGTTGGTGTTGTATGTCAGGTAGTCTATGTGGTCTTTCCAAGTGAGGAGTGGAGCATCAAAAATTACTCCGAGATATCTATGGCTCTGTGTAGGAAGCAAATCTTCTCCATTAAGCGTGAATCTTGGAGGTCTGTAGTTTTTCTTTCTCGTGAAGATCTGGTATAGCGATTTGGTTGGGTTGATACTTAGTTTTGATTCATTAGTCCAGTTCCCTAGGATGTTGAGGGCGTCCTGCATCCTTTGTTCGGCTATTTGAGGATTATGGTCCGAGGCGTATATTGTTATTTCGTCGGCGTATTGTATTGTTTTTGCTGGGTTTATGTCTGGCATGTCCGACAGGTACGGGTCGAATAAGGGGGGGCTGAGTGAGGATCCTTGTGGTAATCCTTTTTTTGATGTTATGGTCTTAGACATCTGTCCTTGAATGAATACTTTGTTTGTTCTGTTGGAGAGGGAAGACTTTAACCATTGTAGCATGTGTCCTTTTACTCCCATTTTGGCTAGTTTCATAAGAACATAAGAACATAAGAAAACGGGAGTCTGCAGAAAGCCGATTGGCCTAAGCAAGGCAGATCCCTGTCCCACACAACCCCAATTTCAAAGCCCAATTATAGGCTCAACACTCTAATACCCTGAGGATCATCTTACCAAAACGGTTAGAGATTAACGCAGGATTACGGGGGTCTGCAGAGCGCTGATTGGCCCAACCCTGCTGATCCCCCTTCACACCCAACCCTTCTCGTCCATATGCTTATCCAATTTTATCTTAAAGCTCCCTATCGTTTTTAATCCCACTATAGCACTTGGTAGTCCATTCCACCCATCTACAACTCTGTTACCAAACCAATATTTGCCTATATCTTTTCTGAAACGAAATTTATCTAATTTGAAACCATTGGTACGAGTTCTTTCGCTATCACTGAGCTTTAGTACATTTGTCATGTCCCCTTTGTTAATCCCACTAACCCACTTGAACACCTCTATCATATCCCCTCTAACTCTGCGTCTCTCTAACGAATGTAAGCCTAATTTCTTCAACCTTTCTTTATACGGAAGATTTCTAATATTATGGATCATTTTTGTCATTCTACGTTGTACTCTCTCCAATGAATCTATGTCCATTCTGTAATAAGGACACCAAAATTGAACAGCATAATCCATCTGGGGTCTCACTAATGACAAGTAAAGTTTTAACCCTTTCACGCTTTTATGACGCAGAGGTTGCCAGTTTAGCAATAAGAAATAGAGTTCTCTCACTCTTATAATTACCTCTCCAAAATTAGTTTTCTGCCCACAGCTAACTCAAAGACAACTGCAGAGGTTGAAGTAACTAAACTAAAGGTTTATAAATACCCTTGATGGTAACAAAGGCTATAAAGTATCTCCAATAGGCTCAAAATTGCGTCATATGCGTGAAAGGGTTAAGATAACATCAGCAGTTCTGTTACTCACACTCCTTGAGATGAACCCGAGAATCCTGTTTGCCTTGTTTCGAACGCTTATACACTGTTGTCTAGGCTTCAAATCATTGCTAACAAACACACCTAGATCTTTCTCACAATTCGAGTTTTCTAATTCCACATTAGCTAGTTTATATTTAACATTTGTATGCATCTTCCCTATCTTTAATACCTTGCATTTGTCAATGTTAAATTTCATCTGCCAATTTACTGACCATTCGTGTAAGGTATCTAGATCCCTTTGGATCCCTTCAGCAGTAAGAGATCGTGGGGAACGGTGTCGAAAGCAGATGAGAGATCTAAATATACTATGATACAGGTCTTTTGGCTTGAAAGGGTTGATAGTATTACCTGTTCCAGGTGAAGCACCTGGTCTACTGTATAACAGGTAGGTCTGAAGCCGGCTTGTGAGGAGGGGATGAGGTTGTTGTTTTCAAGGTGCCAGGAGAGTCTTGTCTGTACCATTCTTTCTGCCAGCTTGGCTATTTCAAATACATATTAATGGACAACACCAGGAATTGTCAGATAATCTAGGTTTCATCTCTAAATGGGGGTGGATGGTCAATTGCAGTAAAGTCAACCCAATTACTATACAGTAATACAAACTAATATTTACTAAAATCCTAATAGATCTACCACGTCATAGCCTGTACAAATTTAGGCCAATGCAGTATATTTGCAGTATATTTGATTTTCCATACAAAGCCTAAGCAAAGCAGTGATACACAAGTATTTTACTGGAGTTATCTAATTCCACTTTTGCTGATCAGAGCATATTAGTAACAGCTAGCTAAGCGTTTTGCAGGGTTATACACAATCAGAAATTGACATCAGATTCTCATAAAGCAATACTGGTAGTAAATATGAGATGCTACAGACCTATATAGGCTAAAGTAGATCGAATTCCTATTTTATTTTGGATGCAATGCCAGGCCTATACCTTTATCTTTAGTAGGCTAGGCCTAATTACAATCGAAAGCATATGTTCAAGGGCATCTTCGTTTTAGATTGTTTGGTGTAATGGTAATGTTAGCACATAACAAGCACTAATGTTTCCCCAATTAATTAAATAGCCACGAATCAAGCTAGATGTCGATCGTTTTGGGGAAAGAGGCCGTGGCCGCAGCCGCCATGCCCATACATTTGCGCCTGATCACACTTGTATTTTGATGTGCTTTACTTAATTTAATTGTTATAACTAACCTAACCAGCTGAAACTAACCTAATGCAATACAATTCAGTACAAAATAAGTAAAAATACATCGAAATACAATCATGATTAAGCGCGAATGTAGAGGCATAGTGGCTTCGGCTAAGGTCTCCCGCTCCCCACTGCTACAATAATAATACTCCAGATTTTGGAGCGAAATATGTTGCTGGTTATGAAAACGTGACAAAAAGAGGATGCAGAGACATATTAGTTTTTTAAGTTTTCATAAAGTATCGAGGAATCAGCTGCTAAATGATTTAATTTGCCATCAAGTAGCAATAACCCCAAACTATAGCCACAGTATACCTTGAGTGTGACGTCACCATTTTACAAGACTTACACACTTCGGCGCCCTCCAAGAAATTTGAGTATACAGTAGGTTTACTTGTTAGTGTCTATACTGTATACTTTGCCGGCAATGGCCGTGGAAGCGGTTGTGAAATAACCGTACGTGCACTTAATTGACTTGAAGTGGACGGCGTTGAAGAAACAGAACCCTCCTTCCGGCGTTTCGTAGACCTCGAAGACTCGGCGGAAGAATGTCGGGACTGCTTCCTAGCGGATCTAGAACGTGATCTAGATTTGCGCTTCGGTGAATGCACCGTCTCCTGTTAGACCAGTCGGGGGGGGGGGGGCGGCTCGGCGTTGTCTCTTTCACTACTTGTCACTACCTGCTTGGATAGTACTTTAGATTTAACTTTGGGTTTGACTGACCTCGCCGGAGCTGGCTTAACCAATGGAGATTTAATGACTAGGTGTTCCCAGAGCTCCTCGTCATCACAATGGAGAGCTTTATGAGCAGTGTCTTTCGCATAAGCGTTTAATGTTGACTTGATCTCCTTCAAGCAAGACAATTCTCTCTTATCAAAAACCGCCGCTCGTAACTCAGAGCACACGGCACACCGTTTAGACACCCATAGTCCTCTTGAGCGATCAAGACACTGTACACATTTTGTACATAAATCGTGGGCAAAAACTGGTAATAATGAGTAAGTAGGCGTAGAGCAAAGGTCAAAGCGAGGCATGATGGAGCTAGGGACCCCCCCCTGCCGGAAACGGCTACTCCTCTGCTGCCTGGACCGCTACTACTGAAGTGATGAGACTCTGGAAATAGAAATAAAGTTAGTTATAGCCACTGCTAAGCTAACCTTCCGCTAGACCTGGTAGAAAGACCCCAGGTCTCTCCTTTTATTATACAAAATGAACTGCTTACCTGTGACTAAGCGTCACTGGCCCATACGACCTTAAGCGTTTGACTATCCTTGACTATTAGCACTAGATGGATAGTTAATTCGCTTCATGACTTGAGTCATGGTTAAGCTCACTTAACTGTTACGCCGTGCGATAGAAGTTACTGAATGAGGCTATCGGTCAGGGCGAGTTCACTCGGCGGGCCGAGCTGGCAAATTCTGCATGAAGGTTCGTGGTTCAGCACACCACGCCGGGACATTTGGTTGGTTTCTTATCGTCTGAGACGAGAAAACGCCGGCTCTGCTGAGAGAGCCGCCGGAAAAACGAACCAAAATTTTCAGAGGTTATGACTTGTCTGGGAAAGTCCAAACCTCCGAAAACCCCACCACATAAGCGGGACGTCTCCCAAACCCCTGAAGCATGAAAGCACACATGCCAAACACAAATATAACGGGGATAATATTAGGCTTACACATACAGTATAGAACTTAATTTATAATTCATAAATAACCCCTAGCCTATGTTGGAGACCCCTAATAAGGCTGACCATGAGGTAACGACGAAACATCAAAGTGGCAGCAACTCGACGCTCCGAAGACACAGCAGCAGCAGCATGTGGAGCAGAGGCCCGCGATAGGGGCCCAAGCGCAGATACGGACTCCAGAAGATTCCACACGACGTGTGGTAACCCTTGAACTGGAGCACCTGCTAGAATAAACTATGCAACTACCTCATAATGACGGCCTGAAGCATGAACTTGTGGAAAGGTAGCCTCCTAAATAACTATCAAAAGCTAAAGGCGCAACACAACCCACACAATAACAAACATGGCGCGATGATCCTGGGGACACGTAGGCGCCTGTTACAATAGTACCCTAACTTACACACCTCCTGCGGACGTACCAATGGGGTAGTCTGTGCTAGCTAATTTAAAAACATGTTTAATACAACTCGGATGTATACGAATGAGCAAGGACTCACTAAAACTGATCGAACGAAGAATGAAGCCGGAGCACAGTGTAACCCACCCACACGTAACGGACGCGGGAGGAGGAAGGAAGTTTAGACGCTAGAGGGCCACCGTCAGGAATCCACTCGCAAGAAATCCACGCATTGGGAAGCTTGAGTATAGCACTTATTAAGTTAATTTTTCTTTTTTCTTTTTTACAAGGTTTTTTCGTAGCGAGTACCCAATCATAAAGACGATTCCATAAGAGAATACGTGTTGCACTTATGAAGTTGTACTCCCTGTCCTCCCGCGCGGTAGATTCAAACCTGGCGACGCGGCGTTTGAAGGGAGACTATTATACTAATAGGCATATCGTCAATGATGGAGGGGCCACTATTAAATATAAGTATTTTGTGGAAGACTATAAAGTGATGGTACTGACCAAATCGTGATAAGAAGTCTTCCTTTGATTTAGAGTAATTTGAATATATATTAAAGAGGCCAAACTCACACAAGTTTTCATGACCTTTTGTATAGCTGAATGGCAAGTATTTAAATGACTGTACTGTAATTCTTTAATGTGCAACTATTTTATGTTAACCTCCCCCCAAAAAATGAATTACGATGCACACCTACAATTATATGCAAAACTTAAGCGATGCGGAATACTAGACATTTGAAGTACATATTTTTGTCATGTGGCCTTTGGACTACAAAGGTTAATATTCTAATGATCGAACTCATACGTAGCCCATGCCCATTATTTTGTGTCTGCCAATCTTGCCGGTCAGATATCAATTTTAAACAGGAAGTTTGTATATTCTGGCCTTCAAATTTTTTAAATTACAAGCATTAAGTACAAATGATTGAGTGCATTTGTGTGTAGCAGGAAATATAACATAGACAAAATAAACTACATAAATGTAAAAGTTTGTGCGTGAGTTTGTTTTTTTGTTTTTTTGAGAAAGAGAATGATGAGGCAAATATCTATTCTGGAGACATTAACCCTTGGGATCCGGGAGGCCTTATATGAGGCAAAACGTATTTTGGTTAGGAGTCCGGGAGGCCTCATATGAGGTAAAAAGCGCGGCTAAAAATCGGCGCTAAAATAATCATAACTCGGCAACTACGCGTCGTAGCGATGTCATCTCGATGGCAGTCTACAGACAACAAGATGTTCTACAATTTGCAAACAACCTGACTGTTCTAGGTGGTCTCAATCAGTAGCTACTGAATTATGAAGCTTGACTGTACGAAAATGGCCCCGGACACAGCGAACCGCCTCATATGAGGGCCCCCGGATCCGGAGGGTTAAGAGTAAATGAGGTATAGGAGAGTCATGGCTTAGAAGATCGTATTAGTCTGCCTCTTTACACGACATTCATCCTTAATTTCTGTTGTAGGAACAAAACAGCTGAGGCATAAAGTCTATGAACATTCCTTTCAGAGCCTTCCAGACAAACAATGAAGAAGCTAAGATGTAAAACAAAAGATTACTATAATAATATTTATATAAATAACAATAATGATAAATAAATACATACGTACCGGTAAATTAATAAAATAATAAACAAATAACATAATAAAACCAACAACATCAGGCAAATCCCTTAGAATGTGTGCCTAGCTAACGGTCCTTACCTGATACAGCTTTTGTAAGAGAAACCAATTTATTTAATGTTCTTCTATGTATCCCTTCATTAATATTCTTTCCTGTTTTATCTTGTCCATTCCTCCTTTCTAAGACTTAAGCTTACTTTCTTTTTGTGTGTCCTCTCTTCCTTGCCGATATTCTTTCTGCTTCTACTCTGCCATCCTTCTTTTCTCCTCCCTTCCAAATGCCCAACTTCCCATTAAGGCACAGTCTGGGACTAAAGTTGTGGTATGGATCTTCAGCCAACGAGCTTAGAACACCATGAGAGGCAAGCGAGCAACAAGAGTGATACCTGGGCCTGCCAAGTGTAGGATAACTACAACACTTTCGTTGTTGTTGTTGACGTTGTTGCCGAGCTCACGCCGCGTCCATACGCTTGAAGGCGTTAATGTCGATCTGCATCGTCTGCATGTCATCAGCTTAGCTATATAATTCGGCAATGCATAACGTTTGAGCTTGAAATGCACACACATAAGTTTGGATTCCCAATTAAGATAACTATTGTAATAATATTGATAAATTATGTTGGGAAACGAATAAAATAATGTTGACAAATAAGAACCATTTATTTCAGCAGACACCAGACGCAGACGGACTCACGGAGGTAGGAACCGTAGGGCTGATGTTGATGATAAGTTAATATTTTCTTTATCTCGCCTGAAAGAGGGATTAATGCTGGTCCTTATATCTCACCGATAACCAAGGCCCTCTCTTAGATGTATATATGAGGAAAGAAACGACCGGATAATTATGGTTTCCCTGCAGCAAGTGAAAGGTAGATTTTGCTGAAGGCAGGCAATGTAAACATTAGGCTAATCGTGAAATACTCAGGGTGGCGTATATCTCGATCAGTCGTTTTTCCTGTATTAACCCTTAACTGTCGGCGCGCAACTTATGTCGTGTGAAATAAATTTGGACTATGTGGCGGTTCATAACTTATGTCGAGCGCCATTTTCACCACGTAATGTTGCTGAGAGAGAGAGCTGAGCGGTGTGAGGAGCGTAGCAACTCTATGACCGTCACCCACCACCGCGGTGGACCAACTGAACTGTATTCTAACTTCCTCTCCCTCTTCTCACTCGCTACACAGGGAATTATGTAGGGAAATTACCTAATTACAGGGTTTTTGCACTCGTGTTGCACGATCGTTGCAAGAGAACCAGTGGTCGTACAAGGATGGTTCAGGTGTCATTGGAAAGCTCTGTTTATGCCCTTTCAGGGATATATACTTGTTTTACACTCTGGGTCTTATTTAGGCATGGAAATGATCACGTAAACAACCCTATTTAGGGTAAAAACCTCCCGCGGGCGCTACGGTCAAATAGACCACCTAGCCCGCTAAATAAGGGTTAACATTATCCATGTTTACCTAATACTTAATTGTTTTTATCCAGATCGGTGTAACTTGTGGATTTGTGCCAGTGTTCAGCTGAGGAATTTGTACATCATATATCCATAAACTAATTAAATAAACAGAACAATAATTATGTATCATGTGTTATTATCCTTAACCATGTTATAACAGGGATCCGACATGAAACTACTTTTAATGATGTGTTAAACGCAATATAGGCCAATAGCATAATAATGCAGTCTGTTGTGGGTTATAATACAATTGTGCTCACAGCGGTTTAGGATATGTTTCGTGATTATATATTCCCATTACAGACATTATACGTAAATTATAAAGTATTCGCTGTGGTTAATTTCAATTGTTTAATGTGAGGAAATTAATTATTTATATTCTCTTACCTCGTTGAATATTTAATGACCAAATACACAATGACTAAAAAAATTCAAGTTTAAAGATAATCACCCAAGCTTTGGTTATGACCTATCCGTACTATTGATATAATATGGGTTAATTTGATGGTGCATAAATGATATAACATTATCACAATACTCTGATGTAAACCAACTTAATCCTATAGGCCACATGTTCAATATAATGTTACTGGTCGCTTTATATTAATATGTTATTTCATTGGTCACTACAATACATACTTTGTCAGTCCGAAATTACGTTTTCGCAGTTAATTTTGAATATCCTGATAGCGAATAAACATTTCTAATTAATTTTAATGTGTTTATTCCTCTTACAGTCATTTATGAATAGAAAATGTCTTTGTAAATGCCATATTCAAATGCGTAGAATCAACCTGAGCAACGCTTGATAATCATATAAATGCGAAAATGTAGTTTCAACCAGACTAGAGGCCTAGTATCGTATATATCATGGTAGAGTAATAGACTTATTATAGTAGAGGTAATGAAACAATTAAGTTGGTAAATATTTTCATAACAAACAAACAATGATAAGGTACTATCATAACAAACAAACAATGATAAGGTACTATCATAACAAACAAACAATGATAAGGTACTATCATAACAAACAAACAATGATAAGGTACTATCATTTGGTATGATACATAACAGTGGCGATTCTGACATTAGTAAAGTGTGTAGGAAGGATTGCTTAGCCTAAAGTAAACGATCAATATTGAATACAGTAGCTGTGTGAAGTATGAAGACAAATTCCCTAGATTTTGTTCACCAATATTAGTACCGCGTCCATACACTAGATGGCGTTGGTTGCAGCCTAAAATCGGTGCCAGACACCGCTATCTATGGTATCATTTATTTTAATGGGAGACATAGGAAGTTTCCTATCTCCCTTATACTTTCTCTGCTTCAGCCATCCATTAGTGCCCGCTGACGGCATTATTCAAAACAATCCGAGATATGATATTTTTGGCTCTCCATAGATGGCTCTGTTCCATACGTCCAGGTAGCGCCAAATGTAAGCGAGGAACTTCCTGTTTCTTGGTGGATTACGATCATGCCAATTATAACACAAACACAAACAGACACACACACACACACTACTTCATTATTTGAATGTATGGAAAATTAATGCTAAAAGGAAGCGAAAATGCAATGGGTATCCATGACAGATGTAACAGGCACACATTTCAGAGTTAGAAGTGGTGTGTGTCATTTTCTTTTATAAGTAATATATAGGTATATATCCCTATATACAGTAGTTTATTAATGCAAATAATATAACCAATAATGGGTGTTTATAATATAGGTCGTTAAATGAAGGTATAGCTAGGGCCAATATTATGTATATAAAATTGAGATTAGGATACTAACAATGCAACACAAATAATGTAAGTGAATATGGTATGGTTCATAGGAATGACAACGTGGTGTAACATAACATTAATTAAAACTAAATGTATGATATCAATGTCGAGGAACACTAAAAGGAAACAAAGGATTACCTATACAAATATTTATATACGGTATATACTGTTTACAACAATATTGCGATATATATATATATAATTCCATCATTTCATACAGTAAATTGTGTTGAAGATCCCTCCGCTCAACCTTAGCCTGTATCACACCACCCTTCGATCATCCCGACGACGTTGATATTATTTAAATAATACCACTACAAACGTTAATATGTTTAACTATTTCAGACCTCCTTCAACAGAGTTTGATCATAGTGTAATAAATAAAATCCATGTTATTCCATACCGTCTATATCATATCTTTATGGAGGAGAGTGAAAGTTTATGAAACGCTCCAAAGCAAGGAAGACATAACTATAGCTCTTTAACCTGACAAGCGCGATATAGACCTAGGTGCTAGGGTAGTTATTTGTGCATTTCTAGCCCTGGATTCTGACAGAATTCGTTATATTTACAATATAAAGCATTATTTGTTTTCGGTATGCTTTTATTTTACATATATGATGTATATATGAACCTTCAAGAGTGCTAAAATAAGTGGGAAAAGCATTTGGGTGGTGAAAAACGAAGATATTGGCCACCCGGTCATAATCTCAGGCAAGAGAGAGCCACAGGCAGCCCTCCCCTCTCGCTGTCTGGGAGTCAACTGAGACGAACGGGGCGGTGTGTGCCGGTGTCTGGGTGTTGCATAACGATCTTTTATGCAACCCACTTGTGCTACATTATCGCGGGAGAGAAAAATAACCGATAAATGATGATAATAAGAGGATAAATAGGTGATAATTGAGGAGGGGGGGGAGGGGGGAATAAGGTGGGGAAGGAGGGGAGGGGGAGGGGTGAGAAACACATGGATGAGTACTAGAGGGGAATTATCTCACCTAGACACAAAATCCTTTGTTTTGATAGGCCCTTTTTTTTTTGGATGGCTTTTTTTATGGTCTTGCTTCCGTGAGGCCTATCGCGTTCCCTATAGGAAGCCTTCCGTGAGGCCTATCGCGCTTGCCGGGTTAAGTACTTCAGGGCGTAGGGAGATAACGTAAACATCCAATGATTCATAGGTCAAACCTGGTCTTATTAAACCCTTTTCTTCTATGGATACTTTCCAATGATGTATAATTACAGATAATAGCTCAAATAAGGCATGAGATTGATTTAACGATTACCGAAAGCTTCCCATACTGTAATAAGGTAGTTAAGCTATTTGTATGCGTAGAACATTATACTTAGTTGTGTCAATTGTTTATATTATACAGCATACCTCTAATTGTTTAGAGGTTTGATAATCATCGGGCCTCGTCAGTATTCTATAATATTGAATAGCTTTTCATGGTATATAATTTTATGCAAGGTTTCAAAAGCCATCTCCTCCACATTAAATGTAGTGCCCTCGAGAACTCCTTGACACAATTACTTGTGTAAGGTGTTCTAGTTATGTCTTTGCTTAGCAGGTCAAGCATCCTTTATTAACCAGTGAATTATTCTGAATGATAGTAGGCTGTATTTTCTACCATGTTAAGACTATTGACTTACAAAATATAAATGTTACGCAAAGTGGTATCCTCCCCCCCCCTATAGTGCCGGCCGAAATGTCTGTCTGTCTGTCTGTCCAGAAACTACTAGACCGTTCGACGGATGTTCACCATACTTCACACGAACATTCGGTGGGTGAATGCGACGGTCAGTCAAAAACGATTTTTTTAAATTCCTGCAATAGTTATGGTCTTAGGTAAATAATATAGTTCCCCAATCACCCACACCTCCACCCCCCTCTCAACCATTCTCCCCCCACCCCGCAATACCCATCGCAGAGTTGGGTATGCCGTTTTGATTTTAGGCAAAACGGTACATCTATTATATTTATAAAATACGTTTTTGAACTTTCCACTTATATGAAATCGAGAATATATTTCCACTATACAGGGCAACTTACCCAGTTCAATACCCATTACACAATGTGTCCCTATTCTTTGTATCCTGCTTTACCATGCTGCCTAATGTTACGAACTGGCACTCGGGTACACAAGGGCTCTCAATCAGGACTCGAATACGGCTCGCTGCCACAACGGAAACACACGATCCCAACCCCTGAGTACTGCCAGCCGAACAAAAAACACCAATACCCTCCAGAGTTCAATCTGCTATAACGGGGTATACAAGAACTCGGTACTAGTGTTCAACAACAGACTAATAAAGAGACAGGAATTATCTAGTCTGGTCAACAATCAAACAATGAAGTAAGAAACAACAACACAAAAGAATAGTGTTGGCCGAAGCCGAAGTAATCCACCCTTGACTATGAACTTAAGAAGTCCACCACCCTCTACTTCGGATCGGCACTATTACGCTACGTTAATTAATAGTCCTTAAGCATCGAGCAAGGAATCTTCTGAAAAAAGTTAGATGCTTCTCGGATCCTCGTAAAAAGTACGTATCGGATTTTGAACAGTAATTCAATAAGCAAAAACACTGGCAATTAAATACTATTAAAGGCTTAAATTGGCATAAGAATAATTAAAAGAATATGCAATAGTAAATGGCAAACATTAAAAGGAAGTACTCCGCAAATGCAACGGCAATAGCCTACTTGGATTGTGCTCGTGGGCCACTAATAACTAAAGTAGCCAAGCTTGCAACACATGAAATCAATAGTGCATAAACAATATCATACATAAGGAAAGCTTCAATACTATTCTGTATCTACTAATCGAGTAAAGTCTAGCTGGGGTACTGTTATGCCCTGTTTTTCTACAGGTTTAACTTGGGTAATGTGAATTCTAATTGACTGGGTATATAAGGCTGCATGCACAATACAAGATATGAGGAATAGAGAACACAAAGAAACACATGGTAGCAAGTTACACGATCACGTTTATTGATATACCACTGCAGAATACTTGTGTAAGACAATATAATAGAATCGAACAACACTAGCATAAGTGGATCTGGATGGAGCCTAGTCTCCCACTTCCAACGTTCAGGTATTAATCTTCTGATCACTGGCTTTAATTTAACAGGTTTATATACCGAAGACCATCAATGTTACTTATAGAATCATATTCACTGTTAGATTTATTACTGGTAGCTCTGGTGCACAAGTAGTAGTTCACAGACTAGATTAGACACGCGTATTTTAGAGCACGGGAATTCTAGTAACCTCTATTCTAGGGGTTGGTGGGTTTGTCTGTCATGAGGGGGTGAGTCAAGTGTGGGGTTTTGAAGTTTATTAGGGGTGTGAATTGTGGGGGGGTGGAAGGGAGCTACTGACGGAAAACTGTCACAAGGGAAATTTTGTTGGTGGGGAAATAGCTGAGCATTTCTGGGGGAAGGGGGGGAACATGGTTGGGTCCCTAGGTCGTCACGCGTGAGGGGAGGATTAACGGCGCGTGTGGGAGGGTCAGGGTGGTGAGAGGTGAGCGAGTTAGGAAGGGGGATTTGTGGGGGGGACGGGGGGGGGTTGGTGGGGGAAGAGTTAGGTGTAGAACAGGGGTTATTGGTAGAGGACTGATGTATTGATTTGGGGTTGTTAACAGGACGAATTTGGGGAATTTTCTTGGTGTCAGTCTCGGTCTGGTTAAAGGTTATGTGGGACTGGGGAGGATTAGCGAGGGCAGAGTTAGGCATAGGACATGGGTTATTGAGGGAGGAGTGATGTACTGATTTGGGGTTGTTAACAGGACGAGTTTGGGGAATTTCTTGGTGGCAGTCTCGGTCTGGTTAGAGGTTATCTGGGACTGGTGAGTTTGTTTGACATGAGAGGGCGAGTCAAGTGTGGGGTTTCGAAGTTTTCTAGGAGTGTGAATTGTGTGGGGTGGAAGGGAGCTACTGACTGAAAACTGTCACAAGCTACCGACGGAAAACTGTCACAAGGGAAATTTTGTTGGTGGGGGATAGCTGAACATTTCTGGGGTCATGGGGAAAATATGTTGTGGTAGGCCTACATAGGTAGGCATAGCTAGAATACGGAGCTTGTTGGGGGGGCTGCGGAGGGTTGGTGGGGGAAGAGTTAGGTGTCGAACAGGGGTTATTGGTAGAGGACTGATGTATTGACTTGGGGTTGTTAACAGGACAAATTTTGGGAATCTTCTTGGTGGCAGTCACGGTCTGGTTAGAGGTTATCTGGGGTTGGTGGGTTTGTTTTCTGGGGTCATGGGGAAAATATGTTGTGGTAGGCCTACATAGGTAGGCATAGCTAGAATACAGGGCTTGTTGGGGGGGCTGCGGAGGGTTGCTAGGCAAGAGTTAGGTGTAGAACAGGGGTTATTGGTAGAGGACTGATGCATTGATTTGGGGTTGTTAACAGGACAAATTTTGGGAATCTTCTTGGTGGCAGTCACGGTCTGGTTAGCGGTTATCTGGGGTTGGTGGGTTTGTTTGACATGCATAGAAAAAGGATGGGGTTTATGGGGTAACACAATTGATGGAAGATGATCGTTGGTGGATGGCTGGGCAGGGGAAAATTTAGGGATGGTCAGAGAGGATAGAGGCAAGGAAGAGTGCACTGGGGTTGGACTTTCACCGGAAGTCATTTTGGAAGGGTGCACGGAGTCTTGGATAGGGGCTGAAGGGTTGGATAGGGGATTCATCGAACTGCGTAGGCATTCTTCTCTGATGGAGAGCATATGTTCTTTGAATAAGCCATACGGGTCGAGATGGGCGGTGATGTGGGGTGGGAGGATGTTTAACAATGCGGTGAATAAGAGTTCATTTTGTTGGTCGTAATCTTCATAGCTAAACGTGGTCCTCACGTATCTGTAGAGTTGTATGAGGGTCACATTTATATCCCCTTCATACTTGATCTCATCGACTTTTATTATTTTGGGGGCGACGGGGGAACCCAAAAGTGGATCTAAGGTCCGGATCACGAAGGATCGAAACTGGTTCCAGGTAAACTCTGGCGTACACTGTGTCACAGTTTGGCGAATAAATTCTTTAAAGGTAGGCTGATCAACAAGTTGGGAAACGGCTTCTCTCAACTGTATAATATGCGTAATTGCAATGGCGATTTTTTCGCGGTCATTATGAAGTACCACATCGTACACTGGCTTTATTATGTCTAAGTAACTGGTGATATCATACTTGTTTACATCATACTTGGGAATGTGTGCGAGTGGCTGAAAATTTCGCGATGTTGCCATGCTTCTACTGTTCCAAACTTGCAGTGAAATGCAACATTTTATCCGAATCAAGAACCACCGCTGCCGCCAATGTTATGCCCTGTTTTTCTACAGGTTTAACTTGGGTAATGTGAGTTCTAATTGACTGGATATATAAGGCTGCATGCACAATACAAGATATGAGGAATAGAGAACACAAAGAAACACATGGTAGCAAGTTACACGATCACGTTTATTGATATACCACTGCAGAATACTTGTGTAAGACAATATAATAGAATCGAACAACACTAGCATAAGTGGATCTGGATGGAGCCTAGTCTCCCACTTCCAACGTTCAGGTATTAATCTTCTGATCACTGGCTTTAATTTAACAGGTTTATATACCGAAGACCATCAATGTTACTTATAGAATCATATTCACTGTTAGATTTATTACTGGTAGCTCTGGTGCACAAGTAGTAGTTCACAGACTAGATTAGACACCATATTTTAGAGCACGGGAATTCTAGTAACCTCAGGGGGTACTGATCTAAGTTTTATATTCTTGTCTCAGAAATACATAGAACGCAAATCAGTGGGCGAACCTTCAGATATCACTAGGGTTTCCTTCTAGGTAATAATATCTGGGCATATGGTTGATTACGAGAGTTAGTATCGCCTGTTAAATAATGAACACTGATACGCTTAGCACTTCCTAATTGAATGGTTATATGAATTATACTGGGGCAAAGAGATAGCCACTTCGTAGAAATATTAATTAGTGAATCTCTAAACAGCACAGTAATATGTAGTACTGCTAAAGGGAATCTTGGGTAGCATCTGATGGGTCTGGTCCTGGTTATCTTGCGTCCATGATGTTGGGGGCTAACGACTGGTTCCGCGGCTGTCCAGGGGACCATATGTGTGAAGTTCTCAAATACGTGGGCAGGTCCTTCTATCCAAATCTGCCACGGAGTCTGCCGGCTCTGGAATCTCAACTCCGGAACAACACAAGGGCAGAGCTAGAAGTTAACTGCAGGGTAGTGACCCCTGGTTGGTGTCTAGCTTTCAACTGATTTGACTGGGGGCGGGAGCTAGATTTATAGGCTCGGTTCTGGACCCTGTAGACAGTAGGGATCTCGAGTCTTATGGACTTATTTGAGCTCTCACTAGATATGGGGACTAGGTAAGATGGTATTTACTGTTGTGGCACATGGCTATAGGAAAGCCTTTATATTTTTATATAACTGAGCCTTAGTAAGAGGTACTATTTTGGCTATACTGGAAGTATTTAGGGGAGAGAGACTGGATCTACTTTGCGAGGAGGATGGGGACAGCTGTGATAGGAGCGTCTCTCTTAGATTGTTCAATCTTCATTCTATGGTATAGCTGAGGTGCTAATTTAGTGATCAGAGCATGCAAGAAAGGTAAATGGTTTATTGTGAGTTAACCCGTGGAGCCCCGGCTAGTTTTGTAATGTTTGCGCACCAGAACCCGGCCGGTTTTCAAAAAATGGTTTTATTCCAGAAACAATAGCGAATGGGTTAGGAATGAAGGAAAAACCACGAAAAAACGCTCAAAAAGCTTAAAGAATGGTCCTACAGAGCCCCCGAAAACGTATTTTACAAGAGTAAAAAATTGAAGGCAATTATCCCAAAAAACCAGGTTATTGCGCGCTCGCGCGCACGCACGTGGACTTTGAGAGTTTTCAACCATCGGCACGGTTGCGTGGGATACGTACACAGTTCCCATACAAATCTGAGCCCTCTTGAGTGGCTACACCTGAGGTTACGGTCGGCGCAATTAGGGTGACGCGCCAGGCGCGTCTCTGGGGCTGTGCGTTACATACATCGCCGACGCGTCAGGCGCGTCGCTGGGGCTGTACGGGTTAATAGAGGTTAGTAAAGGTGTTAGTCATGCATGGTTAGTTCATTGATAGGAAGAATTCCTGTGCTACCTGGCAATGACTCAGAAGTCAAAACAGGGGCCAGGTATACCTCCGCGGGGGTGGGGGTCTCCCTCCTCGGGTGGGCAAAAAGGGGGAGCTGGGCGCCCTCTCTCTGTGATAGTCGTCCGGCGGCTGTGGCTAGGGGCTTGCCATATCACCAGTGTTCGTAATAACCCTCTGTGTATGAGACAGATGTGGGTGTCTTTAATACCAAAACCGAAGGTGCCTTGGCTAGCTGGTTTTACTCGGCTGGTTGTTAATTGTAGGGTTTGCTGGATGTGGTGGAGACTGGGTTGCTAACTCTGCCACATTTATCTGGAAGTATGGCAATAGAAGTTAGTTACTGGCGAGCCTCGCACCGACGACCATTGTGTGCAGGGTTGTGAATGGGTTGTAAGAGAATAGATGGCATGCAAGGGGCTAGTAAAGTTCTAATGTTGTTCTGGCCTACTAAGTGAAGGTAGGCTGGATAGGAGTATATATATAAAAGGTTGGAGAGCATTAGCAACGGACAATTCAAGGATCTTCAAGAGGTATGAGAGAGAGGCTAGGTCGGACAAGAGTAGAAAAGTGCGGGGTCTTATAATGAGAGGGGGGGGGGGAGTGCAGGGGGGCTATAGGGGAATTTGACCCTAAGGTCTCTGGGCGTGGGGGTGGCATTAGGCTGCAGTTGATATGGAAGTTTGAAAAGGCAGTAGAATACGTTAGCCAAATGCTACCGGGGAATGCAACTATGGGGTGGTATATGAGTCTGGAAAAGATAGAGTTATGTGATCAGTCCGAGAGGTTATGGATACTATTAGTTGGCCCTGGGAACTGCGTTTTCTATTAAATATAAATATACCAACAACAGCGGCAGTTCGAAGGGGTACTTAGTTATTGTTTCGGGGTACTTATGACAGATACTGGTAACCAGGTTATCTTATACAATCTCTGGTTGGGGTAAGAGGTGTATGACATGAAGTAAATTGGCGTAGTGTGGACTGTGGATACAAAGGAGGCAAGGGGAAGACGTATGACAATGGTGGAAAAGTAAATGGAAAAAGGTGAACACAATGGCGGATAAAAATACTTAACCTAAGGATTGAATACATAGATTTATGGGGCGATGGGTCTTCAGAAGCTTAGTCTGGCAAGACAAGATGTTAGGGAATGTTAATATTAATACTTAAACTAAGGATTGCATACATCAATGAACGATGACATTATAGTCGTCGTCCTAATAAGGTGATGAAACCTGGTCGATCTGTACTTGGCACAATACGACACAAGGACAGTGCCGCTATGTCGTATCAATACTGGTGGCAGTTAATATTAGAGACACTTAGTTACTAGAGGAACAATGCAAGGGGGCGACTGAGCACGGGTTACATATATCTATACTAGTCATGGGAAATGATATACAAGGTCTAGGGACAGGCGTGGGTGTTTTAACTTCTAAGATATAACATCTACTTCTCGGATGTAAGAACATACATAGATATAATTATGGCTGTCTGATGTGTTGGCATTGGCTCAACGTCGGGACAGGGCATGGGTGTTTTTAATATGAATGTATATTCCTGTTCATCATCTTTGTAGTTAGGAGTGTAGGACACGAGGGGGTTAGTGTACGTGAGGTGTGGAAAATGGTCAGTTTAGAAAAGGTAAATGGGTGCGGCCTGGAGCTGCTTAGCCCTGCGGGCTTGGGCCTGTCTGAAATGGCTGGCTCGGTCAGCTGGTCCTTTCGTTCTGTGGACCTTTCCTTTGGGTGTTTCTGTGTGGTGTTCGTTCGTGGCTTCTGTGGTGGGCTTCTCGTTCTGGGGCATTTTACTTCCCTCTCCTTCATTATAGGCTCGTCCTCGAGCCTCAAGGGTGAAGTAAAAAGAAGCATAGTCAGAAAAGTGTAGGTTAACAAGAAAAGTAGTATGACCAAGGGAAAAAAATATAATATATAGTATATGGAAAACATGTAAATTTAACCCGTTGAGACCCAGCGTCGCACGTGTTGAGTCGGCAGTCTTTGATCACCAACTCCCAGCGACGCATCACGTGCGTCCGACATATAAAAAACACTTACGTGGCTCGTAAGGTAGGAAATGGCGGGAGAATAGGAGGGGGAGGTACCGTAGTGTGTGGGGGAGCCGGGCCAGTAGGTGTGAGCGGGCCGAGACAGCCGCGCGGCTGGTGGTGGTGGGCTTAGTGGGGATAGTTTAGACCCCTGGTTTACCGCCACTTTGAACCTTCATTACTCCGGTCGTATGGGAGCTAGAGGCTTGAGATTTATGTGAGATAATCCTTAGGATGTATGCCGTACAATGCCATACTCAGTTTTTACCCTAGTGCTCCCGGGCTGGTGGTCATGCGGGGGAGACGAACTATTGAAACACCCCCCCGCCCCCCAAATGACCGAAATGAGTTTTTTTTTATTTGTGTGTTCATTTCTCACCATTCTCTTCCATTTTGGCTCAACAAATTTTTTTGAAGCTCCGGCCCCTCCCCCCCAAAAAAAATGTCAAGGTGATTTTTTTTTGTTTTTTTTTTCATTTCTCATCCTTGTCTTCCATTTTAGCAAACAAAAAAAATAAGTGAAAATGGCTTGGGACTGGGGTGAACAAAATATTATAACTAGCCGGGGCTCAACGGGTTAAGAAAGAACAGAAAATTAAGAACACAGGAAATTAAGAAGAGGTAAAGTGTTTAACAATGTATAAAGCAAATTTAAAAGATAGTCAGAAAAGTGTAGGTTAACAAGAAAAGTAGTATGACTAAGGGAAAAAAATAATATATTCAGTATATGGAAAACATGTAAATTTAAGAAAGGACAGATAATTAAGAACACAGGAAATTAAGAAGAGGTAAAGTGTTTAACAATGTATAAAGCAAATTTAAAAGATAGTCAGAAAAGTGTAGGTTAACAAGAAAAGTAGTATGACTAAGGGAAAACAATAATATATACAGTATATGGAAAACATGTAAATTTATAGAATCATGCCCAATCGCTTAGGAATTGAAAACAATAACAAAAAATCAAGTACAATAATATCCTCATCATCATCAGGGGGGGGGTTATTTAGGGTTGCCGTTAGTCTGGGTGACGGTCTGGTAATAGGGGGTGGTGGTGGTTGTGGCTTTGACCTTGGGGTTTCACTTTCACTTTGGAAGGGCGGGGTGGATATACCGTTAGTTCTTGTCGTTAGGAATGTGGGTCTGGGGGCGAGCTGGCCAGGGGCCAGTTTTGGAGGGGGGGTCTAAGTGGTTTCGGTCGGGGGTAGTGATAGGGGGTTTTTAAAGATGAAACGGGCAGGTCGAGTCGGGGTTGTTGTTGCGGAAGAGGTTGGTGCTGGGGAGGGGTTGAATCGTGTAGAGAGTTGTGGTCGTGAGTGGGGTTTGGGGAAGGGTGAGTAAGGCTGAAGGTTGAGAGTTTACTATGATCGGGTGGTTTGGGGTGTGGGGATTTGATAGGGAGATGGTGGGGGGGGTCTGGGCAGGCAGGGTTGTGGTTTGAGAGGGGTTGAATTTGGACTGATTTTATTTTCGGGAGAGACATGGATGGGATTTCGAGGAGTGGTTGAAGTTGAGAGGTTGATTATGTTGTTTGGGGCGAGAGAGAGAGTATTTTGGGGTTTAGCCAAGGTGGAAAAAGTGTTGTGGTTGGATTGGGATGGGAGTGGTATTTTGTCGAGCGGGATCTTTGGGGGTGGAATTTGGGGCGGGTGGGGTAACGGTGAAGAGGGGGGTAAGATAGGGGGGAAAAAGGAGGTAGGGGTTATGTACGGGGGTGATTGTTCGTTCGGAATGTGGTCGTGAGAGGTTAGGCTGGCAGCGTGGGAATTGGTGGAGGTTGAAAGTTTAGCTGGGCTCATGATGGTGGGGGACTGACTGGTGAACAGGTGTTTGGTATGCATGAGGGGGGGGGAAATCACTTTGGTGGGGGTCACGCGTGAGGGGGGGATTAACGGCGTGTGTGGGAGGATCAGAGTGGTGGGGTGTGTCGGTGGCAGTGACGGTTTGTTTAGAGGTTATCTGGGGTTGGTGGGTTTGTCTGTCATGAGGGGGTGAGTCAAGTGTGGGGTTTTGAATTTTATTAGGGGTGTGAATTGTGGGGGGGTGGAAGGGAGCTACTGACGGAAAACTGTCACAAGGGAAATTTTGTTGGTGGGGAAATAGCTGAGCATTTCTGGGGGAAGGGGGGGAACATGGTTGGGTCCCTAGGTCGTCACGCGTGAGGGGAGGATTAACGGCGCGTGTGGGGGGGTCAGGGTGTTGAGAGGTGAGCGAGTTAGGAAACGGGATTTGTTGGGGGGACTGCGGCGGGTTGGTGGGGGAAGAGTTAGGTGTAGAACAGGGGTTATTGGTAGAGGACTGATGTATTGATTTGGGGTTGTTAACAGGACGAATTTGGGGAATTTTCTTGGTGTCAGTCTCGGTCTGGTTAAAGGTTATGTGGGACTGGGGAGGATTAGCGAGGGCAGAGTTAGGCATAGGACATGGGTTATTGAGGGAGGAGTGATGTACTGATTTGGGGTTGTTAACAGGACGAGTTTGGGGAATTTTCTTGGTGGCAGTCTCGGTCTGGTTAGAGGTTATCTGGGACTGGTGAGTTTGTTTGACATGAGAGGGCGAGTCAAGTGTGGGGTTTCGAAGTTTTCTAGGAGTGTGAATTGTGTGGGGGTGGAAGGGAGCTACTGACTGAAAACTGTCACAAGCTACCGACGGAAAACTGTCACAAGGGAAATTTTGTTGGTGGGGGGATAGCTGAACATTTCTGGGGTCATGGGGAAAATATGTTGTGGTAGGCCTACATAGGTAGGCATAGCTAGAATACGGAGCTTGTTGGGGGGGCTGCGGAGGGTTGGTGGGGGAAGAGTTAGGTGTCGAACAGGGGTTATTGGTAGAGGACTGATGTATTGACTTGGGGTTGTTAACAGGACAAATTTTGGGAATCTTCTTGGTGGCAGTCACGGTCTGGTTAGAGGTTATCTGGGGTTGGTGGGTTTGTTTTCTGGGGTCATGGGGAAAATATGTTGTGGTAGGCCTACATAGGTAGGCATAGCTAGAATACAGGGCTTGTTGGGGGGGCTGCGGAGGGTTGGTGGGGGAAGAGTTAGGTGTAGAACAGGGGTTATTGGTAGAGGACTGATGCATTGATTTGGGGTTGTTAACAGGACAAATTTTGGGAATCTTCTTGGTGGCAGTCACGGTCTGGTTAGCGGTTATCTGGGGTTGGTGGGTTTGTTTGACATGCATAGAAAAAGGATGGGGTTTATGGGGTAACACAATTGATGGAAGATGATCGTTGGTGGATGGCTGGGCAGGGGAAAATTTAGGGATGGTCAGAGAGGATAGAGGCAAGGAAGAGTGCACTGGGGTTGGACTTTCACCGGAAGTCATTTTGGAAGGGTGCACGGAGTCTTGGATAGGGGCTGAAGGGTTGGATAGGGGATTCATCGAACTGCGTAGGCATTCTTCTCTGATGGAGAGCATATGTTCTTTGAATAAGCCATACGGGTCGAGATGGGCGGTGATGTGGGGTGGGAGGATGTTTAACAATGCGGTGAATAAGAGTTCATTTTGTTGGTCGTAATCTTCATAGCTAAACGTGGTCCTCACGTATCTGTAGAGTTGTATGAGGGTCACATTTATATCCCCTTCATACTTGATCTCATCGACTTTTATTATTTTGGGGGCGGCGGGGGAACTCAAAAGTGGATCTAAGGTCCGGATCACGAAGGATCGAAACGGGTTCCAGGTAAACTCTGGCGTACACTGTGTCACAGTTTGGCGAATAAATTCTTTAAAGGTAGGCTGATCAACAAGTTGGGAAACGGCTTCTCTCAACTGTATAATATGCGTAATTGCAATGGCGATTTTTTCGCGGTCATTATGAAGTACCACATCGTACACTGGCTTTATTATGTCTAAGTAACTGGTGATATCATACTTGTTTACATCATACTTGGGAATGTGTGCGAGTGGCTGAAAATTTCGCGATGTTGCCATGCTTCTACTGTTCCAAACTTGCAGTGAAATGCAACATTTTATCCGAATCAAGAACCACCGCTGCCGCCAATGTTATGCCCTGTTTTTCTACAGGTTTAACTTGGGTAATGTGAGTTCTAATTGACTGGATATATAAGGCTGCATGCACAATACAAGATATGAGGAATAGAGAACACAAAGAAACACATGGTAGCAAGTTACACGATCACGTTTATTGATATACCACTGCAGAATACTTGTGTAAGACAATATAATAGAATCGAACAACACTAGCATAAGTGGATCTGGATGGAGCCTAGTCTCCCACTTCCAACGTTCAGGTATTAATCTTCTGATCACTGGCTTTAATTTAACAGGTTTATATACCGAAGACCATCAATGTTACTTATAGAATCATATTCACTGTTAGATTTATTACTGGTAGCTCTGGTGCACAAGTAGTAGTTCACAGACTAGATTAGACACGCATATTTTAGAGCACGGGAATTCTAGTAACCTCAGGGGGTACTGATCTAAGTTTTATATTCTTGTCTCAGAAATACATAGAACGCAAATCAGTGGGCGAACCTTCAGATATCACTAGGGTTTCCTTCTAGGTAATAATATCTGGGCATATGGTTGATTACGAGAGTTAGTATCGCCTGTTAAATAATGAACACTGATACGCTTAGCACTTCCTAATTGAATGGTTATATGAATTATACTGGGGCAAAGAGATAGCCACTTCGTAGAAATATTAATTAGTGAATCTCTAAACAGCACAGTAATATGTAGTACTGCTAAAGGGAATCTTGGGTAGCATCTGATGGGTCTGGTCCTGGTTATCTTGCGTCCATGATGTTGGGGGCTAACGACTGGTTCCGCGGCCGTCCAGGGGGACCATATGTGTGAAGTTCTCAAATACGTGGGCAGGTCCTTCTATCCAAATCTGCCACGGAGTCTGCCGGCTCTGGAATCTCAACTCCGGAACAACACAAGGGCAGAGCTAGAAGTTAACTGCAGGGTAGTGACCCCTGGTTGGTGTCTAGCTTTCAACTGATTTGACTGGGGGCGGGAGCTAGATTTATAGGCTCGGTTCTGGACCCTGTAGACAGTAGGGATCTCGAGTCTTATGGACTTATTTGAGCTCTCACTAGATATGGGGACTAGGTAAGATGGTATTTACTGTTGTGGCACATGGCTATAGGAAAGCCTTTATATTTTTATATAACTGAGCCTTAGTAAGAGGTACTATTTTGGCTATACTGGAAGTATTTAGGGGAGAGAGACTGGATCTACTTTGCGAGGAGGATGGGGACAGCTGTGATAGGAGCGTCTCTCTTAGATTGTTCAATCTTCATTCTATGGTATAGCTGAGGTGCTAATTAAGTGATCAGAGCATGCAAGAAAGGTAAATGGTTTATTGTGAGTTAATAGAGGTTAGTAAAGGTGTTAGTCATACATGGTTAGTTCATTGATAGGAAGAATTCCTGTGCTACCTGGCAATGAATCGGAAGTCAAAACAGGGGCCAGGTATACCTCCGCGGGGGTGGGGGTCTCCCTCCTCGGGTGGGCAAAAAGGGGGAGCTGGGCGCCCTCTCTCTGTGATAGTCGTCCGGCGGCTGTGGCTAGGGGCTTGCCATATCACCAGTGTTCGTAATAACCCTCTGTGTATGAGACAGATGTGGGTGTCTTTAATACCAAAACCGAAGGTGCCTTGGCTAGCTGGTTTTACTCGGCTGGTTGCTAATTGTAGGGTTTGCTGGATGTGGTGGAGACTGGGTTGCTAACTCTGCCACATTTATCTGGAAGTATGGCAATAGAAGTTAGTTACTGGCGAGGCGGCTAGCCTCGCACCGACGACCATTGGGTGCAGGGTTGTGAATGGGTTGTAAGAGAATATAGGCATGCAAGGGGCTAGTAAAGTTCTAATGTTGTTCTGGCCTACTAAGTGAAGGTAGGCTGGATAGGAGTATATATATAAAAGGTTGGAGAGCATTAGCAACGGACAATTCAAGGATCTTCAAGAGGTATGAGAGAGAGGCTAGGTCGGACAAGAGTAGAGAAGTGCGGGGTCTTATAATGAGAGGGGGGGGGAGTGCAGGGGGGCTATAGGGGAATTTGACCCTAAGGTCTCTGGGCGTGGGGGTGGCATTAGGCTGCAGTTGATATGGAAGTTTGAAAAGGCAGTAGAATACGTTAGCCAAATGCTACCGGGGAATGCAACTATGGGTGTTTTTAATATGAATGTATATTCCTGTTCATCATCTTTGTAGTTAGGAGTGTAGGACACGAGGGGGTTAGTGTACGTGAGGTGTGGAAAATGGTCAGTTTAGAAAAGGTAAATGGGTGCGGACTGGAGCTGCTTAGCCCTGCGGGCTTGGGCCTGTCTGAAATGGCTGGCTCGGTCAGCTGGTCCTTTCGTTCTGTGGACCTTTCCTTTGGGTGTTTCTGTGTGGTGTTCGTTCGTGGCTTCTGTGGTGGGCTTCTCGTTCTGGGGCATTTTAGGTACTGTAGGCAAAAAGGTAGCAGTGACTGAGCAAAAACGGCTCGTAGCCTAGCGAAGTCCTCACGACTGTTTAAAGTATTACGTTAAAACTAACCAGTGCACTTTGAGAAATCCAGATCCCTTGTATCTGGTTTTCTCCCGGCTCCTTGACAAAGTAAAAACAAACTGTTAATAAAATACAGGGTGGTTAGGCTCTTGCCCTCACGCACTGTAAATTATTAACTCAACACAGTCAGCCGCGAAGACAACCTAGGCTTCACTGAACCGAAACGAGTATGCAGGTTTATCGCTTAACCACTGCATCAAACAACAACTCGTAACACAGAAAAGCCTTACCCCAGTCTAGCATTACCTAGACTAGCAGAAAACAGGAATAATAATAATAACACACAGGGAAATGCATATACAAGTGCAACAAACATAAATCAATCCTATTCTAAGTCAACCCTTCCAAAATAGGCTATCTAATAGGCAAGTATCTTGTGAGAACTCAAGGAATAATACGTTGGCTGACTAGCTCTCCACCAACGGGACCATGGAAGTTAAACAGGGCAGGGAAAAGAGGAAATAAGAATGTAAGGTAGTAGAGAAAGTTCCCATCAGTCAGAAGAATATAAATAGTTAGCAAGGGAAATGAGAAGTCGCTCTGCCTAATGAGTTCTGATGAAAAAATGGCTAGACTTCCCTTTTATACCCGGCCCTCTAGTGAGCCCAACGTGAACTACTAAGGACCGCCCACTGACAACCATTACGTAATTTCTCTCTCTCCTCTGGGATACACAAAGGCTCCCCTAGCACTGAGGGAGGGAGGAATGCGAGTGAGTTAGGCCTACCTCCTGCCTGGCGTACCCACTGACACCTAACTGTGGCTGTTTCTCTTCCCATCATTACAAATACGTTTTACACACACATCTTATAACTAATGATATAAAATTGAACTCGTTGACTCAGATGAAAACAAAATACATATTCATAATACTTATAGTACAACGGCTCACATGAACTGAGTTAGGAAACTCTACATAGACTACAGCCAAAGTTCCTGCCGTGACGATCCTAGCGAGAGTGGGGCATGACTAGGCGTTCTGTACAGCATGCTCACACGTGGACATGCGTCACACCTCCCCCAAGATTTTACTCGCTCAACCCTGAGCTAAAATCTGACAAACACAGAACCCAATCAAGCCCCTCACACCCAGCGACCGTATGGCACTAAAACAAAGCTGAGTTTATCACCAAAACACATCTTATTATTAACAAAAAAAATCACATTTTATAACTCCTCCCAACAATAGCAAAAAGACACAATATCATGCTCCCAGAGCGAGCTTACAGCAGCTCAGCCGTTTGATAGTTCGTGGATCACTCAAACTCTATAGGCTATGACAAACTTATACGATTACCTATATCAAAAGAAAGAGTTTTATATGATTTTTATATTTTAATATGTTTTTCCCGGCTGCACTATAAGGGCAGCCTATTTTCCTCCACTCAAACCCACACACCTGTGATAGCCTACGACTGATCATCCACCCTTGATAAACAATCCGAGATCACATTGTCACATCCAGCAATATGACGGATGTCCAGGTTATACTCCTGCAACATCAAAGACCACCTGGTCAGTCTCATATTGCGATTGTGAAATTGATTCAGGAATCTCAAAGGGTGATGATCAGTGTAGATAACCACGACTGGGCCATAGGCTGGAACATACACCTCGAAGTGCCTGAGCGACAGCACAATCGCCAGTAATTCCTTTTCTATTGTAGAATAGTTCTTTTGTGCAGCATTGAACTTCTTAGAAAAGAAACTTACTGGGTGTTCCACACCTTCATTCTCTGTCTGTAGCAAGACGGCACCAGCCCCTACACCACTAGCATCTGTTGCCAGCTGAAAAGGCCTGTTAAAGTCTGGGGCCCTGAGTATCGGGTGAGTACATAGCAAATGTTTCACCAAAGTGAAAGCCTTTTCACACTCAGGTGCCCACAAAAACTTTTTGTCTTTAGATAACAAATCTGTGAGAGGTGCCAATACCGTTGAGTAACCTTTTATGAAGCGTCTGTAGTAGCCTATCATACCCAAGAATCTCATAATCTGCTTCTTGGTTGTTGGGTGCGGAAATTTATTGATAGCCTGTACCTTGTTCTGAGGAGGGCACACCTGTCCCCTTCCCACTACAAACCCAAGGTACTGCACAGTGGCTTTTACGAAGTCACACTTTGCCAAATTTATTACCAGACCTGCTTCACTAAGTTTCCAGAACAAGGTCTCAAGGTGCTCACAATGGCTCTCAAAGTCGTCATCATAAATGATTACATTGTCCAAATATACGGTGCAATTTGGAATGTCCTTTACAATTTCATTCATCAGGTTCTGAAACGTTGCTGGTGCATTCTTAAGTCCGTAAGGCATAACATTGCACCGGTAGGTACTCCCGTCCACAACAAAACCACATACCTCTTTAGCACACTCGGACAAAGGTACTTGCCAGTAACCTTTTACTAAATCTACTTTAGACAAAAAACGAGCATTACCAATTTTGTCAACACTATCATCAACCCGAGGAAGAGGATATGGGTTAGTTGGAGTCAAACCGTTTAACCTACGGAAATCAATACAAAAGCGTACCTTGCCATCTGGCTTAGGCTGCAGTGTTACGGGGGAAGTCCACTTAACTGTGCCTTTCTCTATCAACCCTCTACCGAGCATATACTCCAACTCATCCCTCAGAGCTGGTAGTTTTATGGGGGGCACACGGTACGGGATTGACTTAAAGGGTATATGGTCCCCCACGTCAACATCATGCATAGCCTGAGTAGTGAGGCCTGGGTGTTCAGCAAATACAGTGGGGTATGAACCGAACAACTGACGGATAGCATCAAACTGCGGCTCAGGCAAATGAGCTATAGCCTCGTCAGCCCTTAGGCTCGAGTTCCCCGCCCACTGATCCGCTGAAACATGTTGATCCCAGCTATCCTCCTCTGAAGCTTGACTGTCCCCCTCTCCTTCTCCACCACGGCCGCAACAAGCCAACACAGGGACAGTGAGAGGCTCAGAGGGGCGCCTCACATACTCTTTAACACCTTAAGAGCGGCCTATGCGGTTTATTTATATGTACCACCCAGCGGGGTGTTTTTAGCCAAAATAGGGCTGTTTACGTGATCATTTTCATGCCTAAATAAGACCCAGAACGTAAAACAAGTATCTATCCCTGAAAGGGCATAAACAGAGCTTTCGAATGACACCATAATGATCCTTTTATGATGGCTAGTTTTCTTGCAATAACCGTGCAACTCGAGTGCAAAAAGCATGTAATTAGCCACTTTCCCGATACAATTCCTTATATAGCGAGTGAGAGAGGGAGGAGGGAGCTGGGATTTGTGTCAGTATGTTCGCCGCGGTGGTCTGGAGCAGTCATACGCTCGCTACTCTCCTGCCACCACTTGTCTCTCTCTCAGCAACATTACGTGCTGAAATTGCCACTCGACCTATGTCGAGCGCCGCCACATAGTCCAGCTTTATTTAACTCGACTTATGTTGCTCGCCGCTAATTTAGGGTTAATAAGGTTCACGTGACATAACTGGTTCTTTTTCCTCCTGTCTGGAGTGGCAACAAGGTAATCTAAGTCTGAAATTTTGTCTACAATTTTATAAGGTCCAGTGTACTTCGCAGAGAGGGGGTTACCAACCAAAGGCAACAAAATTAATACGTCTTGTCCTACAGTGAACTTCCGGAGCCTCACTTTGCGATCATACCTGTCCTTCATCAAAGCTTGTGATTCTGTCAAATTTCTACCTGCCATCTCCAGACTCTTAAGCATGCGCTCACGGCTTTCAAGCACATACTTTAATAATGGACAAGGCTGCACAGTCCCCTCCCAAATTTCTTTCAGCATGTTAAGGGGGCCCCTGACACGGTGTCCAAAAATCAGCTCGTTTGGACTAAATCCCAGGCTCTCACCAGGTACCTCCCGAGCAGCAAACAGCATATAAGGCAATCCAAGATCCCAATCCATACCGTTGTCAGCACAATAACACCTGAGCATGCTTTTAAGTGTAGCATGCCACCGCTCAAGCACCCCTTGACTCTCAGGGTGATACGCTGACGATACTACTGCTCGTATCCCATGCTGTTGCATTGTTTGCTTGAACATGTTGGAGTTGAAATTAGATCCCTGATCAGACTGAATCTCCTCCGGGTACCCGTACCTTGAGAAGTACCACAACAAGTTACTGACTACCGTCTTAGCCATTCCATTTTTCATAGGGTATGCATCGGGGTATCTAGTGGCAACATCCATTATGGTTAACAAAAATTTATTTCCAGCCTTAGTGGGAGGGAGTGGACCAACCATGTCAACAATAATTGGCCCAATCACAGGAATAGGGTGTAACGGAGCCTTAGGAATAACTTGGTTCGGTTTCCCGAAACGTTGACAAATATCACATGAGTTTATCCATGACTGCACATGAGACTTCATCCCCGGCCACCAAAACAATTTCCCCAAAGCCGCCACCGTTTTCTTGGCACCCAAATGTCCTGATAATGGAGAATCATGAGCCAACCTAAGCAAACTTTCCCTGCAGCCCTCTGGCACGACCAGCTGGTCAACTGTACCTGATCCGCTCTCCCAGTTCCTTTTAGGATCTTGATATCGGTGGTATAAAATTCCATTAACAAAAAAAAAATCCCCTGCCTTTGCATCCCTATCTTCTTCTAACTCCACAGCCCCATTGGTACACTGCAAAACCTCTGGATCTTCTAATTGCAACTTTCGAATGTCTGTGGGAGCCAACATGTCTAACTGCTTGGTCAACAACTCATGCCCTCCCCCAACATCCAACTTAGACATCTGGTTTTCTCGCTGCAGGTAACGGTGCTGTCTCTGAGTCTCTGCCTCCTCCACTCGCCGTGCTACGGCGGTAGCACTCGCCGTGCTACCGCCAGACGCTGCAGACGCTCTGTCAACGCTCTCACGATATCGATCATAATTTGAGTATTAACTACTCATCCTCTTCATTCTTGTGCATGAAAGGTGGTTAAGAGCACGTTTAACCATCCTGTAGCTTAGTAAGTAACACTGCACGATATTTCGCTGTGTATTGACTGATAAACTTTGTGTTTATCACAAGACTCCTGTTCGGACAGGGCGCCACTAGCGCCATCTATTGTTTTGTTTTGCTTTGTAAACAAACGCTCTCTTATTACTATTTTATATAAAATCGTTGCCCCTAATTTTACCCATTACCTACTGTAGTAAGTATCTATTTAACTGCCTTGTATGTAAGTAAAGCTTTGCATATTCATTTGCTAATAAACAATATTGTTTACTAACTAACCGCCTACAGGGACTAACGCCGACACCATTTTGTAAACAAACCTTTTTGGGGGATTATACATATTAAATTCCAGCAAATTTTGTACCAAATTTAAGTGCATTCATTTATTTTTTCCCCCTAGATATATTCTTGACTTTTTCTCCTCAGACTGATTTTACTTTAAGCTAAGGGTGGTATTTGTACAAACTAACCTAGCCTAACCCAACCTGCCAAGCTTTTAACCTAACCCAAACCTAGCCTAGCCTATAGCCAGCCAATCTGTTTTATTATTAACTCTTGTAGATATTGTATTTAGTATCCTACTGTAGCTATATATATCTGTAATTTTAGTTGTTGCTTGCACGATCTTGTAATAACCTTTGACTGATACACTTTTTTATCTAAAAAGAGTAGGCTACTGCTTTACTAGGCTACAGTGACACCAGGGTCATCTGTTGACACAGTATATTAACCCCTTGTGTGCAGTCACACTTTATTTTTATATAATCTCTATTTGGTGAATTGTATATTTAGTTACATATTCTGTTATACATATATTTGTTTAAGGTTAGGTTATCACACCTGGTAGCCTATTTCTGCGAATTTCAATTTTATTATATTCGGTTAGGCTATTCAACGCTGGTAGCCTATTATTGCGTATTTCAATTTAAAAAAAAAAAACTTTTGGTTAGGCTATCGCCCCTGGAAGCCTAATTCTGCGTATCTCAACATTTTTGTTTTCGGTTAGGCTATCACCCCTGATAACCTATTTCTGCGTATTTCAGCATATTTGTTTTCGGTTGAAGTGATTGAAGTGTTTTTAAAGTGAGTGAAGTGTTGTAAAGTGAGTGAATTGTTTTTTAAGTGAGTGAAGTGATCTGAAGAAAGTGACTGTCACCATGCCTCGCGCTTGTGCGAACTGCGCCGGTAGGTTTGGTGAGTCCATGTTTGCTACTATCGATCTTCAAGTCTGCCGGCTCTGCCACCAACGAGATAATTTTACAGTGAAATTAGATGAAGCCTACAACAAGATCAACGTCCTCACCATGAAGCTGGAATCACTGCAAGAGTTTGTAACACTCAACGTTGGAGTGCCACAAACTTCAATTGTTACCGCAACTCCAGCAGCCACCAACGCCCCAACGTCAACTGCCAACAATTCAACGCCTACAGTAGCCATTTCAGCTGATGTTTCCGATACTCAAGATACAAATAGCGACTCTCTTCCCCCTCAAGACAACTTCCGTGTCGTGAGGAACAACGTTTGCCCCAAGACCAGGAAACACATACCGATTACCGAGTGTCAAAACCGTTTCCAGATACTCGCAGACTCAGATGACGAAGAGGAAATAGAAGAAGTCCGGCTCGTGGGAGACTCGATGATACGTGGTCAGCTCACAGAGTTTTGCGCCAGGGCACCTAAGACCAGGAAGCGTTTTTGTATCCCTGGTGGTGGTGTGGATGACGTAGTTGCAGCAGTTGACGAAGTATCAAAGCTGGCCCCAGCTAATACAATGTACGTCATCCACGTTGGATCCAACGATGTACAGCGAACCCGGTCGGAAGATTTGCTTTTAAAGTACCAGCAGCTGATCAAGTCGTTTAAGGAGAAGTCATCAAGGATCATCGTCTCAGGAATCGTCCCCCGGCTCGGTGTAGAGAGCCGATTTTACAACATAGCCACCAGCACAAATCGTTGTCTAGCAAACCTCTGCAGGAAGGAGAACGTGGGATTCGTCGACACCTGGGACAATTTCTACTACGATGACTATTTGTTTTCGGACGATGGAGTTCATCTGAACCAGGTGGGAGCAGCGCGTTTTGGGCGTCTTCTCAACGATGCGGTGAAGGATTTTCGGAGAAGAAATCGACTCAGCACAGGACAACCAGGAAGGAGGACCGAAGACAGCGAGGACGGCAATCTACAAAGGAATTAAATACTAATCCGTCAAGAACCGCGAATTTGGATAAAGCTCCACCAACACGACCCAAATTCAAAACCGTCAGGGATAACGACCGAGGACCGAGGACAGCCATGAATGTAAATGTAGATCCGACCAGAACCAATAATTTGAATAAAGACCGTTCCTTGAATCCCAAATCCAAAACTTTGAATGTTTTCTATGCAAACGCTCGTAGCATACGCAATAAATTTTCAGATTTAGAGGAACTAGTGTTTACAGAAAATTATGATGTGATTGGCATAACAGAATCTTGGCTCAATACACAAGATAGAGACTTTTTAGCAGAGTATTCACTTCCCGGTTATGTAATGTTTGAGAACAGCCGAATAAATAAAAATGGAGGTGGCGTTTTATTTTATATCAAAGAAAGTCTTAACCCGACCCTCGTGTCAAAACCTCAAATTGTGAACGTCGACACATCTTTTGTGCTAATAAAGAATAATAAAGGTACAAAAATAATACTTGCGTTAATATACAGACCTCCAGCTCAATCAGTGCAAACTGACCGAGAAATTTACGAACAAATTGCAGATGTAAGTATCTCACAAGATACCGTAATTTTTGGCGACTTTAATTTACCTGTGACCAAGTGGGGCGATACTCTTACTTCACACTCCGGACATGACTTGTATACGAACTTGCAAGAGAGTTCGCTTTATCAATTTGTTCGAATGCCGACCCGTGGTAATAACGTTCTTGACATTGTACTTGCAACAAAAGAAGAATTGATAGAGAATTTGAATGTTGGTGATGAATTCAGTAACAGCGACCATCGTACGATAACTTTCACTTTAAAGTTTACTAGTAACGAACCAAATAGTAGCATCGAAAAAGTTCCTAATTTCAAGAAAGCAAACTTCCATAAACTTAGAGCTATGTTTAAAGAAACTGACTGGAGCTTTTTAATTAACAATAACGACATAAATACATCTTGGAAGTTATTCGAAACCACTTACCTAAAAGCAGTGCAAGACTGCATACCATCGAAAATACGGCGTCCAGGCCAAAATAATAAGCCCAAATGGTGGAATAAAGATATTTCAAACTGCCTGCTTGCTAAAAAATTTGCTAATGATAGATTAAAATCCTCACAAAATGACGAAGAACGGGTGAAATTTGTAGAGCTACGACGCAAAGCCAAAAAGTTAATTAAGCAAAGTAAAAAGACCTTAGAGTTACATATTGCGAATCAAAGTAAAACAAACCCGAAAGAATTCTATAGTTATATCAGAAAGAAAAAAGTAGTTACTTCAACTGTTGGACCGTTAGTCGATGAAAAAGGAGAATACACCAAAGACGAAGTACAAATGAGTAATGCCCTCAATACCTTCTTTGCATCAGTTTTTACAACAGAAGACCTCAGTGATATCCCTACACCATCGCCGATTCAGATTGATAATTCAGATGTTCTAAGCAATATCACCGTTACAGAGAGAGAAGTATTGAATTGTTTAGATAAACTCAAGGTAAATAAAACGCCAGGACCTGATACAATCTCGCCTAGAGTTCTAAAGGAAGCTAAGAATGAGCTCTGCAAACCACTGACATTACTATTCAATAAATCCTTGCAGTCTGGAACTATGCCTGATCAGTGGAAGCTAGCCAACGTAACACCGATATTCAAAAAAGGCAGCAAATCCCTACCCAGTAACTATCGTCCAATTAGCTTAACCTCAGTTGTATGTAAAATGCTAGAAACGGTCATACGAGACAGACTCGTAAATCACTTAGAGGAAAATAACATACTTAAAGATACTCAACACGGCTTTCGTAAAAAACGTTCCTGTTTAACAAACCTCTTAGACTTCTTCCACGATATCCTCAACCTCTACGATGAGAGTAAAGCTGTAGATATTATATACCTTGATTTTCAAAAGGCCTTTGACAAAGTTCCCCACAAACGTTTACTGCTAAAACTAGAAGCGCATGGAATACAAGACGGTGTGTTGAAATGGATAGAAAATTGGCTCAGCAACAGAAAGCAAAGGGTAGTCATAAACGGTAAGGCATCTAAATGGACCAATGTAAGTAGCGGGGTACCCCAGGGATCGGTACTAGGACCAATTCTCTTTCTAATTTACATCAACGACATAGATGAGGGTCTCACCTGCACAATCTCAAAATTTGCTGACGATACAAAAATTGCAAATAGCGTACTCTCAAAAGAACAAGTTGACGATATGCAACACAATCTAGATAAATTGTCATGTTGGGCCCAAATTTGGCAAATGAGTTTCAATGCGGATAAATGTAAAGTACTACATGTCGGATACCTAAATGAGAAAGCAAACTATTCGATGAATGGCACTCAGCTTAAGAATGTAAACAGAGAAACTGATCTGGGAGTAACAATATCGAGTAACCTAAAACCGAGTCAACAATGTTCAGAAGTTGTTAAGAAGGCAAACAAAATAATTGGCTTTATAGGCAGGTCATTTGAGCATAAATCCAAAGAAGTTATCCTAACCCTTTACAATTCCTTAGTCCGCCCTCTTCTGGAATACTGCGTTCAATCCTGGTGCCCTTATTACCAAAAAGATATAAACAAGCTAGAACGAGTTCAACGTAGAGTTACCAAAATGATACCTAGCCTAAAGAACAAACCATACGAAGAGCGTCTTAGAGAATTAAATCTATTTCCTTTAACCCAGCGCAGATTAAGAGGCGACTTAATTCAAGTGTTCAAAATCATCAAAGGCATCGACAATATGAACTGTAGTAAGTACTTCACTATCGACCAATCTAATTACATGCGGGGAAACGGTTGCAAAATTATTGGTAAATCTTTTAACTCGCACGAATCTAAGAATTTCTTCTTCAATCGAGTTGTCAACTTGTGGAATGGGCTTCCCCGAGACGTTATAGACTGCAGCACCGTTGATTCATTTAAATTCCGCCTAGACAAATATCTCGCATCAAACCCGCGACTGACTGCGTTTGTAAATGAATAACTTTATCCTCCCCTCAGTTACTAACCCATATGTCCCCTACTAACTTCCTAGTCCTGCCACGTTAGTGGCAGGGCAGTAGTTCCCTTTCCAATGTTCCCTTACCCACTCTAAACCACTGTTTGGTCACTTGATCCTCAGTGTTTTGGAGGACAAGCAACCTAGAAGGGTCACTAGACCTGTTGTTGCTTGATTTCCTTTGTACTCCTTTGTACTACTTTATCAATTGTGTTAGGCACTGGAGTTACAACAGACTCAGTCAAAGGTCCTGCTATTGGGTCTTTTGGGAGAGCCACTGGTTCTAAACTCTTCAAACTTTTCCCAGCCTTCCGCTTCTCCTTAATTCCCTTCCTCCGCTGTTCTGTGGCCTGGGAAATAGGCTGTGATACCTTAAATGCTTGGGAACGAGTTACCACACATGCCATCTGTTGGCGTTGACAACTCACTACCCACTCTTGTTCCTCCCTACTCACGTCGGCCGGCCTCTCGGCGATGACTAAGGGTGGAACTTCTAAAGTAGGCACCGCAAAGTCGTTGCCGAGAAGAAGGTCGACGCCCTCCACTGGCAATTTCTCAACGATCCCAACATTTAAGTCCTTAATCACACCATCAACTTCCAGCTCCACACGAACCAACGGGTATGACCTGGTCGCATTAATACCCTGAACAACAACCACCCGTGCCGCATTAATTGGTCGCCCCGTGAAATTCTTCAAAAGTGTCTGTGAAGCTCCAGTATCACGCAAACTTCCACCTCATGCTGGCAACCCGCCCAACTTACCCTACCGGTCCCTCTATGGGCGCAAAAGACATCACAGACAGGGGACGAGCCTTCCTGAGTCTTATACATAGCCTGTGACCCTGCCGCTGGCAAATTACCCTGGGTAAATCCAGACGACATTTCAGCCACACCTATGCTGCGCACCAAAGACACGGCTGCAGTTGGCGGCTTACTAGGACAAGATTTTGCATAATGCCCCTTCTTTCTACAATGAAAACATTCCACTTCCCCTATCGGTCTCTTCCGATAAGGGGCGGACTTCTGACCCTTCTGTAATGGGATGGCTGTAGTCTTTGGTTCAGTCCTGGAATCTTGGCTTTTAAACTGAGGTTTATATCTATAGTGATTGTCCTGAGCTCGAGGGTTTGGAGTATCGCGCCCCTTGGGAACTGTGGTAAACTATCAATGGAAGTTAAATATTACTAAGCTATAATGAATCAAATAAAATCAATCTAAATGAATACTCTATATCTAAATTGAATTCAATCTGAAACAAGCTAATTTATATCCAAAGGTCTCACATAATAAATGTATATAATTATAGGGTAAGGTTATAAGGGTTAATATTAGCCAGGAATTAACTCACCAATAGTTCCACGTGGCAATGAGGCAAGGGAGAACGTTTTACCCAATATGGCGGTGGACAATGGGGAACGAGACTTCGGTCCCAAGACACGAGTCAAGTTAAAGAAAGAATAAATGATTACATGGGAATGGACATGAATAATATGCTTATCTATCAGTCAGTCATGATGTCGATGAGAGCGTCGTGATGGTGTAGCTGTGTGTATTGCTGTATGTGTATTGTGATTAGAGGCACAAAAGCACGATCAACTGAGGGCGGAAAATTAGATGTTAACTGGTTGGTGTTCGTGAAGGCTCTGGCGTACCTCAAAAGCACACCTTGCTGCCTTGGCAAACCGCCAGGAGCCCAAATTATCGTACCGCATTTAGGTTGCTCTATACGATAAATTATATTAATATATACGATAAATTCATATATACTACATAAGACCATGGCAATATTGCTTAATAGCATATTAGGCCTTTTATAACTTAACTTATTTACAATCTTATAATATACGATCTACTCGTCCTACGTCGTGCTGTAGGAGAGATCGTGACGTCACAGAGACATACAAGATCACAAAAGAGTCATATTCTATCGTATTTATACGATAGGAACTGCATCAACACGCTTTACAGATTCACATCCCCTGATTAGCGACAACCTGAGGTCAGCCATCTCAGCTGCGTCTTGAAGAGTTCTTGGGTTCTTTTCTTTAATATTTAAAGTCATTTCTGCACCAGTACACTTATAAAACTGCTCGAGCAGAAACAGCTCAGTCAACTGTTCTGCCGTCTCAGCTTTCTCAGAACGTGTCCAGTTTTTAAGTGCATCTTTTAAGTCCCGGGCATGTTCAAGAAAGGTCGCCTCCCTAGTCTTTGTAACACCCCGAAACTTCAATCGATATGTTTCCGGTTGCAACTCGTATGCCCGTAGGACAGCTCTCTTCAATTCTGGGTAGTCAATGCAAGACTCTAAAGGCAGTGCATCATAAGCCTTCAGACCCTTACCCGTAAGTCTTGAGGAGACTAGAGCTGCCCACTTCTCTTCAGGCCAATTATGCTCCCTACACTTCTTCTCAAAACGATTAAAAAATTCTGTGACTTCAGTTTCACTAAATACCGGCACCAATTTGACTAAGTGGGCCAAGGACTGTTCTCTTACTTGGCCCTCACGGCCCATCCGAGTCCCTGTCGACTCTGCACAAGTCTTATCTAAATCTAATTTAGCACAATATTTCTCTGAGTCGTACCTAAGCTCAGCCTCATGCCTCCTGGTCTCATCCTCTTGCCTCCTGGTCTCATCCTCTTGCCTCCTAACCTCAATCTCATGCCTCCTAGTCTCATTCTCCTGCTTCCTAGCCTCAATCTTAGCAAGCTCAAGTCTAAATACCATATCTGGAGACAGGCAGGAAGAGGGAGCTGCCACTACTGAAGGAGGGGGGGCAAAAACTGGGGAACCACCATGTGCACCACCCGAGGGCACTCCAATCTGCCAATTCTCATCCCTCTGTGGGAGAGTGCTAACCTCCGGTAACTGAGTGGACGGCACTGTGGGAGTCGAGTGAGAGGGGATCTGGGGAGGAACCCCCCCAAACGCCCTCTCCTCCGAAACCCCATGTCGCCCACGCAACACCCAGGAAATCAGCTCCCCCTTGGACATCCCTGCTACATTGGAAATGCCCAAAACCTTGGCTATCAGGTGCAAGCCACAAACATCCACCCCAGTCAGCCTCTCCTCCGTCACGTGGTACCGCTTACTCACAAAAACTCTAGCATCCTCCTCACTGGTTACTAACGGCACACCTTCAAATGACATCTCTCGCTCATCGTCAGTGCTAATGCACGACATACTGAAGTCCACAAAAAAATTCTCGAGACAAAAGTGTTAAACTTCCTATGCAAGCACTAATTACTAAATTAACTGGAGTCTCTTAAATGCTTTACTAATTGCCATACAAAAAAAAAATTCTCCAATATGCACGCTAAAATACAATCAAACAAATGTTGTACAACTTTGCAAAAATTTATACTGTTCACATAATCCTAAGCAAGGTCGCCATTTGTTACGAACTGGCACTCGGGTACACAAGGGCTCTCAATCAGGACTCGAATACGGCTCGCTGCCACAACGGAAACACACGATCCCAACCCCTGAGTACTGCCAGCCGAACAAAAAACACCAATACCCTCCAGAGTTCAATCTGCTATAACGGGGTATACAAGAACTCGGTACTAGTGTTCAACAACAGACTAATAAAGAGACAGGAATTATCTAGTCTGGTCAACAATCAAACAATGAAGTAAGAAACAACAACACAAAAGAATAGTGTTGGCCGAAGCCGAAGTAATCCACCCTTGACTATGAACTTAAGAAGTCCACCACCCTCTACTTCGGATCGGCACTATTACGTTACGTTAATTAATAGTCCTTAAGCATCGAGCAAGGAATCTTCTGAAACAAGTTAGATGCTTCTCGGATCCTCGTAAGAAGTACGTATCGGATTTTGAACAGTAATTCAACAAGCAAAAACACTGGCAATTAAATACTATTAAAGGCTTAAATTGGCATAAGAATAATTAAAAGAATATGCAATAGTAAATGGCAAACATTAAAAGGAAGTACTCCGCAAATGCAACGGCAATAGCCTACTTGGATTGTGCTCGTGGGCCACTAATCACTAAAGTAGCCAAGCTTGCAACACATGAAATCAATAGTGCATAAACAATATCATACATAAGGAAAACTTCAATACTATTCTGTATCTACTAATCGAGTAAAGTCTAGCTGGGGTACTGTAGGCAAAAAGGTAGCAGTGACTGAGCAAAAACGGCTCGTAGCCTAGCGAAGCCCTCACGACTGTTTAAAGTATCAATGGAAGTTAAATATTACTAAGCTATAATGAATCAAATAAAATCAATCTAAATGAATACTCTATATCTAAATTGAATTCAATCTGAAACAAGCTAATTTATATCCAAAGGTCTCACATAATAAATGTATATAATTATAGGGTAAGGTTATAAGGGTTAATATTAGCCAGGAATTAACTCACCAATAGTTCCACGTGGCAATGAGGCAAGGGAGAACGTTTTACCCAATATGGCGGTGGACAATGGGGAACGAGACTTCGGTCCCAAGACACGAGTCAAGTTAAAGAAAGAATAAATGATTACATGGGAATGGACATGAATAATATGCTTATCTATCAGTCAGTCATGATGTCGATGAGAGCGTCGTGATGGTGTAGCTGTGTGTATTGCTGTATGTGTATTGTGATTAGAGGCACAAAAGCACGATCAACTGAGGGCGGAAAATTAGATGTTAACTGGTTGGTGTTCGTGAAGGCTCTGGCGTACCTCAAAAGCACACCTTGCTGCCTTGGCAAACCGCCAGGAGCCCAAATTATCGTACCGCATTTAGGTTGCTCTATACGATAAATTATATTAATATATACGATAAATTCATATATACTACATAAGACCATGGCAATATTGCTTAATAGCATATTAGGCCTTTTATAACTTAACTTATTTACAATCTTATAATATACGATCTACTCGTCCTACGTCGTGCTGTAGGAGAGATCGTGACGTCACAGAGACATACAAGATCACAAAAGAGTCATATTCTATCGTATTTATACGATACACTCCCCCCACAAAAAAGACCTGAACCCCACCTTAAACCTAAAGTTGCCCAGAGGCTATCTTCTGATGCCACAAGTCGACGGCGCCAGCAGCAGCGCGTCTGGGACGCGTCCCGGTCCGAGAATGATCACCATCAGTATGAGGTGAGTCGTTCCTTTGAGAATCCTCGGACCCAGCAATAACAGGTGGAGCCTCAGATTGCAATGCGGAATCGAGCTCCAAAGCGTACAAACGTGCGATAGGACGAACAGTTGTTCCAGTGGCTGTCTATAATAGCGCCACCCGCTCTACAGAGTCTGCCCCCTTGTATACCTCCAATACGCGGCCTAATTTCCAGTATAAACGAGGACTATCTTCTTTAATTAAAACAACTTCACCAACTGTAGGTGCTGTTGGTCTACCAGAGGGAGTAACACTCCTTTCCCTCAATGCTAGCAGATATTCACTAATCCACCGTTTCCTAAAATCCTCGATTATCCTGGATATATACTGGTATCTCTTAGACACCGCTACCTCAGAGTACAACGAGGGATCCTCTAACTCTACTATGGATTGGAAATCAGATGGAAACGCAGTCAATGGTTTCCCATATAGCAAGTGAGCTGGCGTTAATGGTAGTGGTTCTTGCAGGTCGGTGTACACGTATGTAAGCGGGCGATCATTCACGACTGCCTCTATCTCTGTGAGGACTGTCGTCAACTCACTCTTCTTTAATAGAGCACGTCCTACAACCGCTCTGAGTCCTGACTTTACTATGCCGACACACCGTTCCCACATGCCACCAAACCAAGGTGCCTTAACTGGAATGAACCTCCATTCGCACTTCTTCTCTCCCAAAAAAGTGATGATAGTAGGATCACTACTCATATCCTTTAGATATTTTGATGCTTGGACATAAGTGGGAGCATTGTCGCTAAGAATGAGTTGAGGGAATGAACGACGGGCACAAAACCGTCTGAACGCCAGCATAAATTCTTCGCTAGACATATTATCACATAGTTCTAGGTGTACCGCTCGAGACGTCGCACAGGTAAACAATAATATATAAACCTTCTCATGCTCCCTCGTCTTCAATGCCCCTGTGTAATCTAATCCTACCGCTTGGAAAGGTTCTACGTGCTTTACACGGCATTCAGGTAGAGGTGGAGCTGGTCCAGTTGCATATGGTTTACCCTTTAGTCTCTGGCATATTACACACTTTCTCACTATGCGTCGAGCTACTTGTCGAACTCTGGGTATCCACCATATGAGACGTAAATTTGATATAATATGACATACCCCGTAGTGTTTTACATCCCTATTTGCACGTATGATCAATAGATCAGTAACGTGATGTCTTGTTGGCATAAGTATAGGTCGGTTTGTGCCGTCTGGTACACCCGACCACTTCAGGCGACCCTCACACCTGATGAGGCCATTGTCTAGGTGCAACCTTAGTTGACGCACTATATTAGGCATTAATGTCTTATTCGAGCTTTTCAAGGATTCTAATTCATTGGAAAAGGTTTCTACTTGAACCCATTTGATCAAAGTTACTTCAGCTGCTTTAAATTCACGAGCATCAATGTTGTGACCCCTGTTGCAGAGTTGGCCCGTTACTTTAAGCTTAAGATTGGATACATATCGCAACACCCAAGCTACAACTCTGACTAGTTTATTATAGTCACCGAATCTTGCCCACTTTATGATAGGACCCGGTGGCTCATTTGGTTGGGCTGTAACTGCCACTGTTTCCAGTGGCAGAAGTCCCTCACCAACAGCATGCCATATCGTCCATTCACTTTCATGGAGCAGCCACTTTGGACCATGCCACCACAATTCGGATTTCATTAACTGGCTAGCCGTTATACCCCTAGTTATGAGATCACTAGGGTTTTCCTTTGTATTTACATAATGATAAGCAACGTCTGGCAAAAGGGCTCTAATCTCATCTACCCTATTCCGCACATAAACTGGCAGAGACTTCTTGCTATGTATCCAGTTGAGTGCGACCTGACTATCGCACCATACGTGAACGATTTCAATATTTAATTCGCTCTCGTATGCTGCGCGTACATGTTGCACCAGACGTGCTAATAGCAGCATGGCAGTCAATTCCATTTTAGGGATAGTTACCTTCTTAACCGGGGCTACTTTGGCCCGGGCTGTAACTAAATGTGCCCCAAATGAAGTAACAACATATATGGCTACCCCGTATGCCGTGGCGCTAGCATCGCAAAACGTGTGTAATGTAACGTCACCGAACGCCGCCACTTTACGAGGTATAGGTTTAGTACATAGGATGGCATATTCATTCAACAACAATGTCCCTTGGTCATTCAGGTCCTCGGGCAAACTGTCATCCCATCCTATTTTACGTCTCCAAACTTCCTGCATTAGAATCCTAGCTCTTATGGTAACAGGTAATGCTAGACCCCAAGGATAAAAAAATTGCGCAACTTTGCTCAACAGACTTCTTTTTGTGTGCGCTCCTGTCTGCTGAGCAAAAGACCTTGTTTGAAAAGTTAGTATGTCATGTTTAGGTTGCCAGATCATCCCCAAATTTCTGGACTTTTCCTGGTTAAGAGATGCCGTACCATCCACCTGTATTAAACTCTGAAGATCTTCACTATTAGTAACCCACTCGCGGAGAAATAGATGTGCATCCGCAAACAATCTGCGTGCTTGCCAGTATGCATACAACAAATCATCTTGACTATCGCTAGTACCCTGCAAATTGTCAATGTATAATCCGCGAGATAGTTTACTTGTGTCCTCATGAGTGTCAGCTAGATGTTTTCTGATTGTGGCATTTAACAAAAACTGCGAGCAAGTGGCCCCAAAGAGTACAACCCGAAAACGGTATATTATGATGGGACTTTCAGAGTCGCTAATGTCGCCGAACCAAAGAAAGCGGGTAACATCTCTATCTTCCTCCTTTAGCTTGACCATCAAGAATGCTTTCTCGATGTCACTGGTATAGGCGTACTTTCCCAGCCTAAACCGCAATAGATGTTGGGACAGGTCCGACACCATGGACGGACCTGTCAACAGGCAGTCATTCAGACTGGGTTGTTGACCTTGGTGGGCAGAACAGTCATACACCACCCGTATTGGTGTGGTGACGCTGTCTTTCTTTACCCCATGATGGGTCAGATAGTGAACCCTACCCTTCTTACACGGTTCCTTGACATCGACTCTCTCAATAAAACCCCTATCCTCATAACTCCGAAATACATCGTCATACGCCTGGCGCGTGCTCGGTTCGTTAGACAATTTCCGCTGCAATGCGCGCAAGCGACCTAATGCCAAACCATAGTTGGTAGGCAGGCTTATCTCACTGTTCTTCCAAGGTAAACTAACTTTATATTGCTTGTCTGAGGCACAGTAGCACACAGACTCGTCAAACCTTTGTAGCGCAACTTCCGAGTCATAATCAGTCTCCATAGGATTAATGCCTATGTGATCCAATCTCCACAGTCGTTCCAGGTCGAACTCGGCAGCCATCTTAGGGTCACTAGGTTGGGAATCCTCCCTTCCCAACTCCTCTGCCGCGGTTACATTGACTCTATATATCGAGACCGTGTCGACCAGGACCTTTGACTGTGTAGTATGCACCTTTCCGCTCATGCAGTATCCAAATTTAGTGGGGATTAAAATTACACCACACATCTTTTTAAATCCAGGGTATACTACTTCATAATAATGATCCACACCAAGTAGAACATGCACCTCACTCTGATTTCCCATGGGATCTGACAAGTTAACCCCTTTGCTACGTAATGCGTGTTCCACCTTCTTCACACCCACAGATACATATTCTGGTAGGGTGTCTAGTACGATACAAGTCATAAAGTACCGGTTTTTACGATAGAAATATGAAATCTCCGCTATCTCGTAGTCTTGTTTATCAGTAACCCCTGTGAAGCCCTGTAATCGAAGAGTCTCAGCCCCTACGATTCGGTGCTTCAGTCCCACTAGTACGGACCTCTTTATAAAGGAACGTTGAGACCCTTGATCTAGAAGTACCCGACAAACTTTGTTACTGTCATTACCTTCCATGGGAATCTGTATTGTGGGCAATATAGTGGTGTCTTGCGTGCTACCTAGTGCCACAGTTGTAGTACCCTCATTTTTGACGTCTTTGACTTTATCTGCTGTAGGACACAACTTATCAAAGTGATGTCCTTTGCAGTGGCGACAGGGCCTTAAGTATGTAGCAGTACATTGTCCCTGCTTACCATGTTCTTTACTTAGACAACCTACACATAGCTTCAATCTTTTCGCCTGTGCTAGTTTTGTCTCATTTGTTGGGTATTTTACGCAGAAACTCCATTTATGTTTGTTGTTACATAGCTTACATAGAATCTGAGCAGGTTTCTTATACACACCCTCTTTCTTTACTTTAGTCCCCACTGTCATGCTTACTGTTCCCCTCTTCTCCACATTCTCACTCCCTCCCGACTCATACATTCTCCCTTTGTTCAACTGTAGATTATTGATCTCCTTACTGAACTGAGTTTTGAAGTCCCCCAGCTCAAATGATCTTACCTTATCAAGTATTGCCATAGGAAGCTTCTGACGCAAGATAATGACTATCATTTCCTGCATGGTAAGCCCTAGGGTATCTAGCGATCGAGTATGGCACTCCATATTTGCCCTGAAGTTTGTCAACTCATCAACCATATACTGTGGTTCTGCGAGCCCCAACAAGGCAACGACATGGGCCATCTTCAACTGCTCTCTATCCCCGTATGTGGACTCTAATAAGTGTACCGCTTCAAGATAACTACCACCCACTACTGCAAACCCCTCTATTAAATGTAAGGCCTCTCCTTCCATTTGTCCCTTCAGATAGTGAAACTTGCGGACATTATCCAAAGAGGATTCATGAACCGTAGATCGAAATACGTCCCAGAAAGCTAACCACTCGGTTAACTTGCCCCCAAATGTAGGAAGATTGAGCTTTGGGAGGTGTACAGTATGTTTTGGGTCAGCCCTTCTATGGGCCTCATTATCGCCTCCCTTCTTACTCGCGATTGCACGCTGTAATAGGTACTTCGCTCTAAAGACAGGTTCGTCATAGAGGGCGCGATTATCACACTCTGTAACAATCTCTTCCTCCTCTGTCATGGCAGCCACAATCACCTCACTCAGAGCCGTAATACGACCGTGGGTAACCTGGACGTTTTCTAATCTAGCCTCCAATTCCTCTAGTTCAGCAGTAGTGATGAAAGTGTTGACGTCCACTATTAGCCTATTTATTACTCCCCGAAGTCCCGCCCTTTGATTTTTAGGGGCTTTGTTCAGCACCCCACTAGACGGTGTCTCTTTACCGTTTTTATCCATTTTGCTTGCGAGCCTATAGGCTATGTATCTAAATATCACGTTACAAAAACAACGGCCAAATAATAGGCTACTTAAGAGACGCCAACCGGCGGACTTCTATGTTATGGAGAAAAAATAGTACACTATATAGCAATACCTACTAATGGATCATATTGAACAAGAAAAAATGTTAGGTCAGGTCATATGTCACAGGAAGTCTGAAACGGAAAAGAAAATTATTGGGGAAAGATGATGAGTGGGATGCAGGACTTAGGCAGGCACAACGATGTGACCCTGCATTCCGGCTCTAACCATCGCTTGGCTAGCCTTGCCAGTTTATCATAGAGTTGTTCCTGCATCCTGTTATATGTCCCCTTGTTCATTGCCTTAAAATCCCTTACTGGTAGCTAATTCCCGGGTCTGGGCACCAATGTGGTAAACTATCAATGGAAGTTAAATATTACTAAGCTATAATGAATCAAATAAAATCAATCTAAATGAATACTCTATATCTAAATTGAATTCAATCTGAAACAAGCTAATTTATATCCAAAGGTCTCACATAATAAATGTATATAATTATAGGGTAAGGTTATAAGGGTTAATATTAGCCAGGAATTAACTCACCAATAGTTCCACGTGGCAATGAGGCAAGGGAGAACGTTTTACCCAATATGGCGGTGGACAATGGGGAACGAGACTTCGGTCCCAAGACACGAGTCAAGTTAAAGAAAGAATAAATGATTACATGGGAATGGACATGAATAATATGCTTATCTATCAGTCAGTCATGATGTCGATGAGAGCGTCGTGATGGTGTAGCTGTGTGTATTGCTGTATGTGTATTGTGATTAGAGGCACAAAAGCACGATCAACTGAGGGCGGAAAATTAGATGTTAACTGGTTGGTGTTCGTGAAGGCTCTGGCGTACCTCAAAAGCACACCTTGCTGCCTTGGCAAACCGCCAGGAGCCCAAATTATCGTACCGCATTTAGGTTGCTCTATACGATAAATTATATTAATATATACGATAAATTCATATATACTACATAAGACCATGGCAATATTGCTTAATTGCATATTAGGCCTTTTATAACTTAACTTATTTACAATCTTATAATATACGATCTACTCGTCCTACGTCGTGCTGTAGGAGAGATCGTGACGTCACAGAGACATACAAGATCACAAAAGAGTCATATTCTATCGTATTTATACGATAGGAACTGCATCAACACGCTTTACAGATTCACATCCCCTGATTAGCGACAACCTGAGGTCAGCCATCTCAGCTGCGTCTTGAAGAGTTCTTGGGTTCTTTTCTTTAATATTTAAAGTCATTTCTGCACCAGTACACTTATAAAACTGCTCGAGCAGAAACAGCTCAGTCAACTGTTCTGCCGTCTCAGCTTTCTCAGAACGTGTCCAGTTTTTAAGTGCATCTTTTAAGTCCCGGGCATGTTCAAGAAAGGTCGCCTCCCTAGTCTTTGTAACACCCCGAAACTTCAATCGATATGTTTCCGGTTGCAACTCGTATGCCCGTAGGACAGCTCTCTTCAATTCTGGGTAGTCAATGCAAGACTCTAAAGGCAGTGCATCATAAGCCTTCAGACCCTTACCCGTAAGTCTTGAGGAGACTAGAGCTGCCCACTTCTCTTCAGGCCAATTATGCTCCCTACACTTCTTCTCAAAACGATTAAAAAATTCTGTGACTTCAGTTTCACTAAATACCGGCACCAATTTGACTAAGTGGGCCAAGGACTGTTCTCTTACTTAGCCCTCACGGCCCATCCGAGTCCCTGTCGACTCTGCACGAGTCTTATCTAAATCTAATTTAGCACAATATTTCTCTGAGTCGTACCTAAGCTCAGCCTCATGCCTCCTGGTCTCATCCTCTTGCCTCCTGGTCTCATCCTCTTGCCTCCTAACCTCAATCTCATTCTCCTGCTTCCTAGCCTCAATCTTAGCAAGCTCAAGTCTAAATACCATATCTGGAGACAGGCAGGAAGAGGGAGCTGCCACTACTGAAGGAGGGGGGCAAAAACTGGGGAACCACCATGTGCACCACCCGAGGGCACTCCAATCTGCCAATTCTCATCCCTCTGTGGGAGAGTGCTAACCTCCGGTAACTGAGTGGACGGCACTGTGGGAGTCGAGTGAGAGGGGATCTGGGGAGGAACCCCCCCAAACGCCCTCTCCTCCGAAACCCCATGTCGCCCACGCAACACCCAGGAAATCAGCTCCCCCTTGGACATCCCTGCTACATTGGAAATGCCCAAAACCTTGGCTATCAGGTGCAAGCCACAAACATCCACCCCAGTCAGCCTCTCCTCCGTCACGTGGTACCGCTTACTCACAAAAACTCTAGCATCCTCCTCACTGGTTACTAACGGCACACCTTCAAATGACATCTCTCGCTCATCGTCAGTGCTAATGCACGACATACTGAAGTCCACAAAAAAATTCTCGAGACAAAAGTGTTAAACTTCCTATGCAAGCACTAATTACTAAATTAACTGGAGTCTCTTAAATGCTTTACTAATTGCCATACAAAAAAAAATATCTCCAATATGCACGCTAAAATACAATCAAACAAATGTTGTACAACTTTGCAAAAATTTATACTGTTCACAAAATCCTAAGCAAGGTCGCCATTTGTTACGAACTGGCACTCGGGTACACAAGGGCTCTCAATCAGGACTCGAATACGGCTCGCTGCCACAACGGAAACACACGATCCCAACCCCTGAGTACTGCCAGCCGAACAAAAAACACCAATACCCTCCAGAGTTCAATCTGCTATAACGGGGTATACAAGAACTCGGTACTAGTGTTCAACAACAGACTAATAAAGAGACAGGAATTATCTAGTCTGGTCAACAATCAAACAATGAAGTAAGAAACAACAACACAAAAGAATAGTGTTGGCCGAAGCCGAAGTAATCCACCCTTGACTATGAACTTAAGAAGTCCACCACCCTCTACTTCGGATCGGCACTATTACGTTACGTTAATTAATAGTCCTTAAGCATCGAGCAAGGAATCGTCTGAAAAAAGTTAGATGCTTCTCGGATCCTCGTAAGAAGTACGTATCGGATTTTGAACAGTAATTCAATAAGCAAAAACACTGGCAATTAAATACTATTAAAGGCTTAAATTGGCATAAGAATAATTAAAAGAATATGCAATAGTAAATGGCAAACATTAAAAGGAAGTACTCCGCAAATGCAACGGCAATAGCCTACTTGGATTGTGCTCGTGGGCCACTAATCACTAAAGTAGCCAAGCTTGCAACACATGAAATCAATAGTGCATAAACAATATCATACATAAGGAAAACTTCAATACTATTCTGTATCTACTAATCGAGTAAAGTCTAGCTGCGGTACTGTAGGCAAAAAGGTAGCAGTGACTGAGCAAAAACGGCTCGTAGCCTAGCGAAGCCCTCACGACTGTTTAACCCTTATTTAGCGGCGAGCAACATAAGTCGAGTTAAATAAAGCTGGACTATGTGGCGGCGCTCGACATAACTCGAGTGGCAATTTCAGCACGTAATGTGGCTGAGAGAGAGAGACAAGTGGTGGCAGGAGACTAGCGAGCGTATGACTGCTCCAGACCACCGCGGCGAACCTACTGACACAAATCTCAGCTCCCTCCTCCCTCTCTCACTCGCTACATACTCAATTATGTACTGAAAGTACCGAATTACCTGCTTTTTGCACTCGCGTTGCACGGTTATTGCAAGAAAACTATCCATCATACAAGGATCGTTATGGTGTCATTCGAAAGCTCTGTTTATGCCCTTTCAGGGATAGGTACTTGTTTTACGTTCTGGGTCTTATTTAGGCATGAAAATGATCACGTAAACAGCCCTATTTTGGCTAAAAACACCCCGCTGTGCGGTACACATAAATAAACCGCATAGGCCGCTCGTAAGGTGTTAAAGTATTACGTTAAAACTAACCAGTGCACTTTGAGAAATCCAGATCCCTTGTATCTGGTTTTCTCCCGGCTCCTTGACAAAGTAAAAACAAACTGTTAATAAAATACAGGGTGGTTAGGCTCTTTCCCTCACGCACTGTAAATTATTAACTCAACACAGTCAGCCGCGAAGACAACCTAGGCTTCACTGAACCGAAACGAGTATGCAGGTTTATCGCTTAACCACTGCATCAAACAACAACTCGTAACACAGAAAAGCCTTACCCCAGTCTAGCATTACCTAGACTAGCAGAAAACAGGAATAATAATAATAACACCCAGGGAAATGCATATACAAGTGCAACAAACATAAATCAATCCTATTCTAAGTCAACCCTTCCAAAATAGGCTATCTAATAGGCAAGTATCTCGTGAGAACTCAAGCGATAATACGTTGGCTGACTAGCTCTGCACCAACGGGACCATGAAAGTTAAACAGGGCAGGGAAAAGAGGAAATAAGAATGTAAGGTAGTAGAGAAAGTTCCCATCAGTCAGAAGAATATAAATAGTTAGCAAGGGAAATGAGAAGTCGCTCTGCCTAATGAGTTCTGATGAAAAAATGGCTAGACTTCCCTTTTATACCCGGCCCTCTAGTGAGCCCAACGTGAACTACTAAGGACCGCCCACTGACAACCATTACGTAATTTCTCTCTCTCCTCTGGGATACACAAAGGCTCCCCTAGCACTGAGGGAGGGAGGAATGCGAGTGAGTTAGGCCTACCTCCTGCCTGGCGTACCCACTGACACCTAACTGTGGCTGTTTCTCTTCCCATCATTACAAATAAGTTGTACACACAATACTTATAACTAATGATATAAAATAGAACTCGTTGACTCAGATGAAAACAAAATACATATTCATAATACTTATAGTACAACGGCTCACATGAACTGAGTTAGGAAACTCTACATAGACTACAGCCAAAGTTCCTGCCCTGACGATCCTAGTGAGAGTGGGGCATGACTAGGCGTTCTGTATCAGCATGCTCACACGTGGACATGTGTCACACTAATAATACACGTCTTGTTACACGAGAGGAATCTTCTTAAAATCAAGATGAACAGACTACATTTATTTTTATTTCACACTCTGCGTAATATAAGCTGCCCATATTGACCCTCCAATCCCTACAATCTATGTTTTATTAATTTCACTCCAACACCAAACACCGCCCACTATCCCCTCCCTCCCACCACCTCACACTACCCCTCCCTCCCTCTATAGTCCAGTAAAAATATGAAAATGTTCCCCAAACCCCAAACAAATTGCAAGAGTTTGTTTTATGGTTGGAAGTTGTTGTATGGGTATCAAGGAACATCCCACCCAAAATCCCCCAAAATCCAACGACGGGAAAATACGTAATCAGCATAAATCCAAAATGGCCGCCTAATTATTTTTAAATGCTCCGATTCTCCTAAACAGTTGGTTTTAGGGCCTATAAATGTATTACAGAGGTATATCAATGTGATACCGAAAAATTTAATTAGCCAATCAAAGTGCTGAGGGATGTAGTTATAACGTCATGATGTGACATGACATACATTTAATGATATTCAGGTGATTCCCTTGCATAACACAGCAGCATGGCAACTAATACTTTTGTTTGCTTTCAGGTTAGTCATGTCTGACAATCCGGCTGCACCCAACCAAGATGATCGACCAGGAAACCAATGGCTTTGCGCAATTTGCAAGGGATGCTTATCTGATGGAATGGAAACTGTCTGTCTCAAAGAGAAAGGAGCAGCAGGGATTAATGCAGCCAGTGATGAGAGGGGCACCCCATCTATCATTGTCTCAGCTGGACAAATTGTGCATGTTGAGTGCCGAAAGACTCATACAAGGAAACGGGACATAGAGCGTTCAAAGTCCTCGAAAAGGAAACATGAGGATGACACAAGACCTATTCTCCGCTCTCAGGTTCCGGAGTTCACTTTCAAGGATTGTTGCTTTCTCTGTGGAACTCGTATAGTGAATGATGATCGGCACCATGGTGAGGAAGTGTTTAGTGCAAGAACGTGGGACTTCCAGAAATCGATAGTGTCAGCTTGTAAGGGCAGGGGCCATGATGATGAGTGGGGAGGGACAGTGTCTAGACGTATCACAGTTGCAAGAGACCTTCCTGCAGTTGATGCTGTTTATCATAAGGTGTGTAGTGTCAACTTTCTCACTGGAAAGAAAGTTCCCAGTAAGTATGTGAAGCAAGGCGAGAGTAAATTTGAGCAACGTGGACCTATTCATGTGAAAAAGAAACAACATCTTGGTCGGAATGTTGATGCATCACGGGAGGAAACATTTTTATGTGTGATAGATGAGTTTATTGAAGATTACAATGAACAAACAACAGTGAATTATTTGGTGGAGAGAATGTCGCAAATATGTCCTGAACCTTATAGCTCTGTTTACATGCGTCAGAAAATCGAGAAGCAGCTTGGCTAAGATGTAATAATCACTAATGTAAATGGCAGGGACAATGTTATCACCATTCGACCAAGTGCTGCAAAGATCTTGCAGGAATTCTATGACTCTCCAAAGGCAGATGACGAGGAGGCAGAAAAAAGGAAAATTGTTAGAGCAGCAGCAGCATTGATTAGGTCAGACATCAAGAATGTGAAGGATAACTTGAATTTCTATCCAAAAGCAGAGGATTTAAAATCTGTAAAAGGAAATGTTTCATAATACCACAGACTCTTAGAATATTGCTGAGTGAAATTTTCAAAAGTGACACCAGGGATCTTGAAATGGGATCAATAGGTCAGAGTATTATGCAGCAAACAAGACCAAGGACTTTACTTGCACCACTGCAGTATGGTTTGGCAGTGCAAATGTACCATCAGTTTGGGTCTTGCTTTCTAATTGACAGTTTAAATAGCCATGGATACTGGCTATCATATTCAGAAATGCTTCGTTTTTCAAAAGCTGCTGCATCAAAATTCTATGTCACCAACATGGCCACGTCAGGACACTTTACCCACTTCATTGCCGATAACGTGGATCATAATATTCAAACTCTCGATGGCCATGGTACGTTTCATGGAATGGGGATCATGTCTACTTCAACACCAGGATTGGTTTCACATGAGAGCATCCCAAGGATGTCCACCGCAGACTGCAGCCTTCATGATGCAAAGATCAACATCCGGTACTACAAATGTTTGACTGGCAGTTGTGAGAAAATACTTTACCAGAAGCTGCCAGACATATGTGCAAGTGATGAACGCTGGCAGATAGATGTCCTATGGAAGTCGGCGTGGAGTTTCAGACCCCAGCGCCCTGCATGGTCTGGGCTGCTGCTGGCAGTAACAAATGGTCCTCATCCAGGAAAAGCATCCTTCCATCCCCTTCCCATGATTGACATGAATCCAAATGACCTCACCTGCATCTACTCGACTCTCCACTTCATCGCCAAGGAGTGTAAGCACAATGGAGCCACCCCAATCATCACATTTGATCAGCCACTTTGGTGGAAGTCCAAGACCATTATCATCAGGGAAAAGGCTGACAGTGATCTGAGGAAGATAGTCCTTAACCTCGGAGGATTTCACACAATCATGAGCTACTTTGGAAGCATCGGTCATGTGATGACGGCAACAGGGCTTAAGGATGTGTTGGAACTTGTCTATGCTGAAAATGCTGTTCATCACATGCTCTCTGGAAAAGCATATGCTAGAGCAGTACGAGGTCACTTTCTAGTAGATACAGTTCTGAATGCCCTAGTCATCCAAAGAGCTTATGATCTGCCAACCATCCCCATTGAGGAAGAAGAGAATAATATATGCAGTGAACTCAAAGATCTCATCGACACCTTTGACCGTCTTCTGGAGTCTCAAGATGAAAGAACCATCAACGATAATGAAACCATCACCAAGGTCTCCAACCATATTGAGATAGAGAAGGAGAAACTGAGGGGCACTCCTACAGGAAAGTTATGGATACTCTACATGAAGATGGTGGACCTACTCCGAATGGTCCTGAAAGCACAGCGCACTGGTAACTTTATGTTATACTTGAAGACACTGCAACAGATGCTACCCTTCTTCGCTGCCACTGGTCACAATCACTACACCAAGTCAGTTCACATATACCTTCAGGATATGCTTGCCCTCAAGGAGGTTAACCCAGAAGTATTCAACAGCTACTTGGCAGGCCTATTTGTAGTCCGCAGGACAGATCGATTCTGGGCTGGACTGCCAACTGATTTAGTTATTGAACAAGTGCTGATGCGGGCATTGAAGACTTCAGGAGGACTTACACATGGTAGAGGCATGAATGAGGAAAAGCGGACGCGTTGGCTACTGGCGATGCCTGCCTGTGTGGAAGTAAGCCAAACGATGCAGGAACTGACCGAAACATACCACTCCACTGGAGAGCAAAACATACATAAGGACCTGTCAGAAGCTAGGCAGAAAAGAGATAGAAAGGACACTGGCACAATACTTGAATTCTTTGAACATCACAGTCCATTTGGAGACCTAGAAGACCTCTATGATATTGGGACTGGAGTGGGCAGCACAAAGACAGCTAATCCACATGATGCTGAAGACGTGGGGAAAGAAATCATAGCAAGGATGGAAGGCCAGGATGCATTAAAGTACAGTTTCCGAAGACGAGATCAGATAGAGACACTTGGGCAGAAAGTCTCTATTTCTGCATGTGAAAAAGTATCTGTAGACCAACAGCTGCTCTTTCAGAGACTGGTTATTATTGCAAACAACTCAGACACAAACCTTGCTGATGTATTTAAATATGAACTATCTCCTTCTTCGACAAATCAGGCATGTTACATGAGCCCAATAAACTTCAGCTGACTGAAGCATTGGCCAAGATGATAACCAAAGAAGAACTTTCACGTCCTCCACAAGATGCTTTATTCTCCATTGTTGATGGGGGCTCACTTCTGCAGAGGCTGCCATGGAGCAGGGGGGAGAGTTTCCAAGAAATAGTTGGGAAGTATGTCTCTCACTTGAAACGGTTAACCAATCCAGTTGTAGTGTTTGATGGATATGCCAATCCTTCAACCAAAGATTTTACTCATTTGCGTAGATCAAAAAGAAAAACTGGCCCAAGGGTACACTTCAACCCTAAGACCCGTCTTCATTCAAAGAAGGACGTATTCCTTTCGAACACTAAGAACAAGCATGATTTCATTACCTTGTTAAGCAGTAGGTTAACATCGAGTGGTGTGATAACCATCCATGCGGAGGGAGATGCTGATTACTTGATTGCAAAAACAGGAGTTGAATATTCAATGAAAGGAATGACCCATGTTATTGGAGAAGATACTGACCTACTCATTCTCCTGTGCCACCATTCAAAGCCAGACACCAAGGGCCTTTACCTCATATCTGAGAAAGTGACCTCAAGGTTCCCTGTGTTGAATATTTGCCTCCTTAAAGACAAACTTGGACCACAGATTTGCCAGGCCCTTCCTTTCATTCATGCAATGTATGGGTGTGACACAACTTCTCGGCTCTTTGGTATCGGGAAAGGTGTAGCCCTTAAAATGGCACAGAATGACAAGGATTTTCTGAATCTTGCACAGGTGTTCTCGTCAGTGGCAAAGGCTGGGGAAGTTGAAGATGCAGGGAAAAAGGTACTCATCTCCCTTTATGGTGGTGGGAAGGGAGATACACTTGATTTGTTGCGAAAGAAGCAGTTCACAAGCAAAGTGGCCAATAGGATAACTAGTGTTGATGTTCGTAAGCTACCCCCAACATCTGACTCTGCAAAATACCATTCATTCTGTGTTTACCACCAAGTTCAAACATGGATGGGACGAGGAAATGATTTTCAAGCAGAGGAATGGGGATGGACAGTGAAGAAGGGCATGTTTCATCCTAAGACAATGGATTTGTCACCTGCACCAGAAACACTCATGAAGGTAATACGGTGTCAATGCAAGGGACAGTGCGACAACAACCGATGTAGCTGCCGAAAACAGGGACTTGAATGTACTAGTGCTTGTGGGGATTGTCAAGAAGGCACGTGCAGTAACATTGAAGTTGACATGATGGACACAGAGGATTTGGACTCATTGTAAACAGTAGTAGGTTATCAGTGCTCTTCGTTCTAGTTTTATTATACAAATAGTGTTCAAACAGACAAACCCATGATGAATTTGGGTGTACTTCATAGCAATGACGTCTGCTTTTGTTGTGCTTAATAAATTCTTTGGTACCACATTGATATACATCTGTAATATATTTATAGACCCTAAAACCAACTGTTTAGGAGAATCGGAGCATTTAAAAATAATTAGGCGGCCATTTTGGATTTATGCTGATTACGTAATTTCCCGTCGTTGGTTTTTGGGAGATTTTGGGTGGGATGTTCCTTGATACTCATACAACAACTTCCAACCATAAAACAAACTCTTGCAATTTGTTTGGGGTCATACTTAATTTTACTGGACTACTACCTCCCACTACCACCTTCCACTATCCCTCACTCCCTCCACCTCCCACAACCCCTCCCTCCTTCCACCTCCCACTACCTCCTCCCTCCCTCCATCTCCCACTACCCCCTTCCTCTCTCCACCTCCCACTACCTCTCTCTCTCTCTCTCTCTCTGGCATCGTGAAGTCACTATGTAGTGGAGCAGATAACTACAAATTTCAGGAGAATCGTTCATTTCCGGAAACAAGCACCAAATTTGGCACACATACTCCTTGGGGATTGCTCTTTTGATAAAACCCGTTAGCCACCTAAAAATTCAAGATGGCGGCCATTTTTCAAGATGGCCGCCATTGAATATACAGAAATATTGCATTTCGCAATAAAATCGCAAAGACTTGTCCTATTTGAATGATCTTGGTGTCAAATCATACATTTTTCACTATGTAGAATCCGAATTTGGAACCATGGACTTACTTACTAGCTTCCTTGTACCATAATATCAGTCCCGGAATCCTAATATTCTGCTAAATTAGAGGTTCATGTTACATCTGACTCGGCTAAAATGCATGGTAGTGTATATCGTAGTAGTGTTAGAGGTTTAGTATGTGTAGCATCTTCCTGTACAAGGCTTCCAAACTGGACATGATGCGGTGGGGGGGGGGGGAAGTTGAGAGACTTGCAGCGGAAGGTGTAGAGTAGTAGCTCAACAGAGCGGATGTCAACGCACAGCCAGGGCACACTGGTGGCACCGCTGCTGTGAAACTCAGCATGGGGTTCAGTATCAGCTGAATAATTAGTTTAGTGTAGCCTACTGTCAGTCACTGGCTGAGCTGATACCGTACTTCTTTGCCAACAATAATGTAAACTATGCAAGGTGGCTTCCGATCCACTACTGAGACATGGTGACCCTGGAACAGAAGCATCCTCAGCTGGCTCAGGAGTTCCAGAGTGGAAACTTTGTTGTACACAAATCGAGCCGACAGTTCTCAGCAATGGCTATTGACCAAGCTCACGAGCTGGCCAACGCTGTCATCAAGGCAGACGGGGGTGTGATCGGCGTGACTGAAGACCCATCAGCTCTGAGAAGATGGATGATAGCTGGTCCTCAAATCAGCCACTTGGTTGCACAGTATGAGGCAGCATGTGGGACCAAAGAGGGTACTGAACACACCAGCCACCATGAGGAGACAGAACGAGCACAAAAAGTGTTCCTTGAGAAAGTAGAAAAGCTCTCACAAGCCATGACAGATATGTGCAATCCTTTCGGTCGGGACCTGCTTTCGCTTGATACAAAGGATATTGCTCACCACACTGCCGCCGAGCTGATTGGCACACACCTTGAGAAAGGCAAGGTCCGTTTCCAGGAGTTTATGAAGGGACTGGAAGGGAAGAAGAATCCACCTTCTATGAACCAATCAAGAAGAACAGGGTTGACTTTTTCCGACAGGTACCAGCCTCTGTTGACTCTTCAAAGCAAAAAGTGCTGAAAGAAGACTGTCAACTGTTCTCCAGGCTGTTCATATCATGCCAGAGCAGAGAGTGTGACTTAAAGGAGTTCTTCCGTCATGAGAACCAGCCACATCCTACTGCCCTCAGTGATGGTGGAAAGCTCCACACCTGTCAGATCTCCCACCTCACTACCATTCTTCAGAGCCAAGTTACAACCCCTGAGGCAGAGCCAGACGCCGACACCATCATCATTGATGGTGCAGCATTGGTGAACAGTCTGCCCCCACAGAGTTCAAAGACGTTCGAAGAGTACGCAATGCTCGATGTCCTTCCTAGAATACAAGCATACTCTACCAAGTACAAGAGAACAGACATTGTGTTTGATGTCTACCGGCCATCTAGTCTGAAAGCTGAAACTAGATCAAAGCGAGGACGCGGGGTGAGACGCAGGGTGACAGGGAAGGACAAAATTCCCTCTAACTGGCGAAACTTCCTGAGAGAAAATTACAACAAATCCGAGCTGTTCAACTTTCTGGCTGATAAGATTGCACGTGTGGCCACACCAAATGTGGTCATTGTGACCAAGGAAGAAGATGCTGTCAGCAACCGTACTATCAATCTGGCTGGGGTGGCACCATGCAGTCATGAAGAAGCTGACACACGGATCTTTGTGCATGCCAGGCATGCAACAGAAGCAGGCAGCAAAGTCATCATGGTCAAAGCCAGCGACACAGATGTTGTCGTCATCGCAGTCAGTGTTCTGCAGGCACTTCCGGAGCTAGGTCTGCAGCAGTTGTGGGTTGCCTTTGGCCAAGGACAGAATCTGAGGTGGGTTCCTGTACATGACTTGTGTTGCACTCTTGCAGAAAAGAGCAAAGGGATGCTCTTCTTCCATGCCTTCACTGGCTGCGATGTCGTTTCAGCATTCCGTGGCAAAGGGAAGAAGTCTGCTTGGCAAACCTGGGATGTTTGTGATGAGGCTTCCGGTGTCTTCAACAAACTCAGCCAGTGCCCACCGGTAGTTGATGATGAAGACCTGGAGACCTTGGAGAAGTTCGTGGTCATGATGTACGACAGATCCAGCACAGCTGAAGGTGTCGATGATGCGAGGATGGACATGTTTGCTCGGAAGCAGAGGCCGTACGAAGCCATTCCTCCAACCCGAGCAGCACTGAAGCAGCATGTGAAGCGTGCTGCCTACCAGGCGGGCTGCATCTGGAGTCAGTCAACAGTACGTCAACCAAAAACGCAGACTCCTGCCAACTGGGGCTGGACCAAGAAAAGAGATCTGTGGCAGATCGTTTGGACAGAGCTCCCACCCATTGCAGAGAGTTGCCAGCAGCTGACCAAGTGTGGATGCAAGTCGGAATGCTGCGGTCGATGCAAATGCTACTGCTTTGGTCTGACCTGCACGGCACTGTGCAGCTGCAGATGCGAGGTTTAGAAGCGTTGTAATATACTCATCCAGGCAGCAAGACAATAAGTGACAAACAAGTATAGGCCTACTGCCTACATGTACATCCAATAATATATCGGACTGATGGTGCCTATGATATGGGCAGTTTTTACCCTAATTATGATTCCGGGACTGATATTATGGTACAAGGAAGCTAGTGAGTAAGTCCATGGTTCCAAATTCGGATTCTACATAGTGAAAAATGTATGATTTGACACCAAGATCATTCAAATAGGACAAATCTTTGCGATTTTATTCCGAAATGCAATGTTTCTGTATATTCAATGGCGGCCATCTTGAAAAATGGCTGCCATCTTGAATTTTTAGGTGGCTAACGGGTTTTATCAAAAGAGCAATCCCCAAGGAGTATGTGTGCCAATTTTGGTGCTTGTTTCCAGAAATGAACGATTATTCCAGTTATCTGCCCCACTAATGCGAGAAATATGAGTTTGAGGAGAGATACTCACAATGCAGTGAATGTTTGAATGGAGAATTATACTCACCTGGTGGAAAACTATATTTTATTATTTAGCCTACATGGACGCCACCAGTTTTGACTCTCACACCGCTCTTCACTACCCATCACAACCGAATAGATCTCCAAATAGAGTCGAAACTTGGCGTGTCCTTGTAAATGACATCCAACGATATCAAAAAGCCATGTATGAGCGTAGTGTGGCCCATAGTGTGGCCAAGTCTCAGGCGAACCAAGGCAGTCGTCTACCTTCTATCATGATGGAAAGAACACTGCCAGGGAACTATGGTAGGTTTAGTGAAATGTAAATATTTATTTGTCATGGACGTCCAATCTGCTTGCCACCACTGACAGAGGAGTTGGGTAACGTTTGAGAAATGATCAGATACAGGAATAGATCACGGCATGATCAAGTTAAATAGATTGTTAACGCAAATAGTCATAGTATTGTCAATATCCACTAGGTATAATATATTTATAAACATTAGTGTAAACTAACTGTATGTATATACAGGGTGTCCTGCGAGTTTTATCAAATACTTCTAGAGATGAAAGATAAAGTCATTCTAAGTTGAAACTGTTATATACACATAGGCTTTTTGTGGCATTGTTTTGTAGTTATGGACCCTTAAAGTTGGCATTTTGGTGTTTTTTTGTAATTTCTAACCCTATTTTTCTTCAATAAGATGAGGATAGGAAAAAAACTATAAAGTGTATTATGAAGCATGATATCAATACTTCAAACTGAATATTACAAGAAACCAACAAAACTTAATTTTAAGCTCATCATCACTGAAAGAAGAAAGGAGCTACAGAGGATTTTGTTTGTGTTTTCTGTCAGCTTAATTAAACCCATTTTCCGAGTAATGAAAATGAATAGCGATAACGTTAAATGCTGTATGATGGTGCATGCACTGCATGGTACCAATACTTAATGAAAACACCAACAGATCCTCTGTAGTTCCTTTCTTCTTACCGTGATGATGTGCTTAAAATTAAGATTTGTTGGTTGCTTGTAATATTCAACTCCATGCCAAGGGAATATGAAGTACGATGTAGGGAAGTTTTTGGTGTCAGTTTGAAGTATTGATATCATGCTTCATAATACACTTTATAGTTTTTTTGTCCTATCCTCATCTTATTGAAGAAAAACAGGGTTATTCTATCTATCTATCTATTGCCTGATGCCGTGATCCCCGAAGGGGTGGCCACGAACGAACCGCCCCCATGCACCTCTGTCCCCAGTCAGTCGACGCCCCTCCCCCTAACCAGCACCGCCTTCGTTCATGTACTTCCTCACTCCATCCTTCCACCTCTCATTCGGTCTACATCTCCGTCTCTGTCCCTCCACCTCGCTCCCGTACACCCTCTTAGTCATTCTCTCGCTTTCCATGCGTTCCATATGGCCGAACCATCGCAAGTTGTTCCTTTTCACACTTTCCAGCACATCTACCTCCACACCACACTTCCTTCTTACTTCCTCATTAGTCTGTCTATCCCTCCATGTAACTCCGCACGCACTCCTTAAGTAATTCATTTCCACTGCTCTCACTCTTGGTTTGAGTCTCTCAACCAACGTCCATGCTTCGCTTCCGTAAGTCAGTGTCGGGATTACCACACTGTCATGCAAGGACTTCTTCACTTCCATACTGACCACCCTATTTCTTGTTACTGCTTTTAGCGTTCCTACAACCCTCTTCCCCTGTTGTACCCTCTCCCGCACTTCTTCATTCATAGTCCCATCTTTACTCAACACACTGCCCAGATACTTAAAAGAGTTGACGATCTCCATAGCCTGACCGTTCAGCTTCACCTCACACTCTGTGACTTCACCCCTTTCGAAGACCATAACCTTGCTCTTCCCCGCATTTACCTTCAAATTCCGTTTTTTCGCACACTGTTCCAAATTCATTTACCAGACCCTGCAACTCCCATTCATTATCACTCATCAGAACTGTATCATCCGCAAACAGCAGTATAGGTAGCTTCCACTCAATTCCCTCCCTTTTCAGTGATACACCAACATCCACTGCTCTTGATAGTATTTCTTTCATGACTCCATCCATATATACAGTAAACAACCACGGGGACATCACACACCCCTGTTTCAAACCAACATTCAGGTCAAAGAACTCGCTCTGCTCACTCTCCACATGTACTGCCGCCTTTGCACCCTCATACATGCTCTTCACTGCTTTCAGCAACTTGCCCTCTACTCCGTATATTCTAAGTACTTTCCACAAACCTTCTCTATCCACTCTGTCATAGGCCTTCTCCAAGTCCATAAAGGCAACATATACCTTTTGTTTCTTCTCCAGATACTTCTCCACAACACAATTCAGGGTAAAAATCTGATCTACACATCCTGTTTCCTTCCTAAAACCTCCCTGCTCGTCGCCTATCCATTTCTCCGTTCTCACTCTCACTCTCTCAATCACTACCCTACTGTATACCTTCCCTACTTCACTTAGAAGACATATTCCTCGGTGGTTACCACACACTCCTCTTTCCCCTTTGCCCTTATATAGGGGGACTATTATGCCAGTCTTCCAGTCATCGGGTGCACTCCCCTTCTCCCATGCTAGTTTGCACATTTGCCATACCCATTCTATCACTATCTCACCACCATACCTCAACATTTCCCCACACACTCCATCTGTTCCTGGTGCTTTCCCCAACTTCACTCTTTTCATGGCTTCCCACACTTCTGACCTCCTGATCCCCATCTCCTCCTCCACTACTTCTCTTCTTCTCCCTCCCATACCATATCCAGCTATGTTTGCTGGCTCTTCATTCCTTACATTTAGCAACTCACTGAAGTACTCCCTCCATCTTTCGACTCTCTCTTGCTTCTCGGCTAGCATTCTCCCATTCTTATCTTTCACACCCTTACTGTTTCCCTTGCTACCTTCCCTAACTTTATTGACTTCTTTCCAGAACAGTTTCTTACTCTCCCTCCATTTTACACTCAGATTCCTTCCAATTTCCTCATCTACTCTTCTCTTACTTTCCTTCACTACTCTCTTCACCACCCTCTTACTCTCCACGTACCTCGCTCGTTTCTGTCTCTCGGAATCTTCATTCCCTCTATTACCCAACCACTCTCTATATGCTTTCTTCTTTTCTTCCACAGCTATTCTTACCTCTTTTGTCCACCATGCTGTACCTTTCACTCCCCTCCCTCTTCTCCTCACTCCACACACCTCCTCACATGCTGCACAGATCTCATCCTTAAACACCTTGTTCATCTCCTCCACTTCCTCCATAACTTCCAGGTCGAACCCACCTAGTCGTCTTTCCACTGCTCTCCTGTACTCCTCCCTGACTTCCTCCTCCTGCAACCTCTCCACCCTCCTCACCATTCCACCCTCCTCTCGCCTCCCTCCAGCTCTCCTCACCCATTTCTTTTGTATCCTAACCTTAGCTACCACTACATAATGATCAGACAGACCCCCTCCAATATAAACCAGTCAAAGTAGGGCTGGACTTAGAACAAATTGCAATAGAAGGTTTTTTGGCTTTAACTTGTTTATTAGGTCCCTCTGATGAACATATAAAAAGTCTCCAACTTTTGGACACCGGGAAAGTGGTTAATTTGCATAAATTCAAGATGGCCGCCGTCCAAAGCTTCAATTTACAGATAACTTTTTTCTGGTTGCTCCTAGACCCTATAAATGTATTACAAACAACGTTTTTTGGCTTTAACTTGTTTATTAGGTCCCTCTGATGAACATATAAAAAGTCTCCAACTTTTGGACACCTGGAAAGTGGTTAATTTACAGCCAAAAAACCTTACAGCCAAAAAACCTTCTATTGCAATTTGTTCTAGGTCAAGCCCTACCTTTACTGCACATTATTGTCTATTACATTTTGCCTAGGCCTATACTAATCCCATCATCTTGTTTCTTGTTTCAACAGATTGGTGCGACATCTACCGAAGGCATGGAAGAAGAGGTGGTGCATAATCCCTGCGGCATTTGCTCAAACACGTTAGACGAAGGAGAAACAGTCAAGCTGAGGGCGAAGGGAGCAGATACTATCAACAAGGCCAGTACTGAACGTGGAACGCCATCAATTACCGTGTCCGAGGGCCAAACGGTGCACATTGATTGCCAAAGAAGCATGTCAATACGAAGCCAAATAGAATTCCTGGGAAGCAGAAGAAACGTCCTGAAAAACCTGCTCTTCGTTCTCAGACACCAGACTTTTGTTTTACAGAGAACTGCTTTTTTTGTGGTACAAAAATCTATTTGGACACAAAGCATGATTCAGAAGAAGTGTATCCAGTACGCACCTTCAACTTTCAAAGGACAATACTTTCTGCATGTGATGCCAGGGCTGATGAGTGGGCTGACACTGTTAGAGGCCGAATTAACTTTGCACGCGATCTTCCAGCAGCTGACGCAATATATCACAAGCAGTGCAGCTCAAATTTCCAGACACATAGGCAGATCCCCTCCAAATATCGTGATTCCGCAGACAGTGAACCTCCTCGCAAGGGTCGCAAAGTAGATGCCTCACGAGAGGAAGCATTTCTACTCGCAATCGAGGACCTAGCCAGTGGCAATGATGATGAACAGACTACAGTGGTTGATCTCGTTGATAGAATGTCCCAGTTGTGCCCTGATGTTGAAGCGTATAGTGTAAAATACATGAAACAGAAACTTATTTCATATTTTGGGGATGAACTGGTTATTAGTAACGTGCATGGACGCAGCGATGTTGTAACTGTCAAAGAAAGTGCTGCAAAGATTTTGCAACAATTCAAAGACTCACCACAGACTGATGATGAGGAAGCAGAACAAAGAAAGATAGTCAGGGCTGCGGCACGGTTGATCAAAGCAGATATAAAGAACATTGATACTTGTAGAGATTTCTATCCAGATCCTTCTGAACTCCGGTCGCTGGAAAAGAATGTGGCGTACGTTCCGCAGTCCCTTCGTATATTGCTGCAAGAGACGTTCAGTGGCAAGTCATGTGATCTTGAAGTTGCATCAATTGGACAAAGTATCGTGCAACTTACCAGACCAAGGGCCATTGTAGCACCCATTCAGTATGGATTGGCGGTTCAAATGCACCAGCACTTTGGTTCCCGCTTTCTTGTGGACAGTTTACACAGCCACGGCTTCTGTCTGCCTTACGCAGAAGTTTTGAGGTTTTCGAAGTGTGCTGCCAATTTCAGGGGCACCAACATATCCACTGCAGGCAGGTTTGGACAGTTCGTTGCAGACAATGTTGATCACAACTTGCGTACGCTTGATGGGCGAGGAACATACCATGGTATGGGTATAATTGTTGCTGTCACCCCTGAAGTAAGAGACACAACATCAATACCAAGATTGCAGTCACCTGAAAACAACTTCACGGCAGCTCAAATTGAAATCAAATACTACCGCAGTGTTCGCAAGAAGGGTGGGCCTCTCGAATTTAGAAAGCTTGACCCCATTTCAGCATCTGACAAGCTTGAAAATCTGGACATACTGTGGAAAACGTCATGGTTGCTTCGACCAAAACGACCAGGCTGGTCCGGCTTAATGCAGAGTGTGTGCCATGGACCACACCCAGGGAAATCATCCGTCCATTTCTTGCCCATGATTGACATGGACCCTACGGACATGAGTTGTATTTACTCAACACTTCACTTCGTTGCTGCGGAAAGCCATCGCCAGGGAACGACGCCAATGCTGACATTCGACCAACCGCTTTATTGGAAAGCGAAGACGATCATTGTTCATGAGAAGGAAGGAAGCGAACTGAAACCCATTGTTTTGAACCTTGGTGGCTTTCACTCTGTGATGAGCTTTTTGGGATGCATGGGCCATGTTATGGAAGCATCTGGGCTTAAGGAGGTTTTGGAACTTATATACGCTGAAAATGCTGTGACCCAAATGCTGAGTGGGAAAGCCTATGCACGAGCAATCAGAGGCCACTTCTTGGTTGACACAGCCTTGAGTTCGATTGTGTTAGGCAGGGCATACGATGTCAACCTCTCAATGGTAGATGAGGAAAGTGATGCATGCAAGGACTTCCAGGAGGCTGCAGATCTTTTGGATAAGCTGTTGCGTGAAGACGTTTCACCGGATGAAGTCTGCAGTAAAGACGTTTTCAACAGAATTTCTGAAAAACTTAAAGCTGAGAAGAGCTCCTTAGCAGAGCATAAGATGGGAAAGCTATGGATTCAATACATGGACATGATTTACCTGCTGCGTCGCTTCCTGAGGGCACTGAGAATGGGCGATTTCCTACTGTACCTCGGAACACTCCAGGAGATGTTGCCGTACTTTGCAGCGTGTGGTCATAACAATTATGCCAAGTCAGCCCATGTGTACATTCAAGACATGATTGAACTTGAGCAGCTCAACCCAGACATGTTCTGTCAATTGAACTCCGGTCTATTTGTGATCCGCCGAAGTGATCGGCTGTGGGCAGGACTGCCAAGCGACTTGGTTATAGAGCAGGTTTTGATGCGCTCTTTGAAAACGAATGGTGGATTGACACGTGGTAGGGGCATGGAGGAAACGCAACGCCTGCGCTGGTTACTTGCTATGCCAGCCTGCGCTGAGGTGAGTGAAGTTATGCAAGAACTGACAGGGAAGCATTTCCACACCTCTGAGCAGCACAAAGAAATGACTGAAGCAAGGCGTAAACGAGATAGGAAGGACACAGAGAAGGTTCTCGCATTCTTCAAGGATTATGATCCATTTCAAGAATCAAATGAACTCAGGAATATTGCCAACGGTGTGACAGGACCAGCCTCGGCCAATCCTCATTTACTGTATGAGGTTGGTATGAACATTGTGCAGAAGATGGAAGGTAGCAATGCTTTTGACTTTTCATTTAGGAAGAAAGATCAAGTTGAGTCGTTGGGTGCAAAGGTTACAATCAGTGCTGAAAAAGTACCAATCGACCCACAGCTCCTTTTCCAGAGGCTCCTCATCTTTGCTAATAACAGGGACTTAGGTGTTGAAGAGGTCTTTGCGTATGAGTTGTCTAGCTACCCTACTGCTCTGTTCGATAAGTGGGGGAGGCTCAGGGAAGCCAATAAACCACAGCTAGGAGATGAGATAGCTGCTGTTGTTCCCAAGTCGTCATTGGAATCATTTGAGGAAGAAAGGACTGTGACCCATGTTCTGGATGGTGGTTCCTTATTGCAAAGGATTCCATGGAAGAAGGGTGACACATTTGAGGACATTGCAAGCATGTACATGAAGCATGTTTCCAAAAACTTTCTCAACCCGGTGGTTGTATTCGACGGTTATAAATCAGGACCTACTACCAAGGACATGACACACAATCGACGATCAAAAGGAGTCTTTGGTCAAAAGGTGATGTTCACTCCAACCATGCCCCTTCGGTCAAAAAAGGAAAACTTCTTGTCAAACTCGGACAATAAGCAAAACTTCATTGACTTATTGTGTGAAACATTCAAGGCAAATGGAATTGACTGTGTCAATGCGCCAGCAGATGCAGATGTCATGATTGCAAAGAAGGGAATTGAGCATGCAAGGGAAACCGTGACATATGTGATAGGTGAGGACACAGACTTGTTGGTGCTGTTGTGTCATTATGCGGAACGAGGGATGAATGATTTGTACTTCAAGTCGAGCAAGGAAGGTGGGAAATGTTGGCATATTAACTCAGTAGCAGAAGCTCTCGGTGAAAGCATCTGTCGTGTCCTGCCAGTTGTCCATGCACTCTGTGGATGTGACACAACCTCACGACTGTATGGTATTGGTAAAGGGGCTGCCTTGAGGAAAGTGAGGGAAGACAACGGTTTCTTGAAATGTATAGAAGCATTCTGTTGCCAAAGTGGAAGTAAAGACGCGATATCATCAGCTGGTGAAAAGGCCTTGGTTTATTTGTACGGGGGAAAAGGAAATGACACCCTTGACGGACTGCGAAAGACAAAGTTTTGCAACAAGGTGGCAAAAAGTTCAACTACCGTTGAAGTTCACAGCCTTCCCCCAACAACCGATGCAGCCAAATACCACTCGTTCCGAGTTTATTGTCAGGTCCAGGAATGGATGGGGAACTGTGTGGACCCCGAGAAATGGGGCTGGTGTCTGCGGAAGGGACAGCTTGAACCGAAGACGATGGATTTGCCAGTGGCTCCTGATTCACTACTGAAATTGGTCAGATGTCAGTGTAAGGGCAACTGTGACACTCAACGCTGTAGTTGCAAACGGAATGAGCTTGAATGTTCCAGTGCATGTGGTCAATGTAAAGGACTCTGTCAAAATAGTAACTTTGATGCAAGCACCGATGATCCAAGTGAATACGAACTCCTATCATGAATTACATAATTGGCTCTGAATGACGTCATACTACGTCATGGTTTTTTTTTTTTTTTTTTATAAAAAAGAGGGACAACAGGTCAAAAAACCCATACAAGCACAAAGTGCCTGTGTCACCCCTTGTGAAAGAGACAGTTCAGCCTGTCTGTAAGGTTTTTCGGCTGTAAATTAACCACTTTCCAGGTGTCCAAAAGTTGGAGACTTTTTATATGTTCATCAGAGGGACCTAATAAACAAGTTAAAGCCAAAAAATGTTGTTTGTAATACATTTATAGGGTCTAGGAGCAACCAGAAAAAAGTTATCTGTAAATTGAAGCTTTGGACGGCGGCCATCTTGAATTTATGCAAATTAACCACTTTCCCAGTGTCCAAAAGTTGGAGACTTTTTATATGTTCATCAGAGGGACCTAATAAACAAGTTAAAGCCAAAAAACCTTCTATTGCAATTTGTTCTAGGTCCAGTTAAATGATTGCTAGATTTACTGGACTAATACCCCTATACACAGGGTTATTGGGTTAACAGGGTTAGCAACTACAAAAAACACCAAAATGCCGACTTTATGGGTCCATAGCTACAAAGCAATGCCTTAAAAAAGCCTATGTGTATATAACAGTTTTTACTTAGAATTACTTAATCTTTCATCTCTGGAAGTATTTGACACAACTCGCGGGACACCCTGTATAATTCCTACATGAAATATGACTAAATTATAATAGGCTATAGACTTGTGTTGCATTCACTTACAAAGTTTTGTATACTGTATCCACTATACACCATTTCCCTAGTAAGTTAGAATACTCGGTGTGCCTTATCTACATTGCGAAGTTTTACTATTATTAGGGGTTCGAGCCCTGTGGGGAACCCCAATTGTAATCATTAAATCTTCTTATTCTTCCAAATTATTTTTCCACGCCGGTTTTTACGCATTAACTCCAGAACCACTTTTTGGATCGGGATCAAACTTTCCCACAAGGTGCGTTTTTGTATTGGGCAACTTTTGATATGCTAAACATCCGAAACGTCGGCCAAACAGGTCCATGGCAGCCGATTTCCCGAAAATTTTGAAACCTAAATACCGTCTCTCCCACTCATAGGAAATGATTGGGCTTTGGCATATGGACTCCACTACTAATGCTCCGCAAATGTTATGGAAAAGGTTTTGCTTTGCACGTGGGGTTTTTTCCGGCAATCTTGAAAAAACCTTGAAAACACTTAAAATTCCACATCTTTGAAACTACGCAGATGATCAAAGCCATTTTTGCGTACTTGGGTGAAGCTCGCAATTCCGAACGTTTTGATACCAAAAGAATATAAACGGGTGGAATAGTTTGGCCGCAGCATTGAAAACTGTCTATTCTTAAATTACTTTAAAACCGTATTCGGTACCCACACAATGTTTTCAGTTTTCAGTCTATAGGCTTCCCTGCATCCCCTAGTTTTGCTTAACAACATAATTGATTAATCATTCAGATCCATAAAAAAAAAAAAATTTAACTCTCTCAAAATAGTTCGAGTCCCTACGAATTCCACCAATTATTTAGCCAACCTACCTATACATACCTACCCTACCAAATAATAATGATAATTCAAATTTATTTTTGGTGAATAGCAGAGTATTGGCTAAGGTTTTTAACAATTCCTTCCTTTGCCACATGCTTAGTTTAATAACAAAGTTCTAGACCTTTAAAGTTTTGACAATTGCCTGTGTGACTCGTATTTTAACCCTCCTCCTTCAACCCTAAGTGTTACCACAAAATACCGCTAGATCCTTTCTCAAAAAGTCGCTATCATGATGCTACATAGTCAAACAATGCTAGAATAATGCTGCAATTTCTAAAGAGTTTTGGTTTGTTTGTTTTGCAAATTTTACAATGTAATATGACTAGAATGTCTGATATTTTGAAATCATCCCTAGTAAATGTCTCTAGATATGAAAAAATGGCTGCTAGATTGAAGTAAGTACCACCGCTACATCTAGCGGTAACACTGGCAACACTGCAAAGTCACCCACCATGAATGGCACTCAGCTTAAGAATGTAAACAGAGAAACCGATCTGGGAGTAACAATATCGAGTAACCTAAAACCGAGTCAACAATGTTCAGAAGTTGTTAAGAAGGCAAACAAAATAATTGGCTTTATAGGCAGGTCATTTGAGCATAAATCCAAAGAAGTTATCCTAACCCTTTACAATTCCTTAGTCCGCCCTCTTCTGGAATACTGCGTTCAATCCTGGTGCCCTTATTACCAAAAAGATATAAACAAGCTAGAACGAGTTCAACGTAGAGTTACCAAAATGATACCTAGCCTAAAGAACAAACCATACGAAGAGCGTCTTAGAGAATTAAATCTATTTCCTTTAACCCAGCGCAGATTAAGAGGCGACTTAATTCAAGTGTTCAAAATCATCAAAGGCATCGACAATATGAACTGTAGTAAGTACTTCACTATCGACCAATCTAATTACACGCGGGGAAACGGTTGCAAAATTATTGGTAAATCTTTTAACTCGCACGAATCTAAGAATTTCTTCTTCAATCGAGTTGTCAACTTGTGGAATGGGCTTCCCCGAAACGTTATAGACTGCATCACCGTTGATTCATTTAAACTCCGCCTAGACAAATATCTCGCATCAAACCCGCGACTGACTGCGTTTGTAAATGAATAACTTTATTTTATCCCCCCTTCAGTTACCAACCCATCTGTCCCCTACTAACTTCCTAATCCTGCCACGGACATTAGTTCCAGGGCAGTAATTCCCTTTCCAATGTTCCCTTACCCACTCTAAACCACTGTTTGGACACTTGATCCTCAGTGTTTTGGAGGACAAGCAACCTAGAAGGGTCACTGGATCTGTTGTTGCTTGATTTCCTTTGTACTTTGTACCTCCTCGGGAGGCCATGTATGTAGCACCAAATCCTGTTCAAAACTCACCATCTGCGCATGCTTGAGAATCTAGGCCTTTTTTTTACATTATACTATTATATTATCTTATCCATACACTACAGTAGATCTGGACTGGACACAAAAATGGAACTTTGCAGTAAGGGACCCAAAATTGGAGAACGAACCCCCAAGTTCGAACCTTGAAACAACGAAAATGTGATATTTTCGCGGTTTCGAGGTTCGAACTTGGGTGTTCTTTCTCCGATTTTGGGTCCCTTACTGCAAAGTTCCATTTTCATGTCCAGTCCAGATCTACTGTAGTCTATGTCTTAACTTAACCTAACCTAGCCTAACCTAACCTAACTTAACCTAACCTAACTTAAATTAACCTAACAGTTGAGCCTAAATAACAAAATATAAATATTAGGGAAAAGGCCGCGCGTGCGCGGTAACTGAACCAAGCAGGATTTGGTGCTACATACATGGCCTCAGCTCCCAAGACAGAACCCACTTCCCTCCCTCTCATCGCCCAATAATTATGGTCTGAAGTTTGTATTTCCTTATCTTATCTTGTGTATAATTGTAGGCCTTCCACGTGCCTTTGTTAATTAATGACATTTAACAGGATTCATTATTTAAATAAAAGGCTGAATATTTATGGGAAGTAATAATAATAATAATAATAATACTTAGTTGCCTTCGGAAAGATGAAATATAATGTTTGCACAAATGGTAGGTATTAATATTTGCTCTGTGCTAAAGAGAGAGAGAGAATTCCTTTTCGTTGCCTACATGTCACTACATCCCCTCCTCTCTCTCTCCATTCCCTCCCCTCCCCTCTCTATCTCCATGCTCTTGCTCTCTCTCTCTCTCTGGGCCTAATACACATATGTGCACTATTTATAACTCGCCCTAAAGGCCGCGTCATACAGAAGTCGAACGTTGGCCGACTGCCGCCCGAAGTCGATGACTTGCATATTTTTCCCGAATGCAACCGAATTACCCGAAAGTAACTCGGAGCCGAATATAACCCGACACTGACCCGAATGAATTTCGAATATAACCCAATGGACCTGAATGAAAGTCGATGATGAGTCGATGAATCTCCGTACGTAACTTGAAGGAAACCCGATGTAGAACGAAGAAGCCTCGATCATGCGTCGAATATAACTTGAATATTACCCGAAGACGGGAAAATAACCAGAATTATTACCGAAGCTCAGCTGAAGCTCAGTCGATCAACAACCGAAATAGAAAAGTTAGGTCAAACGTCAGTCGAATAGGTCGAAGATCATGGTAAGTTAAATAATCGCTTATAATATCTTTCGTTAACCCTTTCTGTATCGGTGACGTCATATTTATTTGATTTCAGCAACATTTAGACGATTTTATGAAGCTTAGGATGGATTTATGGTAGCTAAAGGGATTAATTGATATTGTCTGAAGCATTTCAATGGGTAGACGCCCTTCCTGCGCTGAATAAAATCGTCTAATAGTTGCCAGAGTATAATGAGAGTATATTGAAGAAGGATCTGTGAAGAAGGATTAAGTAAAACAATTCGAAACCTGCTAATTGTTTTTTAACCTGAATAATATCGTCTAATGGTAACCAGTGTAAAGTTAGGACATCACCGGTACTGAAAAGGTTCTTATCATAAATTTGTTCTATAACGAATTTCAGATTAGTGGCGTTTCCTGCAATGTGTTAAAAATACTATTCATAATATGTAGACTAGTTATGCTACAACCAATATATTCTACATTGCACACACGAAATCAACAATGTACTCAGCTTAGAATTTATATCTTGTAGTGTGTGTGTGTGTAACGAAGCTGTAACAAATTCGTGGTCAATAAACTATCTACTTATCGGTGTGTGTGTGTGTGCCATCCTGACATTTGTTTGTATATGTATGTAAACAACCCCAAAGAGTGGAGTTAGAGGGTGAGTGCGGCTATGCGTCATCCCTTCGTAGTCCTCCTTTGATTGATTGATGTGCTTATACCCTGTTCTAAACAAACAGGTCAAAATTCTTAGGGGGGGGTCACCAGCTTTTTTTGTTATCTCTCTCTCCGTTTCTCTCTTTCCCTGGCTTGTATCCATTCGGCCCCATTCAGCCAACTGTTTTAAGACGTTTATCCCCATCCAGGTGTCGACAATGAAAAAACAGATGGATAGGGTGATATTCGACTGTTATTCGAGTGAGCATCGACTTTCCATTGTCTGTTATTCTGCCATTTTTAGTCATGGTTGGGGCAATATCGAGTCTCGTTTGACTCTCGTTTGAGTTACATTCGATTTTATGAGAGATTCATCCAGTTATCATCGAGTTTCCTTTGGGGTAATATCGACTATCATCGGGTTACATTCGACCCAAGTTCGAGTAATTCGAGTCATCATCGGCAATTCAAAATACAATCGAATAGGTCGAATGTAACCCGAATATGACTTGAATATATCCGAATGTAACTGGAACGGGACTAGATCATGACTTGATAGTTTTATAACGGTTTTTGACCCGATTCATCGCCAAAAGTTAACGCATGCATTAATTTTTGGCCGATTCACCATATGATTCGACTCAAGCCCAGAACATCCTAAGAACTTCCCGAAGATAATCGAAGATCACCCGAAGCGTTACCAGAATCGACCGGAACTGGCTGAAATTTGAATTTTTAAATCGATTCGGCCGGGTTTGGGTGGGTTCGACTTCTGTATGACGCGGCCTTAACCAGTGGAGCCCCGGCTAGTTTTGTAATGTTTGTTCACCAGAACCCGGCCGGTTTCCAAAAAATTGTTTTATTCCAGAAACAATAGCGAATGGGTTAGGAATGAAGGAAAAACCATGAAAAACCGCTCAAAAAGCTTAAAAAATGGTCCTACAGAGCCCCAGAAAACGTATTTTACAAGAGTAAAAAATTGAAGGCAATTACCCCAAAAAAACAGGTTATTGCGCGCTCACGCGCACACACGTGGACTTTGAGAGTTTTCAACCATCGGCACGGTTGCGTGGGATACGTACACAGTTCCCATACAAATCTGAGCCCTCTTGAGTGGCTACACCTGAGGTTACGGTCGGCGCAATTAGGGTGACGCGTCAGGCGCGTCTCTGGGGCTGTGTGTTACATACATCGCCGACGCGTCAGACGCGTCGCTGGGGCTGTACGGGTTAACTGGCAAAATATTGAGTGGAGGGAACTGAAATGGTGTGTAATAAGAAGAGATGGCCGATATCTCCCCATAGACGTCAAACTCAGATAGTGAGGCAGGCCAGAATATATTGCCAAATACCGCCATATACTTATGCTCCTTTGCTTGCCTTAACCCTGTTATTACGAACTTTATACTGACATAAACCTTATATGCCCATAATAATTAAGATTTATACTTTGTCATACTCCATCCCACACTTAACTCACTGTCATAACTTAATATAACCAGTTTGGACAAGTGTAGCTAATATAATACAATATATTTAAAGTCTGGGTTCGAGTCTGCGCAGTGTATCCCCTTGCGAGCGAGAGAGAGAGAGAGAGAGAGAGAAAGAGTGACTGTATTGCTAGATCCGTTCTCAAAAGCTACTAGATTATCGATCGTCTCGATTTATATACATGCAAAATGTCGCTAGAATTATGCCACAACCTCTGGAAGGGTTTCTGTTTGTTTGTTTTGCAAGTTTGACAATTTAATACAGTTCTACAATGTGTGATATTTATGTAGTATCCCTAGGAATTATGTTGCTATTATCGAAAATGACTGCTAAATTTAAGTAAGTACCTCTAGAAGTAGTGTTAAAGTAGCTACATTGACAACACTGAATCACTGACTCGTCACCAGGGAGTATGTATTAGGGGAGGGATATTGTACAACATAACCTATGTGAATGTGAAGCCAGATAAAGGGCTAACTCTGGTCATATTGTCATGTAGATAAGCACAAATAATGATAGGCTACAGTAATATGGTAACATATAATTAATAGGCTACATAAGTATCTCTTTGCGATCTGTATGTAGCCCTAGAACTCATATATTTAACAAATAATTACCAAAGTACTGGAAGGTCGAAACACGGGAGGTTGGCTTCACTGTTTCACTCTGACACTCCCTCCTTTAGTATCCTTCCTCCAAGGGTACTATCGTATCTATTAGATTGCCAAATACTGCCACATAGCTCCCTACTGGAATATACCTACATTATCTAACACGTTTAATTACAAACCCCATCAAAATGGTATCCATGTATGTTTTATAATAATATATAACCACTGGTTACTTACTAGTGTAAGATAACTGAACTTTGAAGATATATATCTAAAGTATTGCAAATTAAGTAGGAAGTAAGATTGGACAAATGATAATATGGTCAAAGGCATATGGGTGGAGGGACTTGTGATGCAAGTAGCCTACCCCCTACGGTTCCTCCTCCCTCACCGATTAAATGAGAACACACTTTATATTATTTGGGCACTCACGATAGTGTTGAAAATATAATAGCAACTGTCTTCGTGGTGCAATGCATAAGTGTGTTGATTTTCGGTGTGAGCATCCTAGGTTCGAATCCCCGGACTGCCACATGTGTTTGTTAATTTCATTAATCGAGTTTAGGAGTAAAGTTGGTTAGTGGAGAGAACATAATAATTATATAATGTAAAAGTTGTGTTCATATGTTAGTGTGTGTGTGTTTATAGCCGCATTTTCCTTTACCATCATTATCTCCGATAGACTGGAAATGGTGTCGTATTTCACACCCAAATGCCATAAAAGGGTGTCCAATATCAAGCCAACTCAACCCTGCTCCTCCACAGGATTGAGGAAGTAAACAACTGGGTTAAAGTCAAGCCGATTCGGGCTTTAAGTATATATATGTAAGCAAGTCATCATATTTCATTGGCGAGTGTTAAAAAATGCTATCAATCTAAATGTAGTCTTAAATTAGCCCAAACATACACCAAAGTAAAGATATTCACGATCATTCTAAATTGGGCTTTTGTGTATTTCCTCTTTAACAAGTAAGTGTTTATACTTATAAGAGTGTGCAAACTATAAATATGTTCTAATGTATAACTAAGAACCCCAAATATATGAAGCGTTTGTTGACGTTCTTAAAACAAAACAAAAGAACACCAGCTTACGTAAGCTTATACAATATCGGGAAAGTAATCCTTCTTTATTAAACCCTCTAAGTAGCATATTATCATTTATTATGTAAATGTTTGTTAAACTAATGGAACTGAAATTGTGTACTTCGACTTCCAAACCAATCTGATGATCTCTGAACTTTGAAATAATTGTAATAGTTTCGAAATCTGACCTTGTTCATTATAACGGAATGAAGGTTCTTGGTACGATGTTGCCAATGTAGCTGCTACCGCTAAATCCAGCGAATCACTTACATCACTTCCATCTAGCGACATCAAGATGTGATGAATTCTAGCGATATTCAAGTTAGTTTCCCTATTTTAAGGAATTGGAGAGATGTTTCGATTGTTAAAGATTATTCTAGATACTTCAACATATGTTTTCTAGTGACATACAAGTTTTTAGTGTCTGGTGACTATCTAGTGATTTGTCAATACTATTCTAGCATACATTTGTGCTTTAGTTTATCTTGCATTTTTTGTCTAAATTTGCCCTATTTCTCCAAAAGACTTCCTACATGGTATAGTGTATTGTTCTAGTGATAATTAAATATTATATAGGGCTATTTTAAGTTGGCTGATGAATATGAAGCAGTAATATGCTGGACGATGAGAACACTGTATGTAAACATGTCTCGGATATCACCGACAATTTTTGGCATTTTCTGCCAAAAACCCAATGGCTTTTCAGTGGTGGTAACACAAAATGCAGCTATAAAAGGGTGTCCAATATCAAGCCAACTCAACCCTGCTCCTACACAGGGTCGAAACTCAACCCGATTCAGACTTTCGGAACTTGATAACAGTTTTAAGACTTTGTGTATATATCCATATACAAATAATCGATTTGGATGTGATAATTATAAATGTACCTAGCTATATCCTCAGAATATCCGAAAGAAGCGTCATAATCGTATGAAAGACTTTGTATACATATACTCAAAATTAAGCCATTATATTATATGCATACCCATCACAATGTTGTACAAATTCAAGTAGATCAAAATAATCCGGAAATAAGTACTCAAATAATAATCTTGACATGTAAAATTATTTTGTTTAGAAATGTCGGAGCATAGCCGTAGCCGTGGTGCCGCTACATTCGTGTTTTACAGTCAGTAATCATGATTATATTTTTGTTGTATTGTACTTGATTTTATTGGATTAGGTTAGTTATTGTTGGTCAGTGTCGGGAATAGGGTAATGATCCCGACAGGTTTTGATCCAATAGGACATTTGAATTTGGCGGTATCGTATCGCTTGTACGATTTCGGCTGGTTCTTTGTGTATTGTAGTTTATTCTTAAGTTAGGTTAAATATTAACTGTAATGTATAAATATCTACATCAGCTCTAGATGTATTATGAAACCAAGTTATGGGTTATAATTATTATGAGCCGGCAGCCATATGTAATTTCGCGAAGCGATCGGACGCCGGCCCTTTAGTCTCTCAATCAACACCATACAGCCAACAACTCCTCCCCCGGCTCTGACTCTGACCTCCTCCCTTCTTGCCAATCATTCATAACTTTATTCAATCATTCATTCATCTATTTCAAAGTACCTCATGAATTCATGTCATTCATAACTTCATTCAATCATTCATTCATCTATTTCAAAGTACCTCATGAATTCATGCCATTCAATCATTCATATGGTGGAATAGCACACTACCCAAACACAAGTGCATTAATCATCATCAGCAACATCGCCCATTACATCCATAAGTTTCGAATCTCATCCATCCATCTGCTTCTTGGTCCACCTCATACATCCATGTCATTCATTCATACATACATTCATACACTCGCTATAGGCAGTTCTGCCTTTTGTCTACCTCAATCACATTCATACACTCGCTTAGGCAGTTCTGCCTTTTGTCTACCTCAATCACATTCATACACTCGCTATAGACAGTTCTGCCTTTTCCCTACCTCAATCACATAACTGCCTTTTACCTACCTCTATCACATAACTGCCTTTTGCCTACCTCAATCACATGTGGATTACACCTCCTGGGAACACCACAACAAAAAAATGAGTCGTCAACACTACCCCCATAGAGTGATTTGGAAATGTGTTGAAATAATATTCTATATAAAACAAAACAAAAAATCCTGCAAAGCAAGCGAAACAGAGAGAGAGAGAGAGAGAGAGAGAATGCAGAAACTGAACTGAAGAAAGAGTGAAAAAGATATAATAATACAGAAATATTACAAGCAAATAAAGAAAGAGGGATTAGAGAAAATAATAATGAGAATTACATATACGGATGAGGAAGAGAGAGAGAGAGAGAAAGAGAGAATACAGAAACTGAAGTGAAGAAAGAGAGTGAAAAAGATATAATAATACAGAAATATTACAAGCAAATAAATTAAATAGAGGGATTAGTTAGAGAAAATAATAATGAGAATTACATATACGGATGAGGAAGAGAGAAAGAGACAGCGCGCGAGAGAGGGAAAGCGAGCGAGCCAGAGAGAGAGAGAGAGAGAGAGACAGACAGACGGGAGGAGTGAGAGAGATTAGAGAAAATAATAATGAGAATTACATATACGGATGAGGGAGAGAGAGAGAAACAGAGCACGCGAGAGATGGAAAGCGAGCGAGCCAGAGAGAGAGCCCGGGAGGCCAAAGTCAGGGCAAAGGGAACACATCCAAATGCGCCCAGGAAATAGACCAAAATGTACCTCCTCTTCCTCACCTCTTCCCACCCTCCACACTCGCTCATAACATCCATAATAGACTTATATGGGGATATGAAGAGTTGCTCTTTCCAAAAATGATCGTTTCGTTCGCATTGGAGCCATATTAACGGCGCTAGGGCGAGTGAAAGTGAGCGAATATTTCGAGATTATGCCCGCTGGGCCGCACAGTGTAAAATACCTTACCACCTAAAAGAGGGTTAATATCCGGAATGGTGTCTTAATACAGTATTCTAATTTATTTTTATTATATTCGTATGCTAGAGTAAAACTCCATCACTCGATTATACATTAATTATAGTTGTAGAGCATACTAATATGCCTTTACATTCTGATAATGAAGTAGTGTGTGTGTATGTGTGTTCTAATTGGCATGGTCGTAATTCACCAAGAAACAATGTTTCTCGCTTAATTTTGGCTTGCTTGACGTGTCGAACAGAGGCATCATATCTCGTATTGCTTCGAATACCGCCGTCAGAGGGCACTAATGGATGGCTGGAGATCCATACAACGACTTTAGTCCCAGACTGTACTGTTCACTCAACGACATAAATTAGAGTTTTCGAAGCTATCCCGAACAGAATCGATTGTTTTAATTAATTTGTTTACCTAATAACCTATTCACATTTCGGAGGTTCATTTTGCAATTCGAGAGTTCATATTTGGCCCGGATTTATATCTTTGAGTGAACAGTTACAGTAAATTTGTCAAAGCAATCCAAGACTGAATCGATTCTTGTCATTAATTATTCACCTGATATTTATATTTCTAAGATTCGTTTGTGCTGTTTGAGGCTCCATATCGGGCCAGGATGTATGTCTTAAAGTGTACACCCTAGGACATAAATTCTGGCCTCATGTTTTCGAAGCTACCCTGAACTGAATTGAACCTTCTCACTAATTCGGAGGTTCATTTTGTTGGTCGAAGGTTCTAGATTATAGTTCCAGGATGTAGCCTACAGTATGTGTAGAATCATGGTCGTCGATAATTGTACAGTACAACTGCTAATAACAAAAAACAAGACAGTGAACATTAACGGTACTCGATTTTGTTTCTTTACTTTGCCGAAAGGTTTATTCCCTTAGCAGCTGATTTCTCGACAAGCAATATAAAAGTCTTAAACTGCTGTCTCAATATCATACTAATACCATGTTTTCACAAATAACATCGTAGTGGTCTATAAAACATTGAAATATCGGAGTTATTACAATGGGCACAAGTCAATTTTGCGCCAGTTTAAGGGGAGTGGGTCGTTTGTCTAGCCCCCCTTTTCCCTCATGTTTAGCCCATTAGTTTTCAGATTTTAAGACGTTCGGCCCATTAGTTTGGCGATTTTAAGACATTTTGCCTCATTTCTTTGTCAATATTAAGACTTTTCGTGTCATTTAGATGTCGATTTTTTTCCTGGCGCGCGATAGCGAGCCTGTAATTTGAGAGGAATCGGCCTTCGGCCGGGAAGCATATTTCCGAAGTCGAGACTAGTATATATCATAGGGGAAATTAGGACCAATCAGAGGCCGCAGTGGCAGTGACGTTACCCACAAGGGGAGGAGCCAGTCTGTCTGTCACTCTCTCTCTCTCTCTCTCTCTCTGGGTGAGGAGCCTGCCTGCCTCTCTTTGGTTTCTCTCTCTCTCTCTGGTAAATAGAAGAAGTAAGTCACCTAGTAACTATAACAAGTTATTTCAAATATTAACTACATTAAGGATACATTATGATTGTGCTATGTTATGGTTATGAGTAAATAAGAGTAGCCTACCGTATTACGCGTATTGCACAACCATGGACAGAAATTCCTTGACAATTTTAGAATGCACAATATTATTTCACTGGCGAACTATATTGATTCCTGTGACACTTTAGCAGTTAACCTGTGCTGATAATTTCAAGAAGGAACTTAAGTCACTCATATATCTAAAGGGTTATATATACAGTATATACATAGCCTATACATTACTTTATTTTAAATGTCATTAACACATTAACATTATCAGATAGTACAAAATATATTAAGCATCAAATGTTATGAAATAGTTAATGGTTTAAGTGCATAAGGTAGAGCCAAAGGCTAATTAGTAGGCTATATAATTATACGATACGTGTTAGTGAGTTGGGCCTAGGCCTATAGGCTACTTAAGCCTTATAATTAGGGTTGGGTGTGAAGGGGCTCTGCCTTGTGTGAGCCAATCGACTTTCTGTAGACTCCCATTTTCTGTTATTCTTATGTATGACAGCTATTTCTATATTTTGCTAAATATTACTTTTATTGTAGTCGATATGTTATGATGTGACAATGTTCATGAATATTTATATAAGTACAGTAGTGGTTAGGGCTACTTGAACACTTCTTAACCCCATTATATCCAGGGCGGTACAATATTGTACCGCCCTCGGTACTTTAAGCCAATATAATATGTCATTTTTAAATAAAGCACAATGTTACAAATAATCCTGATCAAGACACTGGGAACACAACAAATAATGATTTTAAGCAAAAAAACAATGAGTTCAATCAGCCTGTTCTCTAATATTAACGATTTTTATCGTGAAAGGCGCTGAACATAAAGAAACCATACGATATGAAGTGAGACATTTGGCATAAAGGTTACACTCACCTGTAAGGTTGGCCTCTGATTCCAGGTGTACGATGAGATATAATTGTGAATTTTGTTATTCCCTTCATATCAATCTATCACTTTCTCTCCTATCATTGATCTTTACTTATTCCCTTAGTCTATGTCTCGATTCAGCCACCCCCAGCTATGGGGTATGTGCCTGAGTGTATACATACATACATACATCCATACATCTGTAGGCCTACATACATAATATTATGGAATGATATCATTACATATGCGGAGAGAGAGAGTGAAAAGTGACCATTTATAGTTTATTTACGTTGTGCATGAATGTAAATATAAATGATAATGATAAATAAAACAGGAACTATTTGAAACAATTTAACTGTCTAAGGAGAACTGGCAACACCCTCCTCCTCAAATCTTTGGACGAACGATGCCAGAATCGCAACATTTTCATTGTTTACTCATTGCTTTTCAAGTAAAACCATAATTAATGGGAATAACATATTGTACTCTGGATGATTATTTAATCTAGACAGAAACTATGCGAATAAATACTGATAACTTGTTATACTAGGTGACTTACTTCTTCTATTTACCAGAGAGAGAGATAAACAAACGAGAGGTAGGCAGGCTCCTCACCCAGAGAGAGAGAGAGAGAGAGAGAGAGAGAGACAGACAGACTGGCTCCTCCCCTTGTGGGTGACGTCACTGCCACTGCAGCCTCTGATTGGTCATAATTTCCCCTATGATATATACTAGTCTCGACTTCGGAAATATGCGGCCGGGAAATTTGTCTATCAAAAAATGTACGAAAACAGTATATCTTGAAGGAGGGTCTTGGAGGGTGTTTTTTAAAGCTTGATGGAGGTCAAGGGAGGAAACTAAAAGAATTATAAAAATACATTATATATGATGAAATAATTACTCCCATCCTCCCTTAAACAAAAAAACCCTACTATAGTGAATCCCTGTAATGTGATCTGTGTGGCTCAATTAGTTCATCATAATAGTTGGCCAGTGTATGATAACAGTGGTGCTAACAGTTGTCCAGATACTCCTGACCACGACTGTACGGGAATTACTGAACCCTAGACCTCAACCAATAGTGATAGGTTAGATTAGCACTTTTAGGGGAGAAGGCCGTATTAATTACTGAACCCTAGACCTCAACCAATAGTGATAGGTTAGATTAGCACTTTTAGGGGAGAAGGCCGTATTAATTACTGAACCCTAGACCTCAACCAATAGTGATAGGTTAGATTAGCACTTTTAGGGGAGAAGGCCGTATTAATTACTGAACCCTAGACCTCAACCAATAGTGATAGGTTAGATTAGCACTTTTAGGGGAGAAGGCCGTATTAATTACTGAACCCTAGACCTCAACCAATAGTAATAGGTTAGATTAGCACTTTTAGGGGAGAAGGCCGTATTAATTACTGAACCCTAGACCTCAACCAATAGTAATAGGTTAGATTAGCACTTTTAGGGGAGAAGGCCGTATTAATTACTGAACCCTAGACCTCAACCGATAGTGATAGGTTAGATTAGCACTTTTAGGGGAGAAGGCCGTATTAATTACTGAACCCTAGACCTCAACCAATAGTGATAGGTTAGATTAGCACTTTTAGGGGAGAAGGCCGTATTAATTACTGAACCCTAGACCTCAACCAATAGTGATAGGTTAGATTAGCACTTTTAGGGGAGAAGGCCATATTAATTACTGAACCCTAGACCACAACCAATATTGATAGGTTAGATTAGCACTTTTAGGGGAGAAGGCCGTTTTAATTACTGAACCCTAGACCTCAACCAATAGTGATAGGTTAGATTAGCACTTTTAGGGGAGAAGGCCGTATTAATTACTGAACCCTAGACCTCAACCAATAGTGATAGGTTAGATTAGCACTTTTAGGGGAGAAGGCCGTATTAATTACTGAACCCTAGACCTCAACCAATAGTGATAGGTTAGATTAGCACTTTTAGGGGAGAAGGCCGTATTAATTACTGAACCCTAGACCTCAACCAATAGTGATAGGTTAGATTAGCACTTTTAGGGGAGAAGGCCGTATTAATTACTGAACCCTAGACCTCAACCAATAGTGATTGGTTAGATTAGCACTTTTAGGGGAGAAGGCCGTATTAATTACTGAACCCAAGACCTCAACCAATAGTGATAGGTTAGATTAGCACTTTTAGGGGAGAAGGCCGTACTAATTACTGAACCCTAGACCTCAACCAATAGTGATAGGTTAGATTAGCACTTTTAGGGGAGAAGGCCGTATTAATTACTGAACGCTAGACCTCAACCAATAGTGATAGGTTAGATTAGCACTTTTAGGGGAGAAGGCCGTATTAATTACTGAACCCTAGACCTCAACCAATAGTGATAGGTTAGATTAGCACTTTTATGGGAGAAGGCTGTATTAATTACTGAACCCTAGACCTCAACCAATAGTGATAGGTTAGATTAGCACTTTTAGGGGAGAAGGCCGTATTAATTACTGAACCCTAGACCTCAACCAATAGTGATAGGTTAGATTAGCACTTTTAGGGGAGAAGGCCGTATTAATTACTGAACCCTAGACCTCAACCAATAGTGATAGGTTAGATTAGCACTTTTAGGGGAGAAGGCCGTATTAATTACTGAACCCTAGACCTCAACCAATAGTGATAGGTTAGATTAGCACTTTTAGGGGAGAAGGCCGTATTAATTACTGAACCCTAGACCTCAACCAATAGTGATAGGTTAGATTAGCACTTTTAGGGGAGAAGGCCGTATTAATTACTGAACCCTAGACCTCAACCAATAGTGATAGGTTAGATTAGCACTTTTAGGGGAGAAGGCCGTATTAATTACTGAACCCTAGACCTCAACCAATAGTGATAGGTTAGATTAGCACTTTTAGGGGAGAAGGCCGTATTAATTACTGAACCCTAGACCTCAACCAATAGTGATAGGTTAGATTAGCACTTTTAGGGGAGAAGGCCGTATTAATTACAGAACCCTAGACCTCAACCAATAGTGATAGGTTAGATTAGCACTTTTAAGGGAGAAGGCCGTATTAATTACTGAACCCTAGACCTCAACCAATAGTGATAGGTTAGATTAGCACTTTTAGGGGAGAAGACCGTATTAATTACTGAACCCTAGACCTCAACCAATAGTGATAGGTTAGATTAGCAATTTTAGGGGAGAAGGCCGTATTAATTACTGAACCCTAGACCTCAACCAATAGTGATAGGTTAGATTAGCACTTTTAGGGGAGAAGGCCGTATTAATTACTGAACAATAGACCTCAACCAATAGTGATAGGTTAGATTAGCACTTTTAGGGGAGAAGGCCGTATTAATTACTGAACCCTAGACCTCAACCAATAGTGATAGGTTAGATTAGCACTTTTAGGGGAGAAGGCCGTATTAATTACAGAACCCTAGACCTCAACCAATAGTGATAGGTTAGATTAGCACTTTTAAGGGAGAAGGCCGTATTAATTACTGAACCCTAGACCTCAACCAATAGTGATAGGTTAGATTAGCACTTTTAAGGGAGAAGGCCGTATTAATTACTGAACCCTAGACCTCAACCAATAGTGATAGGTTAGATTAGCACTTTTAGGGGAGAAGGCCGTATTAATTACTGAACCCTAGACCTCAACCAATAGTGATAGGTTAGATTAGCACTTTTAGGGGAGAAGGCCGTATTAATTACTGAACCCTAGACCTCAACCAATAGTGATAGGTTAGATTAGCACTTTAGGGGAGAAGGCCGTATTAATTACTGAACCCTAGACCTCAACCAATAGTGATAGGTTAGATTAGCACTTTTAGGGGAGAAGGCCGTATTAATTACTGAACCCTAGACCTCAACCAATAGTGATAGGTTAGATTAGCACTTTTAGGGGAGAAGGCCGTATTAATTACTGAACCCTAGACCTCAACCAATAGTGATTGGTTAGATTAGCACTTAGGGGAGAAGGCCCTATTAATTTGCTAATTTATTTATATGTTTATTATTTTATTTGTTTCCTCCCTAGACCTCCATTATGCTTCCCCCCCCCCTCCCCCTAGACCAACCTCCAAGATAAATTTGTACATTTTTTGATAGAAAAATGTCCAGGCCAAAGGCCGATTTCTCTTAAATTACAGGCATGCTATCGCTCGCCTGGAAAAAATCGACACGTAAATAACGCGAAAAGTCTTAACCCGTACAGCCCCAGCGACGCGTCTGACGCGTCGGCGATGTATGTAACGCACAGCCCCAGAGACGCGCCTGGCGCGTCACCCTAATTGCGCCGACCGTAACCTCAGGTGTAGCCACTCAAGAGGGCTCAGATTTGTATGGGAACTGTGTACGTATCCCACGCAACCGTGCCGATGGTTGAAAACTCTCAAAGTCCACGTGCGTGCGCGTGAGTGCGCAATAACCTGGTTTTTTCGGGTAATTGCCTTCAATTTTTTACTCTTGTAAAATACATTTTCGGGGGCTCTGTAGGACCATTCTTTAAGCTTTTTGAGCGGTTTTTCGTGGTTTTTCCTTCATTCCTAACCCATTCGCTATTGTTTCTGGAATAAAACCATTTTTTGAAAACCGGCCGGGTTCTGGTGAACAAACATTACAAAACTAGCCGGGGCTCCACGGGTTAATAATGACAAAGAAATAGGGCTAATGGTCTTAAAATCGGCAAACTAATGAGCCGAACGTCTTATAATCAGAAAACTAATAGGGCTAAACATGAGGAAGAAGGGGGACCATAAAAACGGGCCATCTCCCCTTAAAGTGGTTCTGGTTTAGTTGGCACTGGATGAGATCTACTGGTGGTTGCAATGGTTGAGGGAAAATGAGCTGGTTAATCTGGCCCCCTTCTCCCTCGTCTTTACTCCCATTGGTTTGTTTTTTTTTATTTTCAGACGTTCGGCTCATTAGTTTGCCGATTTTACGACCATTAGCCCTATTTCTTTGTCAATATTAAGATCTTTCGTACCATTTAAGTGTCGATGTTGTTCATGGCAAGCGATAGCGAGCCTGTAATTTTAAGAGTAACCGGCCTTTGGCCGGGAAATTTTTCGGTAGAAAATGTACTAATTTGTCTTGAAGGGGGGTCTAGGGAGTGTGTTTTACAACGTTATGGTGGTCTAGGGAGGAAACTAAACCATGATAAAAAGATTAAACAATAAGCCAATAAATACGGCCATCTCCCCTTAAGCCACATTGAACAACCTCACACTTCTGACATAATAAATACGGCCATCTCCCCTTAAGCCACATTGAACAACCTCACACTTCTGACATAATAAATACGGCCATCTCCCCTTAAGCCACATTGAACAACCTCACACTTCTGACATAATAAATACGGCCATCTCCCCTTAAGCCACATTGAACAACCTCACACTTCTGCCATAATAAATACGGCCATCTCCCCTTAAGCCACATTGAACAGCCTCACACTTCTGACATAATAAATACGGCCATCTCCCCTTAAGCCACATTGAACAGCCTCACACTTCTGACATAATAAATACGGCCATCTCCCCTTAAGCCACATTGAACAACCTCACACTTCTGACATAATAAATACGGCCATCTCCCCTTAAGCCACATTGAACAACCTCACACTTCTGACATAATAAATACGGCCATCTCCCCTTAAGCCACATTGAACAACCTCACACTTCTGACATAATAAATACGGCCATCTCCCCTTAAGCCACATTGAACAACCTCACACTTCTGACATAATAAATACGGCCATCTCCCCTTAAGCCACATTGAACAACCTCACACTTCTGACATAATAAATACGGCCATCTCCCCTTAAGCCACATTGAACAACCTCACACTTCTGACATAATAAATACGGCCATCTCCCCTTAAGCCACATTGAACAACCTCACACTTCTGACATAATAAATACGGCCATCTCCCCTTAAGCCACATTGAACAACCTCACACCTCTGACATAATAAATACGGCCATCTCCCCTTAAGCCACATTGAACAACCTCACACTTCTGACATAATAAATACGGCCATCTCCCCTTAAGCCACATTGAACAGCCTCACACTTCTGACATAATAAATACGGCCATCTCCCCTTAAGCCACATTGAACAGCCTCACACTTCTGACATAATAAATACGGCCATCTACCCTTAAGCCACATTGAACAACCTCACATTTCTGACATAATAAATACGGCCATCTCCCCTTAAGCCACATTGAACAGCCTCACACTTCTGACATAATAAATACGGCCATCTCCCCTTAAGCCACATTCAACAGCCTCACACTTCTCACATAATAAATACGGCCATCTCCCCTTAAGCCACATTGAACAACCTCACACTTCTGACATAATAAATACGGCCATCTCCCCTTAAGCCACATTGAACAACCTCACACTTCTGACATAATAAATACGGCCATCTCCCCTTAAGCCACATTGAACAACTTCACACTTCTGACATAATAAATACGGCCATCTCCCCTTAAGCCACATTGAACAACCTCACACTTCTGACATAATAAATACGGCCATCTCCCCTTAAGCCACATTGAACAGCCTCACACTTCTGACATAATAAATACAGCCATCTCCCCTTAAGCCACATTGAACAACCTCACACTTCTGACATAATAAATACGGCCATCTCCCCTTAAGCCACATTGAACAACCTCACACTTCTAACATAATAAATACGGCCATCTCCCCTTAAGCCACATTGAACAACCTCACACTTCTGACATAATAAATACGGCCATCTCCCCTTAAGCCACATTGAACAACCTCACACTTCTGACATAATAAATACAGCCATCTCCCCTTAAGCCACATTGAACAACCTCACACTTCTGACATAATAAATACGGCCATCTCCCCTTAAGCCACATTGAACAACCTCACACTTCTGACATAATAAATACGGCCATCTCCCCTTAAGCCACATTGAACAGCCTCACACTTCTGACATAATAAATACGGCCATCTCCCCTTAAGCCACATTGAACAACCTCACTCTTCTGACATAATAAATACGGCCATCTCCCCTTAAGCCACATTGAACAACCTCACACTTCTGACATAATAAATACGGCCATCTCCCCTTAAGCCACATTGAACAGCCTCACACTTCTGACATAATAAATACGGCCATCTCCCCTTAAGCCACATTGAACAGCCTCACACTTCTGACATAATAAATACGGCCATCTCCCCTTAAGCCACATTGAACAACCTCACACTTCTGACATAATAAATACGGCCATCTCCCCTTAAGCCACATTGAACAACCTCACACTTCTGACATAATAAATACGGCCATCTTCCCTTAAGCCACATTGAACAACCTCACACTTCTGACATAAATATTGATGCAACATTCTTAACCCTTTCAGTATACCAGGATGCATTTTTTCATTTTATTCTGGCTATTATTACAGGATTTTATGAAGATTAGGTAGGATGTATGGAGTTCGAGGGTTAACTATAACAGTATTTACTTATTTTTCATTCACACAGATCCTTCCTAAGCTGTATAATATCGTGTACTGATAGCTATAATAAACTTTTAAAACACGTAGTAATCCTCAAGGCGCTAAAAATGATTCCTAAAAGTGTTGATACCTTAATTCACTCCCTTGACCTTATAGTCAGGTTCATTTTGTTTTGATTTTAACTTTCGTGGGAATTTTTGGGGGATTTGCAAAACTATAAATTTTTGGAAAGGTTATTGTATAAGGAATTAGAAAACCAATGTTACCATTTGCCCAGATGTATATAAGGCGGCCATCTTGGAATTTACAAAATGGCCGCCGTTAAACTTAAGTTTTGTAATATCTCGGCTTCTAAATAAGCTAGAACATTGATTTTAACTGCTAAACCTAATTTTTTAGGGTCAAGGAATCTATTGGTGGCAGTTACAAAGCTATTCACACATTTTTCACAACATAAATATATTTTGCCTACTGATTGACAATATCTTTGCAGGTTCCAAGCATGAGTGACGAGTCACAAGGTGGAGAAGTGGTATGTCAAGTTGAGGAGTCCATTAACTGGAAGAAGTCCATTCTGTGCTATTCTGATGAAGACAAGAAAGGAGTCCTGGTGCAACATCCTAGATTAGAGTCCTATAGGCTCGTACTGCAGGTAGTTCAAGAGAAGGCCAGTTTGAATGATGGAGATTACGTCCAAGTCCAAAGACGACTGCAGAACTGCACACCAGAAATACTGTGCACAGAGAAGGCAGTCTGGCATCGCTCCTGTCACTCAAGTGCAACAAACAAGGACCAAATACAACGTGCAAGAGACCGCCGTGCACATGCTTTAACTACAGGACACTACACTGCCAAAAAGTGTGGAGAGAAAAGACGAAGCACAGAAATGGCTGAGCCAGACCCCTCAACATCTGATTCTTCATCGCCATTCACACGATCCAGTACAAGTCCACTGGATACGGAACAGTGCTTCTTCTGCCAAAAGGACGATGGCCAACAACTGTACCAGGTCAGGACTGAGAATGCTGGTAAAGATCTCAAAGATGCTGTGGATTGGTCCCATAATGCTACACTGAAGACAAGGCTGAACACCTGCATCTCACCAGGTGATGCGCATGCAATTGATGTTCGATACCATAAAGCTTGCTGGAGAATCAATGTGTTTTATGCTCTTTGAGAACCTAACACTAGCAAAACTGCCAAAGAACCCTTGCTACAAAGGGCGAGTCTGCTTGAGCTGATCAACCTTATTGATGTGGAAACACAAAACCAAGCGTACCTCCACATGGATGACATTGAAACCACATATGTTAATATGCTTGGTTCAGAAGTCTTGGAAGCTCATGTACCCGCATTTAGTAGAGTGACTGAAAGAAAAAATTCCTCTCTGATTTGCCGCACCTGAAGTCTGTTCGTCAAAAAGACAGAAGGAAACCAGCAGTCCTCTACTCCCCAGATGCATGTGAAGAGGACATGATTAATACCACAATGACAACTGAGGAGAAGGAGAACAGCATGAAGGCAATCTACAAAGTAGCACAGGTGATAAGGAAAAACATTGCAACCTTCACTAAAATAGACAAGGAGAGAAATGTCATACAGGTATCTAGCGACATCGACGATGTTCCAGCTGAACTATACACCATGATCCGGTGGATAATGGTTGGGCCTGCTAAAATGCTGGAAACTGAAAAGAGGACCAGAGTTGTTGACCGAGCAGCACTGACGGTGAGCCAGAACATCATGTATGGGTTCAAATCCTAATCACAGGTAAAGTACAAGCCAAGTAGTGAATCAGCATCATTCAGGTCATCCTATGCATGAGAGAACCCACAGGTTATGGGACTGGCACTGACTGTCCATCATGACACACGCAACAAGAAGCTGATGGATCTTCTCAATGCTCATGGCTACTGTGTTTCACATGGTTGTGCCCTTCTCATGGATACTGCTCTGGCCAATGCTGTTGTAGAAAACACCAGAAAGCACCAAGGCCTCTATGTACCACCATTCCTGAGGAAGGGGACCTTCGTGTTATTTGCAACACAGACTATGCTGAGGACACTCCTGATGGGAAAAGAATCACCCACGGAACAATAATTGCAGTGTACCAGAAGGTTGATCCTTCTAAAGAACCTATTGCAGAACCTCTGAGCATAGGTGATGCTCAGAGTCTATCACTTACTCCCTACCATGTAGATATGCTTCACTGTGACAAGCCAAAACCACAGGTTGCCAAGAGGTCAGAAAAGTTTGCCATCAGCAAAGGGATATCAGGATCCTACCAGCTGACAGAGCTAGGATGGATTTTAGCATCTGCTTTATCCAGAATGAAAACAGGAGAAACTTCCAGCAACATTCCAGGCTGGGCAGGATACAACTCACTGCTGTCTGAAAGCCTTCCATTGACACAGGTTGGAGCCTTGCCACTACTCCCAGAGGTGGCATACCAGTGGTCAACTCTGATGACTGTGATCATGCAGGAAGTCAGCTGAGGAAGTTGGCAGTTGGGGAAGATCACCCCCCAGTCATTACCTTTGACATGGCCCTCTATGAGAAGATGGTGCAGCTCCTAGATGCCAGACCTGACTTGAAACAGATGATTGTGCCGAGACTGGGTGAGCTGCATGTCGTCATGGCTGCCCAGCCTCAGAGCTCTTGGTGTATCAATGGAGAACTCGGGCATAGATGATGCCTGGGTAGAAGCTGATGTGTATGGTCCTGCCACGATAAGGCAAATTCTGAAATGCACACACTACAAGCGAGCTCTCCATGCCCACATCTATTCATATGTCGCACTCTATGAAATGGCTCTGGAGGAGTTCTTCAAGGACAACACACAACTGAAAGATGTGTGCCTGAAGGCAGCAGAGGGAGTAGAAGCTGCCTGCTCTGAGGGGAAAGACATGAAGGCTAAATCCGTCAAGCAAGCAAACAGCACCCTCCTGGAAGCTTTGACCATTGCTGAGGTCATCATAGCATTCCAAGAATGGGAGGAACAAAAATCCCAGAATGCAATGTTCAAGTCCATGATGAACTACCTACATCGGGTGGAAACAATCCTGTTCTTCGTAGCGGCAACTCGGAATGCTGATCTGGAACTCCATATGCAAGCTGGAGAAGCACTGAGCAAGCTGTTGTTTGCCATGCACCGCTTCAAGTACAAGCGACTATGGCCCATATACATCGATACATCGCAGACATGCATGACTTGAGGACCAATCACCCTCAGACCTGGGAAGAACTACTAGCAGGCAATATATCAGTCACTAAGAGTGTCATTCCCTTTGTGTCTGTTGGGGCAGACCATGCATGTGAACACCTGAACAAGCTGATGAAGATGCACTCTGGGATCATTGGCATCTCCAACAATGCCAATGCCAGACAGAGATTTCTCATGGTCACACCAGAACTTTCACGTCTGTCGAAAGAGTTCAAGAGTCAGTTTGACAAAGTAGCTGACAGAATCACAGAGCACCATGAGCTTGGGCCAAATGCAGTCAAGAGGGCACATGGTACAATCAACAAGATCAAGGCAGCCATACTCAGTCATGGAAACCCTTTTACCACTGAAGGTGACAAGCTGCAGAATGTGATCACACATGCTTACATCCCAGACGAGTATGTACCACAGATCTTGAATGCTGATATCACTGGTCAGAAGTTGTATGAAAACTATGTGTCAGAGCGGATCAATGGAGATGTCAGCCTCTGGGCCCCTCTGAAGAAAGAGAACAACAAGATGTTCCTGTCTGGGAACAAGAAGACCACAGTCAAACTCAGAGACAATACTGTGGCCCAAAGGCCATCATTGAGATGGTCCGATGCAAGCGTAAATCTGACTGTTCTTCTGGCAGATGTTCCTGCAGAGCTAAGAACTTAGACTGTACTGATATGTGTCAGTGCAGCAGCCAGTGCCAGAACGATGACGATTCCCAAGCCGTGATGCACGAAAGCGATGATAATGATGATTATATGATGATGTATAGGGACTGTCTAATGCAAAAGGTTTCTTAATCACGGTCGTAATGTGTTCTAAAATTTCATGTCTTGATTCTAATGATGGTTACAGATACATCCACAGTTCACATTTGCTAAATAACAACAAATTGTATGACAAATTATCTGTTAACTCTTCAATAAAAAGAAAAAAACATGTTAAAATACATTTTAGTCTTTTCTACCTTATTTTTATTGGCAACATTGGCTTTCCTGACCCTGAAAATGTAGGTTTAGCAGTTAAAATCAATGTTCTAGCTTATTTAGAAGCCGAGATATAACAAAACTTAAGTTTTACGGCGGCCATTTTGTAAATTCCAAGATGGCCGCCTTATAGACATCTGGGCAAATGGAAACATTGGTTTTCTGATTCCTTATACAATAACCTTTCCAAAAATGTATAGTTTTGCAAATCCCCAAACAATTCCCACACAATCACATAGCGAACCTGACTATTACCTGACCCCCCCCCCCAGGGTACAATAACACACAAAGGTTTCACTGTTCTTCTTTATTCTCTATGTCAACACGACCATCACATCACCCTCTCATTTATTGTAACAACTTCATTCGTAAGTCAGGAATATGTCGCCGTAATTCAGTACAACACTCTAAACCTTATCCAATATTTCGTTATGGTCCAAAAACTCTTCATCTGGTTTTAACTCTCACCCTGCTTGGAAAACACTTAATCTGGTTCTGACCATCAGTTTAAACAATTTAACCCGGTTCAAAACATTCTAGTTTCCAGTTTACTTTGTTTTCATTTCTTAACCTAATTAGTAGGTAGTTTCGGAGAAAATAAATCACAAATTTTACATAACCTTGGAGCTCTCAAACTTTTTGTTCGTAACAATTAACCTGCTTTAAAATATTATTTTCCTTCGAACCAATTAAAATACTAAACCGATCAAAAACAAATTCCGAGCACTCGAACCTATTTCTCCAGTTAAGTTTGTCAATCTACTATCCTCTTTCAAGACTGATTTGGAACACTATTATTTCTGACAAATTCTGTTAAGATCCCAACTAGTCAGTTCCATGGATAGAATTGCTACCTCTGTAGGATACAAAGCGAGGCCCTAGAATACCTGTTTCTATTTTTAATACATATGTAATTCAGCTGGTAAGTTCTACGTAAATATGAACGTCATTTGATCCAGCAATTTCATGTTTCAGACCCCGTACTATATACAGCTTTACATATAACTATGTATATGTGGGTTAGATAGCATTTTACATTAATGTAGAAAATAAAAATAATACAATAATTTAGTGCCGCCATTAGGACATAAGACTGAAGCCATACTTGTTGTAGGTTACTCTGTCCATGTATTAGCCTACTCTGTAACATACTGAAGCCATACTTGTTGTAGGTTACTCTGTCCATGTATTAATCTACTCTGTAACCTACTGAAGCCATACTTGTTGTAGGTTACTCTGTCCATGTATTAGCCTACTCTGTAACCTACTGAAGCCATACTTGTTGTAGGTTACTCTGTCCATGTATTAACCTACTCTGTAACCTACTGAAGCCATACTTGTTGTAGGTTACTCTGTCCATGTATTAGCCTACTCTGTAACCTACTGAAGCCATACTTGTTGTAGGTTACTCTGTCCATGTATTAGCCTACTCTGTAATATACTGAAGCCATACTTGTTGTAGGTTACTCTGTCCATGTATTAGCCTACTCTGTAACCTACTGAAGCCATACTTGTTGTAGGTTACTCTGTCCATGTATTAACCTACTCTGTAACCTACTGAAGCCATACTTGTTGTAGGTACTCTGTCCATGTATTAGCCTACTCTGTAATATACTGAAGCCATACTTGTTGTAGGTTACTCTGTCCATGTATTAGCCTACTCTGTAACCTACTGAAGCCATACTTGTTGTAGGTTACTCTGTCCATGTATTAACCTACTCTGTAACCTACTGAAGCCATACTTGTTGTAGGTTACTCTGTCCATGTATTAGCCTACTCTGTAACATACTGAAGCCATACTTGTTGTAGGTTACTCTGTCCATGTATTAGCCTACTCTGTAACCTACTGAAGCCATACTTGTTGTAGGTTACTCTGTCCATGTATTAACCTACTCTGTAACCTACTGAAGCCATACTTGTTGTAGGTTACTCTGTCCATGTATTAACCTACTCTGTAACCTACTGAAGCCATACTTGTTGTAGGTTACTCTGTCCATGTATTAGCCTACTCTGTAATATACTGAAGCCATACTTGTTGTAGGTTACTCTGTCCATGTATTAGCCTACTCTGTAACCTACTGAAGCCATACTTGTTGTAGGTTACTCTGTCCATGTATTAACCTACTCTGTAACCTACTGAAGCCATACTTGTTGTAGGTTACTCTGTCCATGTATTAGCCTACTCTGTAACATACTGAAGCCATACTTGTTGTAGGTTACTCTGTCCATGTATTAGCCTACTCTGTAACCTACTGAAGCCATACTTGTTGTAGGTTACTCTGTCCATGTATTAACCTACTCTGTAACCTACTGAAGCCATACTTGTTGTAGGTTACTCTGTCCATGTATTAGCCTACTCTGTAACATACTGAAGCCATACTTGTTGTAGGTTACTCTGTCCATGTATTAGCCTACTCTGTAACCTACTGAAGCCATACTTGTTGTAGGTTACTCTGTCCATGTATTAACCTACTCTGTAACCTACTGAAGCCATACTTGTTGTAGGTTACTCTGTCCATGTATTAACCTACTCTGTAACCTACTGAAGCCATACTTGTTGTAGGTTACTCTGTCCATGTATTAGCCTACTCTGTAACCTACTGAAGCCATACTTGTTGTAGGTTACTCTGTCCATGTATTAGTCTACTCTGTAACCTACTGAAGCCATACTTGTTGTAGGTTACTCTGTCCATGTATTAGTCTACTCTGTAACCTACTGAAGCCATACTTGTTGTAGGTTACTCTGTCCATGTATTAGTCTACTCTGTAACCTACTCTGTAAAAACACAAACATTGAAATATTAACCTTTCATTGTGTAAAGCATCCTATAACAAAAAATAGACAATGTTCCCAACCTGGAAATATTATTTTCTACTATACCTATACAGCGTACTCTCTGTAAATAACAGACCTAATCTGAAAATCATTCAATGTAGTGTTTCTTGGGTGTAATTGCGTATTGATTTTCGCATGTTAAAAATTATTTGTATCTGAAATATATTACCCCCGCTAGGGGTAAAATATAAATATATATATAATAAACAGTATAATTATTATCTTACAAAGGTCATTCAGTTGTACAATATATATTCAATTATCATTCAAATGCATATTATGAACAATTTATTAACACAGTTCAATGTTTCTAAGAATGCTTCAATAACTAGTATACAAAATGATCCAAGATCTACATGAATAATCATAAATGGCACATTGGAACTAGATCACATTAATCAAGTTTACCATGTTATTGATTGATATAGTTATATATATTTTATACAGTAAATTATGCGAAGGATGAATATTTAATTAAAATAATTTGTAGGATATTTTTTTACATTTCAAAAAGCATTAAATATATAAATCTTCATGGATCATGTATGTTTCACGTAAGGACAGAACACTTTCAGATAAAAACAAATCCTAGTTAATACATGCCAACGGTAGTAAATATTGTCAATGTATTAAATACTACGTAAATAAATTCCCCTGTAAACTAAGGAATGGCAATTTTCATAAACGTCCCATTTTTCAGAATATGCCGAGAAGCAACATTAGGAAATGTGTTTTAATACAATTTTGCCTTTGTGTGAGTATTTAAGAAGTTACATATATAACCTCTCAAAAACGTTCTTATTCTTCATCAAAGAAAATGTACCAAAAATAATACGATGAAAATAATGAGAGGTATTAGGAATAATATTACTCTCCGCTTAACCCTTTCATTACCGGTGACGTCTGTTGTATTATTTCATCTATGCTTAGACGATTTGATGAAGCTTAGGAAAGATACATGGGAGCTAAAATTATAAATTGAGATAGTTTGAAACCTTTTAATGGTTAGACCTTCTTCCTAAGCTTAATAAAATTGTCTAATAGTTGCCAGAATGTAATGAAAAAGACGTCGCCGGTACAGTAGAGGTTAACCCTTACAGAACTAGGATGTTTGCTTTACTTTATTCGGCGGATCATTAGACGATTATATTCAGTTATGGAAGGCTCTCTAAGACTGAAAGAGCTAAAGTATATCTAAATTACCCCAGTCACTTTCAACATTTCTTCTCAAGCTAAATAAAATCCTCTTTTGGTAGCCAGAATAAAAAATATACATGCGTCCTCCAATACTGAAGGGGTTAATGCTGAAGATGATGGAATATATCTTGGAAGATTAGAATAGATGAATATACACCAGCCTCTTGGTTGTTGAGAGAGAGAGAGAGAGAGACAGACAGACAGATAGACAGAGAGAGAGAGAGATCACAAATAAAAATAATTCGTTCCTGAAGTATAATTGATAATAACTTTTTAATACACCTCACAGCCATATAATACAATGATTATGCCAATACTTACAATAAATAATAAATACAGGTATTAGTGTACTTTAAATAAGCGTATCAATAATGGCTATGATTTACTAACCACCTTAAATTTATCATGAAGACTATGTAATGAATGTGTTATAATGTAATACACAGTAGGTACGGTTGGCCAAATAAGTCATGTCGCCGCTGTGATTACGTTTGACTCATTATGTGCTGTATTAATGTATGTCGGATGTTGAATGAGGTGTGTAAAGATAGAAACATATTTGTATATCTCACTCGAAACTATGAATTAAACCTTAGATATTGCTGATACTAATATATTTGTCGAAATATACTTGTTGCCGCGACATCACTTATTTGGCCAACTGTACAGTTGCCCGCACATCCTACTGACACAGAGCTATATTTAGTTATGCTATTGTCGGTCTTCGTGAGTATGCAATAGAAACTATACACCATTAATTTGTTATTGTTATGTTAATGTTTATATGGATGCTTGCCAAATACACCATTAATTTGTTATTGTTATGTTAATGTTTATATGGATGCTTGCCAAATACACCATTAATTTGTTATTGTTATGTTAATGTTTATATGGATGCTTGCCAAATACACCATTAATTTGTTATTGTTATGTTAATGTTTATATGGATGCTTGCCAAATACACCATTAATTTGTTATTGTTATGTTAATGTTTATATGGATGCTTGCCAAATACACCATTAATTTGTTATTGTTATGTTAATGTTTATATGGATGCTTGCCAAATACACCATTAATTTGTTATTGTTATGTTAATGTTTATATGGATGCTTGCCAAATACACCATTAATTTGTTATTGTTATGTTAATGTTGATATGGATGCTTGCCAAATACACCATTAATTTGTTATTGTTATGTTAATGTTTATATGGATGCTTGCCAAATTCCCAACATACTGTATAGGCTATATACCTAAAAGTAGCTCCGCATCAGCTAGAGCTGCTAGACGTTTGGGTAAGTGTACTAATAGTATAGGTAATTACACTTAGTATATAATATATCATACCTTTATTACTAGCCAAACATTTTCCTGCATATAATTACACTTTTTCTAATTCGTTAAATCACCTTATAACATGTCCCGTTATTGATACAGAAGTACTGTAGTGATAAATAATACTTGGGTTGTCACTAGAAAGATTAACTTGAACCATTTTACAGAAGTTTACTGGTACACTGTAAATAATTAACACTTAACTCTTTCACTACCGGTGACGTTTCTATTATTTTGTTTTAGTCATGTTTAGATGATTTTATGCAGCTTAGGAAGGTTATGTGGGCACCAATATAGTTCTTCCCCACATATCATTTTGGTACACAAGGAAAATAACAACTAAAAAAACTAAAAACAGTCGGGTTTTTTTCAACCAAGCGTTTGAGAGAAAGAGAGAGAGAGAACTGTTAATGTTATTATTTCCCTACTGGTTCATCGTTTAACTATTTCGATCAGATGCCTTCAATTTGTATTATATTTAAGCTATCTTCAGACGATTCCTAGAAGTCATTCCTAGGTTGTGTTAAATCATCTGGTAGTAGCGTTAATAAAGTTAAGAAACCCTCCTATGACTGAAGGAAGTGAAAAATAACAATTCATATACAACTGGAAAGTACATACTATAATCCGCTTTCCCCAATCTTTCGAATGGGCGGAGAGTAAAGGCTTAGGCTATAATAGATGTTTCCACTGTTTTTTGTTTTTTAAATAACTTGTGCATACATGGAAAATAAACGTTTATAATTCGTTTCCCTCACACTCTTTTGTCCTCGCTCTTTCTCATCCCGGATTTCTTAAGAGGTGTGTTTTTCTTGGGTAATTTGAGTTTATACTGTATGTGATGACGATGGTGGGCCGAGGAGATATGGAGGGAGTGTGGAAGGAAGTAAAGAAGGTAGGGAGATAGGTAGAAGGGAATGAAGGAAGAAAGAAAGGAAAGTAGTTATGGAGAGAGAGAGCGCTAGAGCGAGCGAGAGATAGATAGAGAAATAGAGAGAGTGTGAGCGAGAAAGAGAGAGAGGGGAGGGGTGAGTGAAAGACGGTAGGTAGGAATTCTCTAAAAGGTGTTTTTCTTGGGTAATTTGAGTCCGTGCTGTATATGATGACGAAGAGTGGGCCAAGGAAGGAAGGGAGGGAGGGTTTTAGGGAAAGGCGAAATTGAAACATGTATAATTAGAAGATAAGGAAGCAAGGTAGGTATATACTGTACTGCAGGTAGGTATGTACGTTGGTAGCTATCAAGGTAGGTATATACTGTACTGCAGGTAGGTATGTACGTTGGTAGCTAGCAAGGTAGGTATATACTGTACTGCAGGTAGGTATGTACGTTGGTAGCTAGCAAGGTAGGTATATACTGTACTGCAGGTAGGTATGTACGTTGGTAGCTAGCAAGGTAGGTATATACTGTACTGCAGGTAGGTAGTACGTTGGTAGCTAGCAAGGTAGGTATATACTGTACTGCAGGTAGGTATGTACGTTGGTAGCTAGCAAGGTAGGTATATACTGTACTGCAGGTAGGTAGTACGTTGGTAGCTAGCAAGGTAGGTATATACTGTACTGCAGGTAGGTATGTACGTTGGTAGCTAGCAAGGTAGGTATATACTGTACTGCAGGTAGGTATGTACGTTGGTAGCTAGCAAGGTAGGTATATACTGTACTGCAGGTAGGTATGTACGTTGGTAGCTAGCAAGGTAGGTATATACTGTACTGCAGGTAGGTATGTACGTTGGTAGCTAGCAAGGTAGGTATATACTGTACTGCAGGTAGGTATGTACGTTGGTAGCTAGCAAGGAAAGAGGGAATGGATTTGGTATGGAAGAAGTGAGATTGAAAGATAAGATGATTGCTGAAGAAGAGGAAGGCAGGAAGGTTGGCTGGCTAGGAATAGGTAAAACATGAAGGTAAGGAGGAAGGAATGAGGCAAGAAATGAGGCAAAGGTACAGCCAAGTAACGTAGACAAAATGAAGAAAGAAAGATGTTTGAAACCCTCGAACTCCAAACCGTGCTGATAATTTCCTCTTGAGGAATTTAAGTATTTTTAAGGGGTCGCGCTACTCTCCTTATCAACATGGGTGGAAGAAAAACACTTGCATATTTTAGCAGCCACGCACACGAACGGATAAGCTAAGATTGAGAGTCAATGCCAAAGTGTTTGTGGTGGTGTAAACACGTGGTTGAAATGCTCGTGTTGGTTTGCATGTGGGTTTATCTAAAACACACTCACTCTCTCTCGCTCCCAATGTTCATAATGTATGCCCTCTCTCTCTCTCTCACAGACAGTCACAGTCGTTCTCACACACACCCTCCTCCTCCTCTCCCTCTCTCTCGCTCTCTCTCTCACCTTTTGTCGTGTAAATTTATGTAAATAGTTGTTAACTGGATTAGAGTTCCCACTGTAAATTCTGTGCATAACCCAAGTAGGCTATACTTAGATTTCAATCATTTTTATAAAACAAATGTATTATTTCTTATTTGTTTTAGATACGGAATATTAACCCAATTATCACAGTATTAAAGAAGAGTTCCTTATACAGGGATTTGTGTTAGCTATGCTAAAAGGTGAGGTGCGGTATAATAGTTCTGACTCACATAACCGGAAGGTAGTGTTCTTTGACAGCTGTAAGGTTAGTTAAAAAGGGAGATTGGTTTTACTCTGGACCCCCTTCCCCATAATGTTTAGCATAATTAGTATTGAGAGTTTAGGACGTTCACTCAAATGGTTTGGCGATTCTAAAACCTTTTGTTCCATTTAGGTGTCAATTTTATTTCCTGGCTAGCGATTCGAGCCTGTAATTTAAAAGGAACCGGCCTTCTCGGGACATTTTTCTAAAAAAAAAAAAAAAAAAAAAAAAAAAAAATTGTATCTCAATGGGGTATATAGTAGATGGGTATATTAGAGGCTTGGTTATATAGTAGATGGGTCTGGTTATATAGTAGATGGGTTCTGGGTTATATAGTAATGGGTTCTGGGTTATATAAATGGGTTCTGGGTTATATAGTAGATGGGTTCTGGGTTATATAGTAGATGGGTTCTGGGTTATATAGTAGATGGGTTCTGGGTTATATAGTAGATGGGTTCTGGGTTATATAGTAGATGGGTTCTGGGGTTATATAGTAGATGGGTTCTGGGTTATATAGTAGATGGGTTCTGGGTTATATAGTAGATGGGTTCTGGGTTATATAGTAGATGGGTTCTGGGTTATATAGTAGATGGGTTCTGGGTTATATAGTAGATGGGTTCTGGGTTATATAGTAGATGGGTTCTGGGTTATATAGTAGATGGGTTCTGGGTTATATAGTAGATGGGTTCTGGGTTATATAGTAGATGGGTTCTGGGTTATATAGTAGATGGGTTCTGGGTTATATAGTAGATGGGTTCTGGGTTATATAGTAGATGGGTTCTGGGTTATATAGTAGATGGGTTCTGGGTTATATAGTAGATGGGTTCTGGGTTATATAGTAGATGGGTTCTGGGTTATATAGTAGATGGGTTCTGGGTTATATAGTAGATGGGTTCTGGGTTATATAGTAGATGGGTTCTGGGTTATATAGTAGATGGGTTCTGGGTTATATAGTAGATGGGTTCTGGGTTATATAGTAGATGGGTTCTGGGTTATATAGTAGATGGGTTCTGGGTTATATAGTAGATGGGTTCTGGGTTATATAGTAGATGGGTTCTGGGTTATATAGTAGATGGGTTCTGGGTTATATAAGATCATGTAAGGATTTTTAATTACCTTGATAGGCCCCAGTTTTTCACGAGGATTTTACAGAGAGAGAGAGAGAAAAGGAAAGAGAGCAGGATATTGTAAGTTGGGTCTCGTGGGTAGCTTGTTGATTATGCTGTGTTGGAATGGGTGTGATTTACAATAGAATCAATCATCATACAACACTCATATTAAAGCATAATCAATAATTTCACATACCCAAACAAATTAAACCACGCACATGTATATTCCTTCTAGTATTCCATTTTAACACCTAACTTATTCATCTAGCCAATTTGTTCGACACATTCCCCCCTAAAATATAATAATAAATGAATACACAAATAGAAAAATACAGGTCTTACATAAACAAAGAGGTACTGACTATAGTATGTTTATTTCCAGCTGGCGGTAAATTGCCATGTTCCCATCTTGATTACTCAGCTATTATGATGAATTTGTAACGAATAAGTTGTTAATAATGAAAACCTGACCTTGATTTGCTGCAGAGACCTAATAGTTTTATATGTTTCCATTAATTATCGAGAAATCAGTTGCTAAGGGATTCAATTTACCATCAGCTGAAGTAAAAACGACTATAGTGGTGTACCAGTGAGTTGTAATGAGAGTAATTAGAATTTATATGAATGTTAGGAGTAAGCCGAGTTCAAGGGTTGTGGTGGTGTAGAGTGCATAGAAGAGTGAATATCAGAATGCAGTGTGGTAGAATGAAATTGAGTGACAAGAAGAAAATGGGAGTGGAGACAGATGTATAATATATTGCCTGTAAGAATGAGGTGGTAGCGTGAGATTGACTTAAGGATTATATTAGCTAATTGTTTCAAATGAGTGTGGGTGAGTGAAATGGAGATCTAAGTGTCTAGAAAGACAAAATGTTAAGTGAAACAAAGGTTAAAGCGCGGCTTGTAAAGTGACTAGGTTATCATGTAGTGGGTCACGGAGTATAGACCGATCCCCGAGAGTACCGGAATAATTAGAGTAAGACATAAAAGGGTGGATAGGTTAGATTGGGTGCCAGTGTGTACATGTTGATATTGCAGAGATCAGGGTGACTAGAATGGGTACTGAGTGAAACGGACACCAACAGAGTAAATAATGAAGTGGAAGGTAGTGCAACGAGTAGGCCGAGCACGTAATGTTTAGAATGGTGAATGGTAGGTGTTGAAATGAAATTTGGGTGAGTTAATGAGAGACGAAAATGACTAGAGAGATGAATATTTGAGTAAAACAAAGCAGTGGACCGAATTGGTTGATACCCGGGGGTAATAGGGTGAATACAAAGTGTTAGCATGAAGTGTGGTTGAGTGAAAGGGAGTTTAAAGTGAGGTATTTAGTGAACAGGAGCCAAACAGAATATCTATAATAGGGACAGGTATTGTACCACGTAACCCGATCCCCTGGAGTAAGTGTAAGAACGAGATGAATGTAAAGTGTTAAAGGAGCCCACCTCGCTTTTTTTCTCTTTCTCTCCCTCTCTCTTTGGCTTGTATCCATTCGGCCCCATTCAGCCTACTGTTTTAAGGCGTTTACCCCCATCAAGGTGTCAATATTTTCCTGGCGAGTGGTAGCGAGCCAGCATATACTGTATATATATTTGTTTTGACAGCAAGCTAAATTTGTACATTTTTCGATAGAAAAATTTCTCCGGCGAAGCCGGATTTCTGCATACAATGCTGGAAGAAATCGACACCTGGATGGGAATAAACGTCTCAAAACAGCTGGCTGAATGAGGCCGAATGGATACAAACCAGGGAAAGAGAAAATGAGAGAAAGATAAAAAAAAAAGCCGGTGACCCCCCCCCCTTAACAGAAGTGTTGGTGCGTGAAAGGGAGATCAAAGTGACTAGAGGGGTAATTATAGTGTAAACAGTAGCCAATTAGAGTTACTAGAACTATGACTAGAAGAGTGGAAGGTTGGTCCCCTGGAGTAAGAGGGTGAATGTGAAGTGTTAGCATGAAGTGTGAGTGAGTGAGAGGGAGTTTAAAGTGAGGTATTTAGTGAACAGGAGCCAAAACAATATACAAAAAAGTTATTAAAAGAGTGGAAGGCAGTGGACCGAGTAGGCTGATCCCCTGGGGTACGTGTTGTCGTGTGGTGTGGGGCTGTGGGTGAGTGTGGGGCAGGCGGCTAATGGGTGTGGGCAGCGACACTTCTCATGCACCAGCCCCGTGTTACCCACACCAATGCTCACTTCCTTGCACGGGCTGCCTTCCACACACACTGGCAGCTTTGGGGAAGGTAGAGAGAAATGTTAGTATCATTAGGAGATAAATATAAGGTCATAGAAATACATACTTATATCATATAATCATAACATGCACTGGGGTAATCTCAATGCACGGCTCCCTAGAGGCAAATTTCAAAATAATTCCAGGCTTGTCCCAAGTTCCAGGTTAAATTTCCCCACCCCCAAGAGAATTTGTAAAATTTAAGGAACTTTGTCTTGAAGTTATCCATTTTGGAGGTTTCCTTCCCATATTTGCTTTCGAACAGTGGCACCCGGTTGGGTGCTTCTAATCACCTTCATAATAAATTATATATTATTTTAATATACATTTACTTCCAATATACTACTGTTTATAGGTAGATAGACAAGTGGTTACCATACCTGTGCACACGTGTAGACTGTGGCCATAACCAGCTCCCCCTCCTGCAAGACCTCCTCCTCCAGGGTATCAGAACGGAGGTGGTGTCGTGGCGGAGGACATAGACAGTGCAGGAGGTGTCGCTCCCCCACCAGGCTGAAGGTGGACTTGTGGAAGAGGTAGGCTGCGGTGTAGGCTGCATCATCCACACCACACACATGCAGGGGAGGAGGTGGCCCACAGTACTGTGTAGGGGGATATAGAAAAGATGGATGCTGTACATCTAAGAAAATAACAATATGCCCTGTCTTTCCCTCGTGCTGCATCATCTACCCCACATATAGGCAGGATGGGAAGGGGTAATACTGTGTAAGGTCCTATAGGAAAGATGGATGCAGTACAGTTACAAAAATCAACCTTCACTTTACCCCCTTGATGTTCACCCACGCGATTCAAGTGATTTTGTAAGTTTTGTCCAAAGTAGACAGAAATGAGAATCGCGATCCTAAGCTTTAAATAAATTTGTAAAAAAATAAAATAATAATAAACTGCGTCAAATTTCCGCTACAAGTAGCAATCGATGTCAAGAACATAGGCAAACTATTGGCAACACTGTGTGATGTCTCGTCACGCTGCGAGAGTGAGGAGAAATTGATATATCGGTAGCATATGTGTGGGGAAGGCGATAACACAGTGGATATCGTCGTGAACTGCACACCTAAAGGACCTCAGGTCGAGTCCACGCCAAACGTCCAGGGTTTTTCTGAGGTGATCTGATCACTCCTGCTGTTCTACAAGAATCCTGGCTACACCGACACGTCAAGAAAATACCCCCTATTTTGTCACTAATTCATAGGGAAGGAGGCTTGCTTTTGATTTTTTAAATGAAGAGCAGCAGGTGAATCTATTCTTAGCAATTTAAGAGATACGCTCGGGGTTGAACTAACCTTTTTATAGAGAATATAGTGACTATTATTTAGCTAAAACCAGGGATGCCCATAGGATACTGTTACTACTATTCAAATCGTACCTTTAGAACTAAGAACACTTATGTATTTAGGGAACGCTTCTACTCTTTTCACTTCATGGAATACACACTTTATGAATATACGTGGCGATGTTACAATTACTCAGAATATCCCTTCAGAGTCAATGAACACTTTTTATATCGAGGGAAAGTTTCACCTCTTCTTAACCCTTTCACGCTTATGACGCGATTTTGAGCCTATTAGGGATACTTTAAAGCCTTTGTTACCATCAGGGGTATTTAGAAACCTTTAGTTTAGTTACTTCAACCTCTGCAGTTGTCTTTGAGTTAGCTGTGGGCAGAAAACTAATTTTGGAGAGGTAAGAGTGAGAGAACTCTATTTCTTATTGCTAATCTGGCAAGCTCTGCGTCATAAAAGCGTAAAAGAGTTAATTACTCTAGGAATGCACGTGGATCGCTTGCATGACTTCAATGAATACACACTTAGTGAACACACGTGGCGCCATGACAATTACACCGAATATACCCTCAGAATCAATGAACAATAATTATTGTCATATCGATGGAATGCTTTTACCCTTCATAATGACTACGAATGTGCGTGGAGCGCCTATATGACTTTACCCTTCATAATGACTGTACGAATGTGCGTGGAGCGCCTATATGACTTTACCCTTCATAATGACTGTACGAATGTGCGTGGAGCGCCTATATGACTTCAATGAATACACACTTTTACCCTTCATAATGACTGTACGAATGTGCGTGGAGCCCCTATATGACTTCAATGAATACACACTCGATGAACATACGGGGTACGATGTCCTAGTTTCCAGGGTGGCACGATCAGTATAAATCTAGTAAGAATATTATGGAAAAAAGGCGTTACGGTCGTGCGGTTATATGAACACAAAAGAGGAACATTATTTTTGGTTTTCACTCTGATGCAAGCCCTCTTTAACCAATATGAACACCCGGAGGGTGGTAGTAAATAGACTAGTTTGATCACAAAGGGAGAAGGAATGAATATTCTGAATTAACTGATACAGAATTCTCGTCAATAAAATAATATGAACACTGGGGATATCTTGAGTTATACGAGTACGGGGGTTGGGACTATGACTGAACACTGGGTGATTACATGTAAGCCCTCGGAAGTCGACATAAACACTACTATGGGGTGAGGAGGAAGCAAGTCAAAACGGCCACACTCCGAAATGGCCACAACCGAAATGGCCACAACCAAAACGGCCACAAACCGAAATGGCCACAAACTGAAATGGCCACAGTCCTAAATTGCCACAGTCCTTAATGACCTCAATCCTAAATGGCCACAGACCGAAATGGCCACACGGGAGAGGCTGTCACCCGCGAGCAGGTAGGGACTGGTCAGCCATCAACACTCGCACTCATTCAATCCACAACTCAGATTGACAGGTTTTGTGTGATCAATTTAACTGTATTTTATTATTATTTTTTTGTTTTTCTTGGGGATGGCCGACTCAAGACAGAGTAAGAACAGGAAAACACAAAACACAAGACAAAACAACGAACAAACACAGACAAATCACAAAATTCACACACACCTAGGTCACCCAGGAGAATACCCAGAGACCAGGGTCACCAAGGTCGCTCCAGCACTCCCCCGGCCCCCGACCACCCCGGAGAGGCTCCGATCTCGGCAGGCAGACATGCAGTGGAGCCAAAGCCACAAGCCCACCCACCACACTTCCAGGCGCACCCTTCATATTAATCGTCTATTCATCTCCCCGGGCCAGGCGCCTGACGGACTATTATCTAGTCCAACTTGCGCCCGACCCCTTCCCCCAAATGACCAAGTGTTCACTCAACTATTCACAAGCATTCTCCATTCATTCCTGTTTATTACCACTTCCTTTGCCTGATCTATAGTCATTCCTCTATCATCCAAAGCTTGTCTTTAAAACTATAAAATTTTCATTTTCATCAAACCCTTGTAGACAATCTCTCAAATCCTCCCAGAAACCCTCTACCTCGTCTAACTCTCTTGCACTTCCTGGTCCATACGCACTTACAAAAAAACACCTTTCACCCTGACACCGCATTCGCACCCACATTAGCCTTGATGACACCTCTTCCCACTCTTCTATAAACTCTCTCAACTCCTCCTTCACAATAATAGCAACTCCCTCTTTCCCACGGACTCCCTTATCTACTCCAGACTTTCTACCTATCACGTTTCCAAAATCCACTTCTCCCTCTCCTTTCATCTTTGTTTCATTCAGTGCAAGCACATCATACTTCCTTCTTTCAAATAACCTTCCAATGTCCTCTCGCTTCTCATTCGTACTACATCCTTGCACATTTAAAGCTCCTATTCTTAGGGTTCGGGACCACGAATGCGCTCCCTCGCCCCTATCTCTCTGTTTTTTTGGTAGATTTATTTAAGGGGAGAAGGATACCAGGCCCCCGCTCCCGATCCCCTTTAGCCGACTTCTACGTCTCGCCGGATAAAAGCGGTGGTGGAAATTTCTCACCCCTCCACCACAGAGGAGGCTCTACCTGCACCAGAAAGTGGCGGGCGTTGGGGTCGCCTCATCCCTATGCCATTTGAACAAATTAGAGATGCAGAGGGAGAAAAAGACAGAAGGGGCTATGGGAAGTAGAGGACACCAACCCTCACTCTGACAAAGGGTCAGCCCATCACTATATCTAGATAAATATATCTAGATAAAATATGAAATATGCGTAAAAGTAAGACACCAATTAACGGATGATACACAATACGAATAAACTTCGTAATACTTTATTTAAGAGAGAGAGAGACAGAGAGAGAGAGAGAGAGAGAGAGAGAGAGAGAGAGAGAGAGAGAGAGAGAGAGAGAGAGAGAGAGAGAGAGAGAGAGTTAAGAAGAGGTAGTCGTTTGTTAAGAGATAAAGAGCTGCTAACTCTATTTGCTCCGAGGGAGTTCTTTTTGGTTTCCCCTGTATCGATCCCATTTGTTGATACATTTTAAGACGCTCCACCCCATTAGTGTATCAATAAAAGGTCGCGTTTTAATTTAGGTGAGCGATAGCGAACTTGTAACTTAGAATAAATCTGCCTTCGGGCGGGACATTTGTTTTCCGATAAATGTACAAATTTAACTTGAAGGGGGTCTGTGTATTTTTGTTTTGTCTTTTTAAGGAAATCTGGGAAGGCGGTTTGTGTTAGCTAATGGGATAATCTAAAATGCACTGTTCGAATACGGCCAAAGCAAGCAAAATATTCAATACTATTTTAGCATATCATAATAACCCCTATTACTATATAGTGATAATATTCGTGTCACTTGCACAAATCAAATAGATTTTACTCTAATATAAAAAACTACAAGTTGGTACTAGTTGCATTATAATAGCCATCCTTAACTCACATATATATATATAATATAGATATACTGTAACATAGTGGAAGGTTGCAAATATATATATAATATAGATATACTGTAACATAGTGGAAGGTTGCAAATATCGTTCCGATTTCCTTAAGAGATATCAGTCTCATTAATTGACCGTCCCATTAGTCTGACATAAATTCGAGGAACATTGCTTAATCAATACTGAGAAAATTACTGACCACCTAGAAAATTCATCTGGACCATTCCCACTATGTCTTAATACCTCCGAGGGTCACACACGAACCCGACTAGAGGAAAAAATAAATTAAATTACTTCATACACATTATATGATCACTACCGCTATGGCCATCACAAATTGTACGACCACCGCAATATATGTATATATATATATATATATATATATATATATATATATATATATATATATGTTAGTAAAGCCAGGTAATAAATTTTCTTTAATACATACGAGGTTGAAAGAAATGGTCCGTCTACATTAAACCAACTAACACAGGACAATGCCTCAACGGCGATAGTGAATGCCCCCGCCGTTATCTTCTATCCTCCATCTCCGCTTATGTAAGGCCTCACGCACTGCTCTACCTGGGCCGACACCCACCAGGAACTAGAAAGACTATCCCAAGTTTTAGTAAATAACGGATACTCCAACTCCGACATCTCCAGCACCATCAACCACCATCTTGAAAAATGGACACCCAAAGCCCTCCCAACATTGACCCCCCCCCCCCCCCCAATGAAATTAAGATCTTCTACCGCAATTTTATGTCCTCTGAACACAAAAATGACGAGGCCGTCTTAAAAGAAATAATCTCCAAGCATGTCCACCCAACCAACCCGGAAAACAAAATCAAGTTAATAATTTATTACAAATCCCCCAAGACCTCCAACCTCGTTCTCCGCAACAAACCAGCTTCCACAAAGATAAAGAGCCCGATGACCGACGATCACGTCATTTACCAACATACCTGTAATTATGAGGACTGTGGACCTCATTCCTATATTGGTATGACGCAGACTCGTCTTTCACGTCGGTTAACTCTTCACCTTCAGGCTGGAGCCATCAAAGACCACTATCTCACCCCTAACCACCCCCACCTCACACGCAACGAGTTAGAGAAACACAGCACCATACTCGGTAAAGAAAGTGACCCAAGGAGATTACCTATACTCGAAGCGTTATATATCCAAGCCTTACATCCCAACATCAACAACCAAACTCTGGACCTTTAGATCCTTCCTTCTGCCAAAAGGCACTTTCCTACAGGATCTAACGCCCCCCCTCGCCCCCCGGTGCCCTTGACGCAGCCCCCCGCGCTACCTCCTTCAGCTTCGTCTTCTGCCGGCGCCACACGTACTACGCAACTTAGGCCACGCCCCTCGACACGCAGCCAATCAGCTTCGACCCCGCCAACCGACCACCACCATCCCACATCCAGTGCGCATGCGTGAAGTGGTTCTATCTTTCTCTCTCCTAGAATACCCTTCCAACAATAGCAGACTTTTGCCCCCTGATTTTCGCCTCCTCTGATCCTCCACCCTCTATATATACCCTTCCTGTTTACCTTTTATATCATTCTATCCTTACTTGATAATGCTGGTTGTCCAGTGAAACGCGTCGTATATCCTGTATCATCATGTACATTAATGTAACCCTGTACCACCATGAATTTTTCTCATCTCCTTCATCTACTTCCTGCCACCCAGCGAAAACTCATCAGAGACCTGGAAACTTTGAATAATAAAATTTCCAACATTGCCATTTCTTTCAACCTCGTATGTATTAAAGAAAATATATATATATATATATATATATATATATAATTATGTTGTAATCTCTCAGTGGGGTTCGAACCGTCGACCGTCAGGACGATAGCCTACGCTTTAACCAACTCCACCACTGCAGTCTATCGTCGGCTATCGTCCTGACGGTCGACGGTTCGAACCCCACTGAGAGATTAAAACATTTAGTGGCTCACGTGTATTTGTGAGATATATTTAATATATATATATATATATATATATACTGTATATATCAGTTGGGGCAACTAAGTTAATTAACTTTTAACTTAACTAGTTAATATTTAAATATGGGTTAACCTAACTTAAGCACATAAGAAAATGGGAGTCTGCAGAAAGCCGATTGGCCAACACAAGGCAGATCCCTCTCACATCCAACCCCAATTACAAGGCCTAAGTATAGGCCCAGCTCACTAATACCATGAGGACCGACCTCACCTAACCGGTCAGAGGTCAGAAAACAGGGGTCTGCAGAGCGCCGATTGGCCCTCACCCGGCAGATCCACCTCACACCCAACCGATCTCGTCCATATCCCTATCTGATTTTATCTTAAAGCTCTCTAATGTTCTCGATCCACTATAAGAACATAAGAAAACGGGAGTCTGCAGAGAGCTGATTGGCCCACACACGGTAGATCCCTTTCACACCCAACACATCTCGTTACAGCCTCTCATGTATTGTCTACTTGTTAACAATATCTGGTCTGACTTCTTTTGGGGATTATTATGATATTTGGTTTAATTATTATTGAGGATTTTGCTCATTTAGTATACAACCAATCTCTAACTCCCCCCCCCCCCCCCCCTCTCTCTCTCTCTCTCTCTCTGGCACTCGGCTTAAGAGTGTAGACAGAGAAACTGATTTGGGAGTATCAATATCGAGTAACCTAAAACCGAGTCAACAATGTTCAGAAGTTGTTAAGAAAGCAATCAAAATAATTGGCTTTATAGGCAGGTCATTTGAGCATAAATCCAAAGAAATTATCCTAACTCTTTACAATTCCTTCTTCCGCCCTCTTCTAGAATACTGCGTTCAATCCTGGTGCCCGTTGCAAAATTATTGGTAAATCTTTTAACTCACACGAATCTAAGAATTTCTTTTTCAATCGACTTGTCAACTTGTGGAATGGGCTTCCCTTAGGCGTTATAGACTGCAGCACCATTGATTCTTTTAAACTTCACATAGACAAATATCTTGCCTCAAACCCGCGACCGACTGCGTTTGTAAATGAACAACTATATTTTATTCCCCCCTCAGATTCATCAAGGATTATTGCGTCTATATATTACTAAGATGTTACTCTTTTTTACCAGATATACGAAAGATCACGTATAACTGCGTTATGTTAATAACCCATCTGTCCCTTACTAACATCCTAATCCTGCCACGGATATTAGCTCCAGGACAGTAGTTCCCTTTCCAATTTTCCCTTACCCACTCTAAACCACTGGTTGAACACTTGATCCTCAGTGTTTTGGAGGACAAGCAGCCTAGAAGGGTCACTACACCTATTGTTGCTTGATTTCCTTTGTACTCCTTTGTAGTCACTCTCTCTCTCTCTCTCCAACCCTTGAAAAATCAGATTATTCCATAGGGGGTCTCCCTCCCCCCCCACCTTCAGAAAATTACCTCCTTGTTCTTCTTATTAACTTGGGCCTGTTATAAGAAGTGGGGGGGGGGGGCTGAACCTGTACATGTTAATTGTGCTTGTTTTGGGGTTTGGTGTGTATGTGTGTGTGTGTGTGTGTGTGTCAGTGTGGGTGAGTTGTAAATACTGTATATGTGTGTGTGTGTGTGTGTGTGTGTGTGTGTGTGTGTGTGTGTGTCTTTTTTTTGTCTTCTATATTCCAACTACACCCTCTCGGGCATAGGCTGAGAGCCTTCACACTCTACCACTGAACACGGTGAGGCCCGTGAGGTCTTGTTCCAGTCTAGGGAGTGAGACATGTGAAGCACCCATTCACGGCTCGAAGCAACTCCATCTCTGAAGCCGCTTCGCTCCAGTGCCTCACAGTCTCATCCCCCAGACTCGGACCCTCACTCTCAGAACGCCACCTATTGAGCAATTAACTCACTAGGCATTGCCCCCCTGTAGCATATTTTGAATATGGGAATATTCATACAGTGCTATTTAATCAGGGAACAATGTTTTGTTTTTGTTTTTTTTTGGCATTTCGGTGTGCTGTGGTAATGCACTGAAACTAGGTACAGCACACATTCCATCCCAATAACATCTTCCCATTGACATATTGGGATTTGAACCCGGGTCCACTGGATTACCAGTCCAGTGGCAAGACCACTCTACCACACCATGTGTGTATGTGTGTTAGTGTGTATGTGTGTGTGTGTGTGTGTGTATATATATATTCATGTGCAGTATATCGCTGAATACTCTCTTCAATGGGGCCAAGCTTCTTAACATCTCTCTTACTAATTTCTACTTATAATTATCTCCCTAGCTTCTTCCTTCCCAACACACACACACACACACACATACACACTCACTCACACACACACTCACACATAAACACACACTCACTACCATCACTCTCTCTCTCTCACACACACACACACACTACCATTACTCATTCTCTCTCTCACACACACACACACACATACGTTTTCAGATAACTAGCTAAATTTGTACATTTTTCGGTTAAAAATGCCTCCGACTAAGCCGGATTTATCCAATAAAATATCGCTAGCTTATGGGGCCGAAACGTCTTAATTCATATTATTGCACCAACCAACTTTACTTCTAAACTCAATTAATGAAATCAACTAAACATATGGCACTCCAAGGACTCGAACCTAGGATACTCAAACCGAAATTCCGCGCATTTATGCATTCAGGACAGTTAAAGAATTATGCACATGCCTACGATTTATTATGCAGTTTCGAATCCTGCATGTACATATATTCCCATTGTGGGCCGAATGGATCTCTCTCTTTCTCTAAAGAAAGATAAAGACCAACACGACACATATAGATGAGAACACCGAGTCCAACTTTCTGCAACTGTTGAATACGAGGAAATGGTGCCAAAGTGAATGGAGGTGTGTGTGTGTGTGTTAGTCTCGCTTAACAACGATCGCTAATTGATTTATAAAAGATAACGAAGTATACGAACTACCTGACGTGGGCGCCCATATTAAAGATTATAATTCAATAATTCCTGAACGTAAATATGATATTACAGAAGTTACTAAAGGTGTAATTGAACTAAGATGCTGATTATCTCTCTCTCTCTCGCGCTCTCTCTCTGGGGGTGTTAATAAGCGAAAATACATTAACCTAGATAAGTTATTCTAAAAAGCCGAAGACACATCTACAAGAGGAAACAATTTACAATTATTAGGTAGGAGAGGGAATCTAGATACAACAAAAACAATCTTCACTCACACTGTAATTGATGAGTGGAACAAACTTCCAAATAAAGTAATAGACAGCCCCTCTATAGATACATTAAAGATAAATCTAGACTCATACCACAGACAAATTGGTATGAAGTAGGCAGTAATTATCATAGTTATTATTTGTTCAGCTGAAGAGAACGTAGAAGAAAAAACAAAACAAAAGTAAATACACAAATAAAGTATAATAATTATAAAAATCATAATTATATATGTACATACTACTAAGGGTGATGGGTTGGATGATTCCAATTATTGGCGGGGACAGTACATACTACTAAGGGTGATGGGTTGGATGATTCCAATTAACCCCAAAATGTACATGCTACTAAGGCAAAGGGTTGCATAAATGTTCCTTTTTTTTCAATCTTTCCTGTAAATTCCTTCTGGGGATTTCGAAGCCCAGCAAGGTTAATCACTTCCAACTATTTTTATTTACGGTAATTGCCGGAGGGACGGAGGGTGGGGAGAGAGCCTTCTTCTTTTCTATCCTTTCCTTCAACTTTCCTTTTCTATCGGATATGCCATCTCGACTAGAATTAAGTCCTGACCACCTCGTTTGGATCGTAAGGTCTGTGTGGCCAGTGTATCTATGTAAATCTCTCTCTCTCTCTCTCCCTTTCCCTCTCTCTCTCTCTCTCTCTCTCTCTCCTTGTTCTCGTCAATTATAAAACAAATCTTTCATCCGATATTTTCCTTTGGATCCGTTATGTCTTCGTGTGTTTTTCTTTTTTTGTTCTACTTGTTCGGTAATTTTCCTCCTCCTCCTCCTCCTACATGGCATACTGACTAGATTCTACTTGATGTATCGTACTTCTCTTTATTTTCTTTATTATCTTTATTCTACTAATTGTCTATCTCAAAACTTCCTCTCTTACTATTTTGCTTTTATCCATTAGCCCATTCGTTACCGGTGCCGTCCTTTTCACTTTATGCTGGCTATTATTATTTTACTCACCCATAATCACCCATAATAACAGTATAAGAATAATGACAAATGTCATGCTGGTCTTGAAACTATAAAGAAACCTTTGCTGAATTAATTCTAGTCACACCTTCACAGAGTATATAGGTTATCTGAATATGTTGGCACCCATATACAGTGTGTTATATACGAACACAAGAACATGAATAGGCCATATATATATATATATATATATATATATATATACTGTATATAATTTATATATTCTGACATACGGAGCCCTGTATGTTAATTTAAGAGTTAGAATTAGAGTTGAAGGAGTGCCAAACTATCCAGGCGGCGAAGCAGACCAGCGAGCGAACTAGCGAGTGGGAAACCAGCTCGTCCGCATACCAGCAAACAAGCCTTCACACCTGCGTGAGTCATAGGGGACCCTGCAAACTACTTCGATGACCCGACGCTATGACGTATGATCGACGCCAGGAGACCCAATTGGACCACGCACCTGCTATGCAACTCGAGGAGCTGTGATAGGGGCGCGCACCATCAGCCGCCTCCTGATTCGTTCCTACACCATCATTGTTTAGTATATAAGACCCGAGTAGTGGGCATTCAAATCAGTCTCATTTGGAGTTGGGGAAGGTGAACCTTTCAGCTGGAGGAAGACGGGGTGAAGTATTATAATGGGATTGTGACTGTCAGTCAGATTATATAAGTGTGTGTTAAGTGTGTTCGGTGTAAACACTTACGTTATGTTGGTTAGTGAGATATGTGATTGGGAATTAACGTTAACGCTATTATTATGTACTTAACTATTTTAGTTGACTAACTTGTGGACTAAAGCAACTCTTTAAGTAATTGGGTTATGATGAAAGTAATACTATTGTTTTATATTAATACTTACGAGTTCTTTCATTTTCTTTTAATTAAGCTTACATTGCTTAACGGTGCTTAGTACGGTGATGCTATTGTCTCATATTAGTAATATCGCCTTAGACTAACATGGCTGTGTTAATATTACTTCTAGTGATTTCCTAAGCTGAAGAAAATTATTTTAGCTTCAAAATATTATTTTTGCTTTTCATATTATTTGAGTGAGACCTGAATCGAATCTATGAAGCGATCCTGTAACTTAATGTACTCATAATCAAACTTCAATGTTACGTGGTTAAGAAATACATTTAACTAATTTTTAAATATATATCTAACTTTTTATGTGACTTTGATATTAATCCTGATGATAATAATAATATAATACTATTAACGTAAGACAAGAACCAAGAATAATTACATTAAATATAATTAAAAGGACATATAAGAAAACTATCTATTCATTTCAAAAAGGGTAAGAGACAGAAATATTCTTACTTTAATATTTATCTTTCAAGACTTTTTATAGAATTAATAGTCCTTCTTTAGATATAACTTATTCGGTTCATAACCATAGCCTACTAAGCTTCGGTTAAATAATAATTCTTTATAAATACTACATGACTTTAATTAGTTTCAGTATTTTTCAGAATTGAAGAGTATCAGTCAATAAAGGATACCAAGTCCTAAGATCCAAAAGGAAAGGAAGCAACAACAGGAAATAATTTTATTAGATTTTACTTTTGTTTCGCCTTCAGCTGACTGATACATTAATATATATCTCTGTGCTATCTAGATTCATCATGTTAACCACTTGAGGATCAAGATACGTAACAGAAGAGTGGCGACCTTGCCAGGATTCGTTTCATACAGTTTCACTCAGTTTCATTACCATTTCACTACTTAAAAATCAAATATTAATCATGACTCATCTAATTAATGACGAAGATGCTCGAGTTTTCATAGAATCAGACCCCACAGCCCCTGATATTGACACTCTGTCAAAATCCGAACTGAAAGTGCTTGCCTCACATCTCCAGTTAACTGTCTCAAACATGTCTAAAGTAGAGGTGGCTAAGACCATAAAAACCCACCTGTTTCCTGTAGAAGGCGGGGAGGGTGACGGAGCAGTTGGTGGGACCCCGAGTAAACCTAGCCAACTTGATGAACAATTGCCACCTGGTTTGACCGGTGATCAAATATTCGAACTAGAACTAGCCAGAATGAAAATAAATGCCGAAGCCAGAACCGAAGAAGCCAGAATAAAAGCAAATATCGAAGAAGCCAGCATAAAAGCCAGAGCAAATATCGAAGAAGCCAGCATAAAAGCCAGAGCAACGACCGAACAATGTGAATATCAATATCGTACGGCTCAACTAAATGTCAATACAAATGCTCCCGAAATTGCTCCCCCTCTGGGATTGACTATGACTAGTGTCATTCCACCTTTCACTGAGGATAATGTGCAGGATTTCTTTGTTTTGTTTGAGGAAGTTGCTGGAGGTATGAAGTGGACAAGAGATCAATGGCCTTTTATGTTACAAACCGTTTTGACAGGGCAGGCTCGAGCCACGTATTTGTCAGAAGTAGCAGAGGTTAGGCAGGATTATGACAATCTCAAAGAATCTATCCTAAAAACCTATCAATTGCAGCCTGAGGCTTACAGGCAATCTTTCCGTAAAAAACAGAAGAAAGTAGAAGAAACCCATAAGGTATTTGCCAGGACCATGACTAAAACTTTCAATCATTGGGTCAAGAGTAAGAAAGTCACAAGCTACAACGATCTGAAGGAGTTGGTTCTGTTAGAAAATTTCCTATGGAAAATTGATTCTTCTGTATCCTATCATTTAAAGGGGAAAAAGGTAGATTGTCTTGCCGATGCCGCTGACATGGCTGACACATACGTGCTCAACAACAAATTTCGTGGAAAGAAGCCCTACGATAATTCTAGTTCTAATTTTAAGTATCCCAATCACAAATCTGACAGACCCAGTCACAAGCCTATAACGTCTTCCCCAGCTAGCCAAAATAGAATTGTTCCCCCAACTAAAAATGCGACTAAGGGCAATGGTAACAGAGGTAGGCCCCAAAGTAATAGTAATGCTCAAAGAGGGAACGTTCCCGTATCCCCTAAAGTATGTACTTTTTGTGGCAAGAGAGGCCACCTAGCTTATCAGTGCTGGGCCAAGGAGAGGACAGAGAGATCGGGGCAGACAGTTGCCGCCGTATCTCAAACTCCATATGTGCCTGTAATGCAGGACTCCCGACAGAAGGAGTACCTAGCACCAAAAGTTCCTTTAATACAGGACTCTCGACAGAAGGAGTACCTAACAGCTAACGTAAATCATCTAGACAGGGGTGTAGTAGCATGTGTGGTGCAACCAACTAGGGTTAAGCCAATAATAATTTCACCATCAGTGCAGGACAGTTACCGTCCCTTTATTTCATCTGGCAACGTGAGATTAAATGGTTGTATGCATGAGGTAAAAATTCTGAGAGACACAGGTTCTACTAGCACCCTCATGGTGAATCCTTACACTGAGTGCCCACCTGGCGAACCAGTTGTAATGAGAGGTGCTGGAGGCCAATTTTATGCACACTTGGTAAAAGGCGAAATTGAATGTGAGTTACTACAGGGTGAGGCCACCATAGCTTTGTGTAGGTCCCAAGATATCCCTGTGCCCGGGGTAACACTCCTTTTGGGGAATGATGTAGCAGGTGAGAAGGTCCGACCAGACCCCATTTTGTCACTTTCCCCTTTTAACGAGCCACTAACCGGTGAGCTCGAAAAGGAGATGCCAACAGTTTTCCCTGTGTGTGCTGTCACACGTTCAATGTCTCAAGTAGCAGTTCCCTCAGACAGAAATGTACCGAATGTAAGAGTTGATGAAAGGAATGATGAGAGTGTGAATGACGCTCCAACTGTGCCTGATGATGTGACTGAGGTGGATTTATCTGACACCTTTATGTATCATCTTGACCCTAACGATGACCATGAAACCCCTCCAAATTGTCCTAGTGGCCTGGTAGAGCTACAGAGAGATGATAGTGAATGCAAGGAGTTAGCTGCCAGGTCCGTGAGTGAAGAGGAATGTGAGAAGGAGGGTGGTGAATGTTTCTACCTCAAAGGAGGAGTATTGTGGCGTAGATAGAGACAGCCACACAGACCAATCGATGACGGGGCTTGGGACGTCCATCAAGTAGTAGTCCCCAAACCTTGTCGTAGAGATATCATGGAAATAGCACATTGTATACCATTGGCAGGACACCTAGGTGTGAGAAAAACTCTAGACAGAATCAGAGCCCACTTTTACTGGCCAGAAATGCGTGCAGATGTAGTGGAGTTTTGTAGAGTGTGTCACACTTGCCAGATGACAGGAAAACCCAATCAGAAGGTGCCTGTACATACTCTGGTGCCCTTGCCCGTTTTCGAGAATCCTTTTACTCGGGTGGTAGTGGACATTGTAGGCCCATTGCCTAATACTTCCCAAGGTAACATTTATTTATTAACTATCATGGACATGGCAACTCGCTACCCAGAGGCTATACCCTTAAGGACTACCTCTGCTCCAACTGTCATCAAGGAACTGCTCAAATTCTTCACCAGAATGGGTTTCCCCATGAGGTGCAAAGTGATCAAGGAACTAATTTGACCTCTAACATTTTTCAGCAGTCCCTGAAGGAGTTGGGTATCGAGCATGTTAAATCTAGCACCTACCACCCAGAGAGTCAAGGGGTTCTCGAACGATATCACCAGACATTAAAGGGAATGTTACGTAAGTATTGTACAGAGACCGGAGTTGTTGTTGTTGTTGTTCCCTAAGCTGCCTGGCCGAACAGCCCCGAGTCCCTGAGAAAGGCCATGGCCACGATCGGGCTTTCCCACAGAGCTCTCATTGAGTGTAGATTGTGTTGTTGGCGTAAGTGGTTGTGTGAAATGCAGTCTTCTATGATGTGTTTAATGGTATGGGGTGCTGTGTTACATCCCGGGCAGGCGTCAACAACGGAGTCATCCAGTCTCTTCTGATAGCTCAGGAGAGCTGGATGGTGTCCGCATCTCAGCCAGGTCAGGTGGACTCTGTCCTCGCGAGGAAGGGAGGATTCGGAAGGATGGATTTCGGGAGGTCGTGCATGCAGCTGCGTGTTGTCTGTGAGTGAGTGGATGGATCGGTGAGAGATATGAGTATGGATGTGCTTCTGGAAGTTGGTTCGGGGTGGGCAGGGAGGGAGAGAGGACAATAATTGTGTGTGATACCGTGTGCTGGGTGTTGTTTTGATATTTCTTGGTGTCTGTGGGTGTGTTGCCATGTAGTTTAGTGGGTGGTCTTGGTTCGTGGAGGCTGCTGCCAGGAATTGAGTGCCTCTCATGTCCAGATGGTCTTTGACTTTGAGAATTTTGGTTTCTTGATGTAGGTGATCTGTGGGTGAAGTAGCTGTGCAGCCTGTAATGATCTTCAGGGCTTTGTTTTGAATAGTCTGTAAGGTCTTATGATGTGTTTCAGCTAGGTTAGAAGCCCAGGCTGGGCTTGCGTATTCCATCACTGATCTTATGTATTGTTTATATACTGTGGTGGTAGTTTCTTTGTTGTGTCCAAATGTTGTGTGAGCAAGTGACCTGAGGGCGTTAAGTCTGGGTGTCAGTTTCTTTTTAATGTTTGTGGTGTGCTGTTTGAATGTCATATGAGTATCATATGTTACTCCTAGGATTTTGGGTGTGTGTGTATGTGTTAGGGGTGTTGTTTATGGTGAGTTGAGGGATGTATTCGTGTTCTCCTGTCCAACTTGTGAGCAGGGTTGCGGTGGATTTGGCTGGGGCTAGATTAAGTCTGTTTGTAGTGCACCAACCATGTAGTGTGTTGAGATAGGGTTGAAGGAGATCTGTTGCTCTTTTTGGGTCATGGTGTGTGCATGTGAGTGTTATGTCATCTGCATAGGAGGCTAAGTTTATTTGGGGCGTATTGGGTGTAGTTATATCGTGCATGTACAGATTGAAGAGTGCGGGCGATAGGACGGATCCTTGTGGGACTCCGTTTGGAAAGTTTCTGATTTTAGATGACTGACCGGCAAAAGATACGTGTGCACATCTACCTGCTAGGAAGTTGGCCAGCCACCTTTTTGTGTTGTTGAGCATGTTTGTGTTGTAGATTTTGTTTGTTAGGTTGTGGCGGGGGATGGCATCGAAGGCTTTACTAATGTCGAGTGTGGCTAATAGTGATCTGTGTGGTGGTCTAGCTGAGTTGATGCCGTCGAAAGCTCTTTGTGTAAGGTCTGTGAGAAGAGTGTTTGTGGAGTGCAGTGGCCTAAAGCCATGTTGTGTTGGAGCTAGGGGTAGGTCAGGTGTAATTAGTTGTAATACTAGGCGTTCCATGACTTTGGAGGGGGAGCAAAAAAGTGTGATGGGGCGGTGCGAGGAGGGTAGCGTGGGGTCTTTGTTGGGTTTGGGGAATGTGATGATGATACCATGCTTCCAAATGTCTGGTATTGTGTTGTGTGAATAGCTGTAGTTTGATATGTTAGTGAGTGCTTGTATGCCTTGTGGTCCCAGGTGTCTGAGGTGTATGTTGCTTATGTTGTCTAGGCAACAGGCGGGTGACTGCTTGAGATTGTTGATGATATGCTTTGTCTGGTGATTGGTGAAGGGTGTATAGTCAGGGTCTGTGGGGAATTGTCTCTTACGTCGGATGACACGTCGGTCGTCTTTGTGAGGTTTTAGGTGGCTGACATGTGAAAAGTGATTGATGAGAGTGTTTGCTTGTTGTTTACATGAAGGAGTAGAGTCTGTTGTTGTGATTGCAGCATGTGATTGGTTTGTGTTGCTGTTGGAAAGTGTGATGCTGTTTAGTGTTTTGTAGAGTTTTTTGGGGTTTGTTTTGTGATCAAGTGTTTGTAGGAAGTTATTCCAATTTAGTTTTTGTTGTTCTTGTATTTTGTTGTTAGTTTGGGTGTTGAGTTCTTGAATTTGTTGTGTGATGTCTTGTGTGTGGGGTGCTGGGGAGTGTTTCAGTATGTCGCGTTGTCTGATGAGGTTTTGAATTTCTGGTGTGAAGTTGGGGTTGTGTCTTTTCCTGTTACCTCTTGGAATGTGTTTCTTGTCAGCGTTTTGGATCGTTTTATTGAGTATGTGTACAGCATTGTTGATGTTAGTGATGGGTGTACTGTTTAGAGTTGTGAAGTGTTGTTCTGTCTCATTTGTGAATGCTTCCCAGTTAGCTCTTTTATAATTGGTGTATGTGTGTTTGTGGCTAGCTGGGATGAGTCTGGTTTTGGTGGTGATAATGATCGGGAGGTGGTCAGAGCCTAAGGTTCTGACCACCCTCCAGGATGTTGTGGGGGCGAGTTCTGGGGAGCAAAAGGTGATGTCAGGAGATGATGGGTTATAGAGGGCTTGGTGAGGAATATGGGTATGTTGATGGATTTCGTTAAGGATGATGAGGTTACCGGAGTTGAGTGGGATAAGGGGGTACCTTTTCTTTTATTTGCTACTCGTGAGGTTCCAACTGAATCCCTGGGTTTTTCCCCTAATGAGCTAGTTTTCGGTCACCAGGTAAGAGGTCCTTTGCAACTATTGCAGGATAGCCTAGTTGGCCAGGAGGGGAACCAAAACTTCCTCATGTATGTTTCAGATTTCAAAACCCGGCTGAGATCCTCATGTAAGTTTGCCGCTCAAAACTTGACAGTGGCTAAAAGCTCCATGAAGAACTGGTATGACAGAAAAGCCTTTGAGAGGGAGTTTCAGCCCAGTGATGAGGTTTTGGTCCTGCTCCCCCTTTTTGGCCAACCTTTATCTGCCAAGTTCAGGGGCCCATATAAGATCATTCGGAGGGTGAGCATTACCGATTATCTAGTAACTATCCCAGACAGGAGAAAGCCCACGCAAGTATTCCATATAAATATGTTGAAACCCTACCATAGGTCCCCTGATTCCTCTCCTCTAGATTCTCCCACTGTGGCAGTGAATGTCAGGACCTGTGGACAGCCTGGTGCGGACGAAGTCTTCAGTTCTCTTACTGACCCGCAACAGACTGTTCCAGAGCCTAAAGGTATCCATGCAGACTTTGACTTGTCATGTAGCCTATCCAACTTAAAGTATAATTCAGTAGCTTGGGGGGAATTTACCATCTAAACTATGTCATCTTCCCTCTGATCAAGCGAACCAACTAATCTCTGTTTTATCTCAGTCTCCCAGTGTGTTCCGTGATACTCCAGGGCTCACTTCTTTGGCCTTGCACGACATCGACGTAGGGGATGCAACTCCCATTAAACTATCCCCCTACCGTGTCTCACCACAACGCAGGAGTATACTGCAGGTCGAGCTTGACTTCATGTTTTCAAACCAGCTGATCACAAGGGCCCTAAGCCAGTGGAGTAATCCGGTCATGCTTGTACCAAAGCCAGACGGGAGCCATAGGTTATGTATGGCCTATAGGCAAGTTAATGCTGTCACAAAGAACGATACCTACCCTCTGCCACGGAAAAAAGATTACATTTGCCGGGTTGGCCTCATCCAGCAGTAAGATTAATTTAATGAGAGGATTTTGGCAATTAGCTCTCCCTTGTAGCGAGGTAAATATCATGCTTTAGTAGTGCGCTGTCAAGCCTTCAGCTGTGAGATGCCTTGCAGTTCGAATAACGCTCCAGCTACGTTCCGGCTATGTTCTGATGTGGTACCTGGAGACGTTGCCTACTATGGGTGATATCCTTATTATATCCTCATTATAATCATGCTGTTGCCAATCTGGTGGTGAATCTATTTATGTATTATGTTTAATATTATGTACTATACTCCTTAAACTCTTTTCTAGGGGGGAGGTCTGACATACGGAGCCCTGTATGTTAATTTAAGAGTTAGAATTAGAGTTGAAGGAGTGCCAAACTACCCAGGCGGCGAAGCAGACCAGCGAGCGAACTAGCGAGTGGGAAACCAGCTCGTCCGCATACCAGCAAACAAGCCTTCACACCTGCGTGCGTCATAGGGGACCCTGCAAACTACTTCGATGACCCGACGCTATGACGTATGATCGACGCCAGGAGACCCAATTGGACCACGCACCTGCTATGCAACTCGAGGAGCTGTGATAGGGGCGCGCACCATCAGCCGCCTCCTGATTCGTTCCTACACCATCATTGTTTAGTATATAAGACCCGAGTAGTGGGCATTCAAATCAGTCTCATTTGGAGTTGGGGAAGGTGAACTTGCAGCTGGAGGAAGACGGGGTGAAGTATTATAATGGGATTGTGACTGTCAGTCAGATTATATAAATGTGTGTTAAGTGTGTTCGGTGTAAACACTTACGTTATGTTGGTTAGTGAGATATGTGATTGGGAATTAACGTTAACGCTATTATTATGTACTTAACTATTTTAGTTGACTAACTTGTGGACTAAAGCAACTCTTTAAGTAATTGGGTTATGATGAAAGTAATACTATTGTTTTATATTAATACTTACGAGTTCTTTCATTTTCTTTTAATTAAGCTTACATTGCTTAACGGTGCTTAGTACGGTGATGCTATTGTCTCATATTAGTAATATCGCCTTAGACTAACATGGCTGTGTTAATATTACTTCTAGTGATTTCCTAAGCTGAAGAAAATTATTTTAGCTTCAAAATATTATTTTTGCTTTTCATATTATTTGAGTGAGACCTGAATCGAATCTATGAAGCGATCCTGTAACTTAATGTACTCATATCAAACTTCAATGTTACGTGGTTAAGAAATACATTTAACTAATTATTAAATATATATCTAACTTTTTATGTGACTTTGATATTAATCCTGATGATAATAATAATATAATACTATTAACGTAAGACAAGAACCAAGAATAATTACATTAAATATAATTAAAAGGACATATAAGAAAACTATCTATTCATTTCAAAAAGGGTAAGAGACAGAAATATTCTTACTTTAATATTTATCTTTCAAGACTTTTTATAGAATTAATAGTCCTTCTTTAGATATAACTTATTCGGTTCATAACCATAGCCTACTAAGCTTCGGTTAAATAATAATTCTTTATAAATACTACATGACTTTAATTAGTTTCAGTATTTTTCAGAATTAAAGAGTATCAGTCAATAAAGGATACCAAGTCCTAAGATCCAAAAGGAAAGGAAGCAACAACAGGAAATAATTTTATTAGATTTTACTTTTGTTTCGCCTTCAGCTGACTGATACCTTAACCCATAACTAGCGGCGCGCAACATAAGTCGAGTATAATAAATCTGGACTATCTGGCGGCGCTCGACATAGGTCGTGTGGCAATTTCAGCACGTAATGTTGCTGAGAGAGAGAGACAATTGGTGGCAGGAGAGTAGCGAGCGTATGACTGCTCCAGACCACCGCGGCGAACCTACTGACACGAATCCCACCTCCTCCCTCCCTCTCTCACTCGCTACATACGGAATTGTATGGGGAAAGTGCCGAATTACATGCTTTTTGCACTCGCGTTGCGCGGTTGTTGCAAGAAAACTAGCCATCATAAAAGGATCGTTATGGTGTCATTGGAAAGCTCTGTTTATGCCCTTTCAGGGATAGATACTTGTTTTACGCTCTGGGTCTTATTTAGGCATGAAAATGATCACGTAAACAGCCCTATTTTGGCTAAAAACACCCCGCTGGGCGGTACATATAAATAAACCGCTAGCCCGCTAATCTAGTGTTAATATATATCTCTGTGCTATCTAGATTCATCAAGTTAACCACTTGAGGATCAAGATACGTAACAATATATATATATATATATATATATATATAAGAAGATAAGAAAACGGGAGTCTGTAGAGAGCCGATTAGGCCACACAATTATAACTTCCAGCCATGGTTGAGTATTGTTTTCATAATGAAGCTAAACATTTTGAGAGAGAGAGCCTATGGGTAAGGAATTGCGAACAAAATAATTTGCCTCCATCCCTAAGATCTTTAGCCTGTGACTTCAGGTGACAATCTTGTTTGCAAATATCCAAGGCCTAAAAAATAGAACCACGAACAAAGTACCATTTATTAGGGGCCTGCTAGAAGAAGGAAACGCTATATTTGCGGCTCTCACAGAAACTCACATTAAAGATCAGGAAGATAGTGAGGTATGGATTCCTGGTTACAACCTACATAGGGCGGACAGAACGCATAGATCACATGGAGGTGTAGCCTTGTACATACATGACTCACTGATATGTACTGAATTCCTAAATAACAGTAATGAAGTGGTGGAAATACTTGGAGTTAAAATAGAATCCCTAAATTTAGCAGTTATTGTTACATACAGGCCTCCAGACTCATCCAGAGAAGAATTCAAAACCCAGCTCAACAAAATAAAATCAGAAGTGGAAACCCTGGGGAACCCAACACCAAATATTATATGGCTAGGAGACTTTAACCTACCAAACATTAAATGGAGACAACTAGAAAACCAGTTAGTGGCAAATAACACCGGAGAAGCAAATTCTAATACGAGAGAGCTTTTTTAACTTTGTGATTTTTTTAGTCTTACCCAACATATTGCTGAACCCACACGGGAAAACAATATCTTAGACCTGGTCTTCACTAACAACGACTCTCTAGTACACAGCATTAACATAACGGACACAACATACTCAGATCATAAATTAATTGAGATCAAAACAACCTTAGAAAGTGTACAGACAACCTCAGAATCGAGAATAAAAACCGGCCCCTTCAGTAAATTTAACTTCAATAACAAAAACATTAGGTGGGAAGAGGTAAATCAAGAAATGGAGGAAATAGACTGGGAAGATTTAATGGATAACCTGACACCAGCAGAATGTCTAGTCTTAATAACAGAAACCATGACCCAAATCTGTAGCCACCATATACCTGCAAGACAAACAAAACGAAGAAGCAAACAAGATCGGGAAAGGAGGAGGCTGTACAGAAGAAGAAAATTACTCACACAAAGACGCACACATCAAAATCTACAGGATAGGCAAAAGGTCGAAATAGATAGAGAAATTGTGGAAATTGAACAAAGGCTAAGAATATCATATGAACTACAACATATGGAAGAGGAGAGGAAAGCTATTGCAGGTATAAAGGAAAATTCCAAATACTTCTTTTCATACGCCAAACAAAAGGCTAAAACAACATCAAACATCGGCCCACTGAGCAAAGGGGACGGCTCTTTCACAGGGGACAAAAAGGAAATGAGCGAACTCTTAAGCAGGCAGTATGAAATGGCATTCAGTGAGCCTGATGAAACAAAAGTCATGAGAGACCAAAATATATTTTTCATGGAAACCTCCCCCACGGAAATCCCTCAGATGCTGGATATTGAGTTCGGTCCAAAAGACATAGAAGAGGCCATTTCCCACATGCCATCCCACTCGGCACCAGGCCCGGACTCTTGGAATTCGATCCTAATGAAAAAATGTAAGGAAAACCTCTCAAAACCCCTGGCTGTAATGTGGAGAAGGAGTCTAGACACTGGTGACATACCAGATAGCTTGAAAAACGCAATAATTGCCCCACTGCATAAAGGAGGGAGTAAAGCACTACCAAAAAACTACCGCCCGGTAGCTCTAACCTCTCACATCATTAAAGTTTTCGAGCGAGTCCTGCGAAGCAAAATTTCAACATTCATGGAGACAAATGAACTACACAACACCGGTCAACATGGGTTCAGAGCGGGAAGATCATGTCTCTCACAACTTTTGGAACACTATGACAAAATTCTTAAAGCGCTAGAAGAAAAGAAAAACGTGGATGTCATTTACACCGATTTTGCTAAGGCATTTGATAAATGTGACCATGGTATAATAGCCCACAAACTGAAAGCAAAAGGTAAAACTGGGAAAATCGGACGGTGGATATACAATTTCCTCGTAAACCGAAAACAATCGGTAGCAGTAAACCAAGTCACTTCTGAGCCTTCGGATGTCAAAAGCTCAGTGCCCCAAGGAACAGTGCTAGTGCCCCTTCTGTTCCTCATACTAATTTGCGACATAGATACCAACACCAGACACAGTACGGTGTCGTCTTTTGCTGATGACACAAAATTAAGCAAGATAGTAAACACACAAGAGGACACGGGCCGACTGCAGGAAGACATGAATGTAGTGTTCCAGTGGACCAGGGAAAACAACATGCAATTCAATGAGGAAAAATTCCAATTAATACGGTACGGAGATAATAATGGTCTTAAAGAAATTACAAATTACTTAACAGAATCTAACCACATAATAGAACGGAAAGACAGTGTGAAAGACCTTGGGGTATTAATGTCTGAAAATATGGGTTTCAAAGTACATAACCAGGTCAAAGTGGCGGCTGCGAAACGTCTAACGGGTTGGATTCTGCGTACTTTTAAAACACGCGGTGAATTGCCTATGATAACGCTCTTCAAATCTCTAGTGCTACCGCGGCTTGAATACTGTAGCGTATTAACATCCCCATACAAAGCAGGTGAAATAAATGACGTAGAGAGTGTACAAAGAAATTTCACTTCGCATATAAGTTCGATAAAACATCTACACTATTGGGAGCGTTTAAGAGCACTGAATCTGTACTCACTGGAACGTAGAAGAGAACGTTACCTAATAATATACACGTGGAAAATCGCAGAGGGTTTAGTACCAAACCTACATACTCCGATAGTCATGAAATTCAGTGATAGGAGGCTGGGAATGCGAAATCCCCCGGATGAATAACAGGGGTGCTATGGGCTCTCTGCGAGAGGGCTGGTTATCACACAGAGGCCCACGTCTCTTCAACAAACTCCCACGGCGAGTAAGAGACATGAGGGACATCTCGTTAGACAACTTCAAGAGAGCCCTAGATGTCGAACTGCAAAAAGTGCCAGACGAGCCCATCCTCGCAAGGGAGCGAGCTGTCGCTTCAAACAGTCTACTGCACCAAATCACCACCCATAACGAGGGGCGTCGTGCTCCTTGGTGCCGCTAGAGGAGCGGCGAACACATCCAAAGTGAAGTGAAGTGAAGATGTGTGAATCACTCTCTCTCTCTCACTAATGAAAAGTAGTGACAGTAGTGACATAGACCTTTGTGTTAACAGTATTTATGCAATGTACAGTATATGCTTGGTGATTAAACCATCAAGTGGTATATATTTTTGTGGCCATTTCAGTTTGTGGCCATTTCGGTTTGTGGCCGTTTTGGTTGTGGCCATTTCGGTTGTGGCCATTTCGGAGTGTGGCCGTTTTGACTTGAAAGCGGGTGAGGATGATGCACTTATGAATTCAAGTGTGCTCACGGGGTTCAGCCTCGTTTCAGGCAAACTTCAGGATACCTGGGATTATTGAGATTGACCTATCACACATTAAACCGATTTCAGGGGGCCTTGGACGACACAGGTGTGGGCCCACCACTTTCAGGTGAATTTCAGCATCACATGCGTGGGCCTACTATGTTTCAGGCAGGCTTCAGATACACACGCATTGGTCTATTACACTTTAGGTAGATGTCAGGATATCTCGGGTAGCACAGGGGTTAGCCCTCCACACTTCAGGCGGACTTCAGCCACATACACATCGGCCTTAAGGGGGTATCCCACTGTGCGACTTTTCGATGGCGAATGCCGTGCGACCGTGTTTTTTTCTATGTCCCAAAATTCGCGACGAATAGGGTTTTTTCAGAAGCGAATGAAAGCGAAAAAGGCGAAAAAGGCGAATTTCCTCGATTGCAGTGCGACGGAAGTACGACCAAAGTGCGAATATGGCGAATTTTTTGGCGAAAATGACGAATGGTGTGCGACAATTGAGGGCGATTCATGGCGAATGTGGCGAACGATGATGGCGAAAATAGCGAATGTACGGCGATTGTTGGACGATGTAATTAGATAAAACCGCGGAGGTTGTGCGACTTATGGCGAATATGGCGAATGCCATGTGTGTGTTGTTGTGTGTGTGTGTGTTTGTGTGTGTGAAAAGGCGAAATGTGGAAAAGCTGGACATTCTCTGTGTGTTTGTGTGTTGTAGAGTGCGTGTGCAACTGTGCATGTATGCGTGCTGTAGTGAGTGTGTGTGTGTGTGAAAAGGAGAAATGTGGAAAAGCTGGACATTCTGTGTGTGTGTGTGTTGTAGAGTGTGTGTGCAACTGTGCATGTATGTATGCTGTAGTGAGTGTGTGTGTGTGTGTGTGTGAAAAGGCGAAATGTGGAAAAGCTGGACATTGTGTGTGTGTGTGTGTGAAGCTATGGATCAATGTGTACAAGCCTTATCCCGGAATATCTGAACAATACTTGGGAGAACAACAATGATACACTGACGAATTTTTCTGAACAATTAACAATCTCCCATAGAGAACATTAACTTTGTTTTATATTTTCGTTCGAAGTTCACAATCTCGTTTACATAAGTTCTATTACAAAAAAATATGCCCTCGAATCAAAATGTAAATATAATTGTGTGGGTATGTCTGAGTGTCTGTGCATCTATGGAATAGATGTATTCCCACTCAAGATACAATTATGGATTTTTTTTTTTTTCCTTGCAATTATAAGACTATTGTATTCAGATTAGGAAGTGTAGATGGAGGTCAGAGGGATAATTGAGATGCTCTTTACCCTTCTAGTTCCACAGATCATTCCAAAGCTAGATAAAATCTTCTAAAGGTAGTCAGAATATACTGTCAAAATGCGTCCTAATCTTCAAAGGGTTAAGTAGAAGTAACTATTAAATTAACACTGTCACTATTATGATAGTTTGTTTCCTCTAATTCGAGTTATCATTTGTCGATTTAAGGGGAGATTTCCACTTGAAGGATTTTATTCTAAACCCCTTTCTCCGTCATGTTTAGCACCATTCCTTTTGAAATTTTAAGACGTTCGCCCCATTCGAACGTTCCCTTAAATACAGCTTAAACAGGGCCTTTTTAAATAACTATGCCTCACATACACACTCGACATAGCCACACAACAATAACACGCACAACACGTGTTTCGGTAATGGTTCCGGTACACTAACTTTTAATTTGAACCATAGTTTGACCTTATAACTCGTGTTATATAAGTTTATTATGAAATATTATGAAGAAGTAATTAGGTAAGTATACATAACCTACTGTTATGTATATAGTACTTATGATTAAATTATCGTATTTCGGCGATTTTGGTCACTCGGAAAATCAGCTGATGAATCTCGGCGCTCCAAATTCACTTGCATTGAAATGATATTCTTTGTGCAAGACCACCCATAGTTTTGCAGGGTTTATTTAAGGCTTAGAAATGTTTCTTTATACGCCGGTATATACTGTATACTCAGTTTCATTTCATCTGACGGTATTGAATCCCATTTCTCGATACTTAATGGAAAAATATGAAATCACGTCTCTGCATCATATTAACCCCTTCACCACCATGACGTAATTTTCATCATATTCTGGTTACCAATATACGATTTTCTTTAGTATATAATCTACCTCTAGGACTCATATGGCTAAATACGATCTCAATAAACCCTCTGAATAACATAGGTCGTCTTGAAACTGTATAAAATCGTCTATCTTTAGCCAGAATGAAAGTTATGGGGTGAAGGGGTTAAGTCCAAGTTTATATAATTAGCACCACATTTCACTACAAAATCTTCAAAATAACTGAGAAATCCTGATGGGAACTTTGCATTTTTTTACCGTCAGTTGAAAAGAAACAGACTATAGTGAGAGACACATCAACAGTCACATAAAAACCCACCAATCACCTCAGTTCGCCACATGTCGTATGTCATTCGTATAGCATTGGCAATAATTCGTCGACACATTCGCTGCATTCGCGCGCTACTGTCGCCCTATTCACTCAAAAAGCAGCGTTGCCAATAATTGGAATTTGCAAATTGGCGAATCAGGGCGAATTGGTGCGAATTGTGCGACTATAGTGCGACCAAGGGCGAATGAAGTGAGACAAAGGGCGAACATTCGCCAACATTCGCCAACATTTTCAGTTCGCCGCCATTTTTTGGGTATGCTTGAAATTTAACGGCGAATCTGGGTGAATCCGGGCGAACAGGGGCGACGCTAGGGCGACCGTTGTGCGATTTTGGCGACAATTGGAGAATGTTCGAGCGAATATGGCTATTTTTGGAACATAGACAACAAAATCCTGTCGCCCTCTGTCGCTGGGCGTTCGCCATCGAAAAATCGCACGGTGGGATACCCCCTTACCACAATTTAGGTAGACTTCAACGACATAGGCATTGGCCAATCACACTTCAGGTGGACTTCAGCAATATTTATGTTGGTCTACCACACTAGGTAGACTTCAGGAAACCTCGGACAGCCCAGGGTTTGACCTACCACACTTCAGGTAGACTGACGGATGCTTCGAGCTCTATAGGGAAGGCTCGGCCACAGGAGCATCTGCCTTCCACTCTCTCAATGGCCTCAGCAATTCGGCCTTCCACTGGTCACTTAACTGGGTGAAGTAGTCATCAGAGCTGTAGGAGATCAACATCTTCAGTTCTTGCAATTCTTCACACTCTGGGAGGATGTCTGTCTCTTGAGCTCTGGGCTGGCGGGGACGATAGTCTAAATATCTTTTCTGGAAGACGTCCACAGTGTCAGGTCCAAAGGGGGATGAAGGATGGATGTTGTACTAGGAGGCGGAAGGGAGTGGGGGTATATAGACTCGTGGAGAGTCCAAAGTGGGAACTTTTGGGAAACTGAGGGAGAGAGCGGAGGGTAGGTGTTCGTGGAGTCCGTATTGTATGCTGCCTTTTGAGAGGTGTCCTCGGGCCTTATAATAAAAGGCCCGAGGACATAATCCTGGACAGGCACATATTATGTGCCTGTCCAAGATTATGTCATGTTAGAGCTGTTCCTGATTGACCAATCAGGTAAGGTGGAAGGTCAAGCGATTCGGCCTGGCAAATCACTGGCCTCAGTATCTTCCTTCTTCTATTCCATCCCTTGGTTCGGTTTGGGCGGTTAGGGCATGCTTTGGTCTGGACGGGGGCTCGGGCTTCCAATTTTAGGGACATGAGTTGGACAGGCTTTGGGAAGGTGGGGGCCCAGCCCATGAAAAGTTTATCAGGCATATACTGGTGACACTAGGGGTCGAAAACCACAAGGGTCATGTACAGTAGGTGGGTCCGGTCTAATTCATATTGATGGAAGTGTCAGGGATGCTGGGGGAGTGTCACTGATTTACGGCCATTCGAAATTGGCTCAAATTGGAGGATAGACAAACAAAAATAGTCGGAATCAGTTTAACTGTGATCATTCGATGTTTTGTTGGATTTCCTACGGTAATATTCTAGCTTGGCCTTTCCTCTTTCTTTTATGTATAATGCATTATAGTAGACACAATTATTGTGGTTGTAAACCAAGCTTGAATAAACATATTCGGTCACGGAGCCATGTTCAAAATTGTGAGCAAACATTTTACTATTTTAGTCATATAAATAAGCTATTGATGATAAACAAATTCTGATTTTACCGTTAGAAAAAGCGTGAAAAATACTTATTTCAGGAATAAACTTACAATCACTGAGCATATAACAAAAATATCCCAAGAAAACCTCCGAAGAACGGTTAAATATTATAATATCAATCAATGTTCAATGTAATAATTCGATCTTATTATAATTTTTCAGTTATGTCATAGTATGGGCTTTCCTCTTTCTTTTGATGTATAATACATTGCATGTGTAGGTTGAAGCAGAGTAATAATATTATGTGCTTGGCTTCGCAACATGCCCAAAACAACTCTTAGAGGCAAGAGTCTTGGAACACTAGTTAATTACTTATTGACACGTCTCAAAGGCTTAAGTAGTCCTCGATATTTGAAAATTGACACTTCCGTGAACAAAGACACCTATTTGAATATTGTTTTTAATCAAATGTAAGAATCATTGTTTAGAAATTGTGTAATCAAAACAGGGATCACTATCAAACAAATCAATGATTGCCAGGGTGAACGTTTCCCAAGCTATTCCTATTAATTCGAAGACCAGATATAGATATTTTACAAATTGGTACTGTCCGAGAGGGTAATGTTTTATACAATATAACTATAATTGGTACTGTCCGAGAGGGTAATGTTTTATACAATACAACTATAATTGGTACTGTCCGAGAGGGTAATGTTTTATACAATACAACTATAATTGGTACTGTCCGAGAGGGTAATGTTTTATACAATACAACTATAATGGTACTGTCCGAGAGGGTAATGTTTTATACAATATAACTATAATTGGTACTGTCCGAGAGGGTAATGTTTTATACAATACAACTATAATTGGTACTGTCCGAGAGGGTAATGTTTTATACAATACAACTATAATTGGTACTGTCCGAGAGGGTAATGTTTTATACAATACAACTATAATTGGTACTGTCCGAGAGGGTAATGTTTTATACAATATAACTATAATTGGTACTGTCCGAGAGGGTAATGTTTTATACAATACAACTATAATTGGTACTGTCCGAGAGGGTAATGTTTTATACAATACAACTATAATTGGTACTGTCCGAGAGGGTAATGTTTTATACAATACAACTATAATTGGTACTGTCCGAGAGGGTAATGTTTTATACAATACAACTATAATTGGTACTGTCCGAGAGGGTAATGTTTTATACAATACAACTAATTGGTACTGTCCGAGAGGGTAATGTTTTATACAATATAACTATAATTGGTACTGTCCGAGAGCGTAATGTTTTATACAATACAACTATAATTGGTACTGTCCGAGAGGGTAATGTTTTATACAATACAACTATAATTGGTACTGTCCGAGAGGGTAATGTTTTATACAATACACTATAATTGGTACTGTCCGAGAGGGTAATGTTTTATACAATACAACTATAATTGGTACTGTCCGAGAGGGTAATGTTTTATACAATACAACTATAATTGGTACTGTCCGAGAGGGTAATGTTTTATACAATATAACTATAATTATTGCCAGTCTTGGATGGTACCAACTTTATCCCCATCCATGGATTATTTCCAAAAGGAGATTATTCAAATCTGTATGACTGACCAAGATTTGCTGATTATATGGGCAAGGTGGTGAGTGGAATAAATAGATGCGGAATGCTTTGTTATATCAAATACTTCATAGGCTAGCTGCAGGTTATTAGAGATTAAGCTAAAGTTGTAACGCTCTTGAATGGTAATGATTTAAGTGATTTAAGAATCTGGCCTCCCTACTACAAATGTCAGTGGTAGTGCATGTGAGAACCTGAACAATAACATAGCTGATCCTGATATAGCTAAAACTATATTAAACACTTACAAAATAATTTGACTTATTTTTTTCCATCTGTATTCTTCCTAACATTAGATTTTTTCACATTGGTAAAGGCTTTATAGTAAAAACAACAGTACATCGAGTAATTCCTTCAATATAACTATTTCATGATTTCTTGCTTTCTGGTCAACAAGAGATAATTTTACTGAGCTCAAAAAACGCCTCCAGTACGTACTCAGAGCGTAAACTTAACACTGTCATATCTTTGTATAATAGGAAGAAAAAATAAAGAATTGCATTCAAGGAGATAAGGTAGTGTGGGTGGTATTGGTATAAAGAAAAAGCAGGCAGCAGACTTTGTGATCCCGATGAGGGTGTTAGAAGTTAATTCAATGCATCTACAGTATGTAAAAGTGGGAACCACATCAAAACCTATAGAAGTGATCAAGGAGGAGTGGGGGGGGGGGGGACTTTGGAAAGAAGAGTGGTGGGGAATTTTGGGATTAAATAGAGTAGGGGTGAAAGTATTGTAGAGAATGGGAAGGTAGGGATTAGGGAGAGAGGACGTGGTGGGATGAAGGGAGGGGAAAGGGGGGACATTTTAGGGAGAGGAGAGAGGGTGACAAGAAAAGAGAGAGGGGATGTGGGAGATGGTCCAAGGGAGAGGGAGTGAAGAAAAGAAGGGAAGTAGAATGAGTAGGAAGAGAGAGGGAGTAGTTGATAGAAAAGTGAAAAGATGAAGGAAGGATGGGAAAGTGAGAGAGAGAGAGAGAGAGTGGAAAGGGGAAGGGGAGTGGGTGATAGGTAGTATGAAAAGAAGGAGGGAGGCTGATTGAGAGGGAAGACCTACAACCCCGGCTAAAGTTGTCATTGAGCTTAATATGATGAGAGACGGTGTGGGGATGGTAGTTGTGGTTGGTGTGGGGAAGTAGTTGTGGTTGGTGTGGTGGTGGTAGTTATGGTAACGGTGGTAGTATACCTTATGTCAGTTTCGACAATCCAGTGTGTTGATAGAAGATTGTCATTGATTCTCACGATCCATTGAAATATGGCATCCAAGAATAGATCATTTATTTGCGTATATGTTTGTATATATGTATGTAGCCTATGTACAGTATATACTCAGGCTCATATCCCATAGATGGGGGTGGCCGACTCGAGACAGAGCCCGAACAGAAACAACATTTAAAGTTCCAGTTCTCAGGGTCCAGGACCACTTTCGTGTTCCCTCGCCCCTTACTCTGTCTTGTCTAGCAGGGAAATTTTACAAGGGGAGGAGGATTATTAGTCCCCTGCCCCAAGAAGGAAACAGTAAGACAGTAAAAGATAAATAAATACCATATTCAAATAAGTTCAATCAACATGAGAATCACAATTGAAATGTCTATTAGCTCTCTGTATTGTAGAAATATGTGCTTACCCATAATATCTGACTGACATAATTAAGGGGAGTGTGGGGGTGGTAATGGTATTTGGTGGTATTTACGGTTGGTACAGTGGTGGTGGTAGTTGTGGTTGGTACAGTGGTGGTGGTAGTTGTGGTTGGTACAGTAGTGGTGGTAGTTGTGGTTGGTACAGTGGTGGTGGTAGTTGTGGTTGGTACAGTGGTGGTGGTAGTTGTGGTTGGTACAGTGGTGGTGGTAGTTGTGGTTGGTACAGTGGTGGTGGTAGTTGTGGTTGGCCAGTGGCGGTGGTAGTTGTGGTTGGTACAGTGGTGGTGGTAGTTGTGGTTGGTACAGTGGTGGTGGTAGTTGTGGTTGGTACAGTGGTGGTGGTGGTAGTTACGGTTGGTGTGGTGGTGGTAGTTGTGGTTGGTACAGTGGTGGTGGTAGTTGTGGTTGGTTCAGTGGTTGTGGTAGTTGTGGTTGGTACAGTGGTGGTAGTTGTGGTTGGTACAATGGTGGTAGTTGTGGTTGGTAGAGTGGTGGTTGTGGTTGGAACAGTGGTGGTAGTTGTGGTTGATACAGTGGTGGTAGTTGTGGTTGGGACAGTGGTGGTGGTAGTTGTGGTTGCTACAGTGGTGGTAGTTGTAGTTGGGACAGTGGTGGTGGTAGTTGTGGTTGGTACAATGGTGGTGATAGTTGTGGTTGGTACAGCGGTAGAGATAGCTGTGGTTGGTCCAGTGATGGTAGTTGTGGTTGGTACAGTGGTGGTAGTTGTGGTTGGTACAGTGGTGGTGGTCGTTGTGGTTGATGTGGTGGTGGTAGTTGTGGTTGGTACAGTGATGGTGGTAGTTGTGGTTAGTACAGTGGTGGTAGTTGTGGTAGCTGTGGTTGGTACAGTGGTGGTAGTTGTGGTTTGTACAGTGGTGGTGGTAGTTGTGGTTGGTACAGTGGTGGGGGTAGTTGTAGTTGGTACAGTGGTGGTGGCAGTTATGGTTGGTAGAATGGTGGTAGTTGTAGTTGGGATAGTGGTGGTGGTAGTTGTGGTTGGTACAGTGGTGGTGGTAGTTGTGGTTGGTACAGTGGTAGCTGTGGTTGGCACAGTGGTGGTGGTAGTTGTGGTTGGTACAGTGGTGGTGGTAGTTGTGGTTGCTACAGTGGTGGTGGTCGTTGTGGTTGATGTGGTGGTGGTAGTTGTGGTTGGTACAGTGATGGTGGTAGTTGTGGTTAGCACAGTGGTGGTAGTTGTGGTTGGTACAGTTGTGGTTGGTACAGTTGTGGTTGGTATAGTGGTGGTGGTAGTTGTGGTTGGTACAGTGGTGGTGGTAGTTGTGGTTGGTACAGTGGTGGGGGTAGCTGTAGTTGGTACAGCGGTGGTGGTAGTTGTGGTTGGTACAGTGGTGGTGGCAGTTTTGGTTGGTACAGTGGTGGTAGTTGTGGTTTGTACAGAGGTGGTGGTAGTTGTGGTTGGTACAGTAGTGGTGGTTGGTGTGGTGGTGGTAGTTGTGGTTGGTACAGTAGTGGTGGTTGGTGTGGTGGTGGTAGTTGTGGTTGGTACAGTGGTGGTGGTAGTTATGGTTGGTGTGGTGGGGGTAGTTGTGGTTGGTACAGTGGTGATAGTTGTGTTTGGTACAGTGGTGGTAGTTGTGGGTGGTACAGTGGTGGTAGTTGTGGTTGGTACAGTGGTGGTGGTAGTTGTGGTTGGTACAGTGGTGGTGGTAGTTGTGGTTGGTACAGTGGTAGTTGTAGTTGGTACAGCGGTGGTGGTAGTTGTGGTTGGTACAGTGGTGGTTGGTACAGTGGTGATAGTTGTGGTTAGTACAGTGGTGGTGGTAGTTGTGGTTGGTACAGTGGTGGTTGTAGTTTTGGTTGGTGTGGTGATGGTAGTTGTGGTTGGTACAGTGGTGGTGGTAGTTGTGGTTGGTTCAGTGGTTGTGGTAGTTGTGGTTGGTACAGTGGTGGTAGTTGTGGTTGGTACAATGGTGGTAGTTGTGGTTGGTAGAGTGGTGGTTGTGGTTGGAACAGTGGTGGTAGTTGTGGTTGATACAGTGGTGGTAGTTGTGGTTGGGACAGTGGTGGTGGTAGTTGTGGTTGCTACAGTGGTGGTAGTTGTAGTTGGGACAGTGGTGGTGGTAGTTGTGGTTGGTACAGTGGTGGTGGTAGTTGTGGTTGGTACAGCGGTAGAGATAGCTGTGGTTGGTACAGTGGTGGTGGTACTTGTGGTTGGTACAGTGGTGGTGGTAGTTGTGGTTGCTACAGTGGTGGTGGTCGTTGTGGTTGATGTGGTGGTGGTAGTTGTGGTTGGTACAGTGATGGTGGTAGTTGTGGTTAGTACAGTGGTGGTAGTTGTGGTAGCTGTGGTTGGTACAGTGGTGGTAGTTGTGGTGTGTACAGTGGTGGTGGTAGTTGTGGTTGGTACAGTGGTGGGGGTAGTTGAAGTTGGTACAGTGGTGGTGGCAGTTATGGTTGGTAGAATGGTGGTAGTTGTAGTTGGGATAGTGGTGGTGGTAGTTGTGGTTGGTACAGTGGTGGTGGTAGTTGTGGTTGGTACAGTGGTAGCTGTGGTTGGCACAGTGGTGGTGGTGGTTGTGGTTGGTACAGTGGTGGTGGTAGTTGTGGTTGCTACAGTGGTGGTGGTCGTTGTGGTTGATGTGGTGGTGGTAGTTGTGGTTGGTACAGTGATGGTGGTAGTTGTGGTTAGCACAGTGGTGGTAGTTGTGGTTGGTACAGTTGTGGTTGGTACAGTTGTGGTTGGTATAGTGGTGGTGGTAGTTGTGGTTGGTACAGTGGTGGTGGTAGTTGTGGTTGGTACAGTGGTGGGGGTAGCTGTAGTTGGTACAGCGGTGGTGGTAGTTGTGGTTGGTACAGTGGTGGTGGCAGTTTTGGTTGGTACAGTGGTGGTAGTTGTGGTTTGTACAGAGGTGGTGGTAGTTGTGGTTGGTACAGTAGTGGTGGTTGGTGTGGTGGTGGTAGTTGTGGTTGGTACAGTGGTGGTGGTAGTTATGGTTGGTGTGGTGGGGGTAGTTGTGGTTGGTACAGTGGTGATAGTTGTGTTTGGTACAGTGGTGGTAGTTGTGGGTGGTACAGTGGTGGTAGTTGTGGTTGGTACAGTGGTGGTGGTAGTTGTGGTTGGTACAGTGGTGGTGGTAGTTGTGGTTGGTACAGTGGTGGGGATAGTTGTAGTTGGTACAGCGGTGGTGGTAGTTGTGGTTCGTACAGTGGTGGTTGGTACAGTGGTGATAGTTGTGGTTAGTACAGTGGTGGTGGTAGTTGTGGTTGGTACAGTGGTGGTGGTAGTTGTGGTTGGTGTGGTGATGGTAGTTGTGGTTGGTACAGTGGTGGTGGTAGTTATGGTTGGTGTGGTGGTGGTAGTTGTGGTTGGTACAGTGGTGGTAGTTGTGGTTGGTACAGTCGTGGTAGTTGTGGGTGGTACAGTGGTGGTTGGTGTGGTGGTGGTAGTTGTGGTTTGTACAGTGGTGGCGGTAGTTGTGGTTGGTACAGTGGTGGTGGTCGTTGTGGTTGGTAGAGTGGTGGGGGTAGTTGTGGTTGATAGAGTGGTGGTGGTAGTTGTGGTTGGTAAAGTGGGGGTAGTTGTGGTTGGTGTGGTGGTGGTAGTTGTAGTTGGTACAGTGGTGGTAGTTGTGGTTGGTACAGGGGTAGTAGTTGTGCTTGGTACAGTGGTGGTAGTTGTGGTTGGTACAGTAGTGGTAGTTGTGGTTGGTACAGTGGTGGTGGTATTTGTGGTTGGTGTGGTGGTGGTCGTTGTGGTTGGTACAGTGGTGGTAGTTGTGGTTGGTACAGTGGTGGTAGTTGTGGTTGGTACAGTGGTGGTAGTTGTGGTTGGTGTGGTGGGGGTAGTTGTGGCTTGTGTGGTGGTGGTAGTTGTGGTTGGTACAGTGGTGGTAGTTGTGGTTGGTACAGTGGTGAGGGTAGTTGTGGTTGGTATAGTGGTAGTGGTAGTTGTGGCTGGTACAGTGGTGGTAGTTGTGGTTGGTGTGGTGGTGCTAGTTGTGGTTGGTGTCATAGTGGTAGTTGTGGTTGGTAAAGTGGTGGTGGTAGTTGTGGTTGGTAAAGTGGTGGTGGTAGTTGTGGTTGGTCCAGTGGTGGTGGTTGGTGTGGTTGCGGTTAGTGTGGTGGTGGTAGTTGTTGTTGGTACAGTGGTGGTGGTAGTTGTGGTTGGTAAAGTGGTGGTGGTAGTTGTGGTTGGTCCAGTGATGGTAGTTGTGGTTGGTACAGTGGTGGTAGTTGTGGTTGGTACAGTGGTGGCGGTTGTTGTTGTTGGTACAGTGGTGGTGGTAGTTGTGGTTGGTACAGTGGTGATGGTAGTTGTGGTTGGTACAGCGGTGGTGAGAGTTGTGGTTGGTACAGTAGTGGGGGTAGTTGTGGTTGGTACAGTGGTGGTGGTGGTAGTTTTGGTTGGTACAGTGGTGGTGGTAGTTGTGGTTGGTACAGTGGTGGTAGTTGTGGTTGGTACAGTGGTGGTAGTGGTGGTTGGGATAGTGGTGGTGGTAGTTGTGGTTGGTACAGTGGTAGTGGTAGTTAAGGTTGGTGTGGTGGTGGTAGTTGTGGTTGGTACAGTGGTGGTGGTAGTTGTGGTTGGTACAGTGGCAGTGGTAGTTGTGGTTGGTATAGTAGTGGTGGTAGTTGTGGTTGGTACAGCGGTGGTGGTAGTTGTGGTTGGTACAGTGGTGGTGGTGGTTGTGGTTGGTGCAGTGGTGGTGGTAGTTGTGGTTGGTACAGTGGTGGTAGTTGTGGTTGGTACAGTGGTGGTAGTTGTGGTTGGTACAGTGGTGGTGGTAGTTGTGGTTGGGACAGTGGTGGTGGTAGTTGTGGTTGGTACAGTGGTGGTAGTTGTGGTTGGTACAGTGGTGGTAGTTGTGGATTGTACAGTGGTGGTGGTAGTTGTGATTGGTACAGTGGTGGTAGTTGTGGTTGGTACAGTGGTGGTAGTTGTGGTTGGTACAGTGGTGGTGGTAGTTGTGGTTGGTACAGTGGTGGTGGTAGTTGTGGTTGGTACAGCGGTAGAGATAGCTGTGGTTGGTACAGTGGTGGTGGTACTTGTGGTTGGTACAGTGGTGGTGGTAGTTGTGGTTGCTACAGTGGTGGTGGTCGTTGTGGTTGATGTGGTGGTGGTAGTTGTGGTCGGTACAGTGATGGTGGTAGTTGTGGTTAGTACAGTGGTGGTAGTTGTGGTAGCTGTGGTTGGTACAGTGGTGGTAGTTGTGGTTTGTACAGTGGTGGTGGTAGTTGTGGTTGGTACAGTGGTGGGGGTAGTTGTAGTTGGTACAGTGGTGGTGGCAGTTATGGTTGGTAGAATGGTGGTAGTTGTAGTTGGGATAGTGGTGGTGGTAGTTGTGGTTGGTACAGTGGTGGTGGTAGTTGTGGTTGGTACAGTGGTAGCTGTGGTTGGCACAGTGGTGGTGGTGGTAGTTGTGGTTGGTACAGTGGTGGTGGTAGTTGTGGTTGCTACAGTGGTGGTGGTCGTTGTGGTTGATGTGGTGGTGGTAGTTGTGGTTGGTACAGTGATGGTGGTAGTTGTGGTTAGCACAGTGGTGGTTGTTGTGGTTGGTACAGTTGTGGTTGGTACAGTTGTGGTTGGTACAGCAGTGGTGGTAGTTGTGGTTGGTACAGTGGTGGTGGCAGTTTTGGTTGGTACAGTGGTGGTAGTTGTGGTTTGTACAGAGGTGGTGGTAGTTGTGGTTGGTACAGTAGTGGTGGTTGGTGTGGTGGTGGTAGTTGTGGTTGGTACAGTGGTGGTGGTAGTTATGGTTGGTGTGGTAGGGGTAGTTGTGGTTGGTACAGTGGTGATAGTTGTGTTTGGTACAGTGGTGGTAGTTGTGGGTGGTACAGTGGTGGTGGTAGTTGTGGTTGGTACAGTGGTGGGGGTAGTTGTAGTTGGTACAGCGGTGGTGGTAGTTGTGGTTGGTACAGTGGTGGTTGGTACAGTGGTGATAGTTGTGGTTAGTACAGGGGTGGTGGGAGTTGTGGTTGGTACAGTGGTGGTGGTAGTTGTGGTTCGTGTGGTGATGGTAGTTGTGGTTGGTACAGTGGTGGTGGTAGTTGTGGTTGGTTCAGTGGTTGTGGTAGTTGTGGTTGGTACAGTGGTGGTAGTTGTGGTTGGTACAATGGTGGTAGTTGTGGTTGGTAGAGTGGTGGTTGTGGTTGGAACAGTGGTGGTAGTTGTGGTTGATACAGTGGTGGTAGTTGTGGTTGGGACAGTGGTGGTGGTAGTTGTGGTTGCTACAGTGGTGGTAGTTGTAGTTGGGACAGTGGTGGTGGTAGTTGTGGTTGGTACAGTGGTGGTGGTAGTTGTGGTTGGTACAGCGGTAGAGATAGCTGTGGTTGGTACAGTGGTGGTGGTACTTGTGGTTGGTACAGTGGTGGTGGTAGTTGTGGTTGCTACAGTGGTGGTGGTCGTTGTGGTTGATGTGGTGGTGGTAGTTGTGGTTGGTACAGTGATGGTGGTAGTTGTGGTTAGTACAGTGGTGGTAGTTGTGGTAGCTGTGGTTGGTACAGTGGTGGTGGTAGTTGTGGTGTGTACAGGGTGGTGGTAGTTGTGGTTGGTACAGTGGTGGTAGTTGTAGTTGGTACAGTGGTGGTGGCAGTTATGGTTGGTAGAATGGTGGTAGTTGTAGTTGGGATAGTGGTGGTGGTAGTTGTGGTTGGTACAGTGGTGGTGGTAGTTGTGGTTGGTACAGTGGTAGCTGTGGTTGGCACAGTGGTGGTGGTAGTTGTGGTTGGTACAGTGGTGGTGGTAGTTGTGGTTGCTACAGTGGTGGTGGTGTTGTGGTTGGTGATGTGGTGGTGGTAGTTGTGGTTGGTACAGTGATGGTGGTAGTTGTGGTTAGCACAGTGGTGGTAGTTGTGGTTGGTACAGTTGTGGTTGGTAAAGTTGTGGTTGGTATAGTGGTGGTGGTAGTTGTGGTTGGTACAGTGGTGGTGGTAGTTGTGGTTGGTACAGTGGTGGGGGTAGCTGTAGTTGGTACAGCTGTGGTGGTAGTTGTGGTTGGTACAGTGGTGGTGGCAGTTTTGTGGTTGGTACAGTGGTGGTAGTTGTGGTTGGTACAGTGGTGGTAGTTGTGGTTCATACAGTGATGGCAGTTGTGGTAGTTGTGGTGTGGTGGTGGTAGTTGTGGTTGGTACAGTGGTGGTGGTAGTTATGGTTGGTGTGGTGGGGGGAGTTGTGGGTGGGACAGTGGTGGTAGTTGTGTTGGTACAGAGGTGGTAGTTGTGGGTGGTACAGTGGTGGTAGTTGTGGTTGGTACAGTGGTGGTGGTAGTTGTGGTTGGTACAGTGGTGGTGCTAGTTGTGGTTGGTACAGTGGTGGGGGTAGTTGTAGTTGGTACAGCGGTGGTGGTAGTTGTGGTTCGTACAGTGGTGGTTGGTACAGTGGTGTAGTTGTGGTTGTACAGTGGTGGTGGTAGTTGTGGTGGTACGTGGTTTGGTTTGGTGGTGGTAGTTGTGGTTGGTGTGGTTGGTAGCAGTGGTGTGGTAGTTGTGGTGGTGGTAGTGTGGTTTGTGGTGTTGGTAGTTGTGGTTGGTAATGGTAGTTACAGTGTGGGTGGTGGTGTTGGTGTGGTTATGGTGTGGTGTGGGTTGGTGGTGGTAGTGTGTGGTTGGTGGGTGGTGGTTGGGTTGGGGTGGTAGTTGTAGTTGGTACAGTGGTGGTGGTGTGGTTGGTGGTAGTTAGGTTGTGGTTGGTGGGTATAGTTGTGGTTGGTACAGTGGTGGTGGGTTGTGGGTAGTTGTGGTTTTACAGTGGTGGTGGTGTGTGGTGGGGGGTAGTGGTGTGGGTACAGTGGTGGTGGTAGTTGTGGTTGGTTGGTACAGTGGTGGTGGTCGTTGGGTGGTACATGGTAGAGTGTGGTGGTAGTGGTGGTGGTAGAGTGGTGTAGTGGTATTTGTGGTTCTTGGTGGTGGTGGTAGTTGTGGTTGGTAAATTGTGGTAGTTGTGGTGGTTGTGGTGGTGTGTGGTGGTGTGGTAGTTGTGTAGTTGGTACAGTGGTGGTAGTTGTGGTTGGTACAGTGGTGGGTAGTAGTTGTGCTTGGTACAGTGGTGGTAGTTGTGGGTGGTACAGTAGTGGTAGTTGTGGTTGGTACAGTGGTGGTGGTATTTGTGGTGGTTGGTGGTGGTGGTGGTCGTTGTGGTTGGTACAGTGGTCTTCAATCAAATGGTAGTTGTGGTGTTCGCAATAAATGGTACAGTACACAGTGGTTACATATCCAATTTGTAAAGTTAAATCAATGGTATTGTGGTCAAAATTCTTTCATATATAGTTACAATATTAGTGGTGGTCAGGTAGTCATCAAATGGTGTCGTCCAATGGTGGGATGATGGTAGTTATGGTTGGTTATCGAATTCGGTGGCAATTTCTAAGGACGTAGTTGTGGTTGGTACAGTGGTGGTAGTTGTGGTTGATAGAAACTGGTGGTGGTCCTTGTTGTATGGCTTCAAAACATCTAGATTTGGCTCCTAGTACATCTACATTATAAGTTTTTGTTTAGTACATTTTGAACCATGGTTAGTAATAGGTATTATGCTATTATAGGATTTGAGACCTTAATACTCTTGGTGCAGTGGTGGTAGTTGTGGTTGTACTAAGTGGTGGTGGTTTAGTGTGGTTGGGACAGTGGTGGGGTAGTTGTATTGGTACAGTGGTGGTGGCAGTTATGGTTGGTAGAAATGGTGGTAGTTCGAGTGGGATAGTGGTGGTGGTTAGTTGTGGGTTGGTACAGTGGTGGTGGTAGTTTGGTTTGGTACAGTGGTAGACTGTGGTTGGCACAGTGGTGGTTGGTATTGTGGTTGGTACAGTGGTGGTGGTTTTTGCTAAAAAGTGTGGTGGTACAAATTGTGGTGGTGGTTCATTGTGGTTGGTAACTGTGTAGTTGTTAGAAATATTTGTGGTACAGTTATTGTACAGTGGTTGGTATAGTGGTGTGGTAGTTGTGGTTGTAACAAAATCTTGGTGGTAGTTGGTGGTTGGTATAGCTGTCAGTTGGTACAGCGGTGGTGGTAGTTGTGGTTGGTAAATTGGTGGAGGTGGTGGTAGTTGTGGTTTGGTGTTGTGGTTGGTACAGTAGGGTGTGGTTGGTACAAGTTAGAACATAATTGTGGTTGGTATATATATACAGTATGGTAGTTATATATTAGTGTGGTAGTTGTGGTTGGTACCAGTGGTGGTGGGAGTTGTGGTTGGTACAGTGGGGGGGGTAGTTGTGGTTGGTACAGTGGTGGGGGTAGTTGTAGTTGGTACAGCGGTGGTGGTAGTTGTGGTTCGTACAGTAATGGTTGGTACAGTGGTGATAGTTGTGGTTAGTACAGTGGTGGTGGTAGTTGTGGTTGGTACAGTGGTGGTGGTAGTTGTGGTTGGTGTGGTGATGGTAGTTGTGGTTGGTACAGTGGTGGTGGTAGTTATGGTTGGTGTGGTGGTGGTAGTTGTGGTTGGTGTGGGGGTGGTAGTTGTAGTTGGTAGAGTGGTGGTAGTTGTGGTTGGTACAGTCGTGGTAGTTGTGGGTGGTACAGTGGTGGTTGGTGTGGTGGTGGTAGTTGTGGTTTGTACAGTGGTGGCGGTAGTTGTGGTTGGTACAGTGGTGGTGGTCGTTGTGGTTGGTAGAGTGGTGGGGGTAGTTGTGGTTGATAGAGTGGTGGTGGTAGTTGTGGTTGGTAAAGTGGGGGTAGTTGTGGTTGGTGTGGTGGTGGTAGTTGTAGTTGGTACAGTGGTGGTAGTTGTGGTTGGTACAGGGGTAGTAGTTGTGCTTGGTACAGTGGTGGTAGTTGTGGTTGGTACAGTAGTGGTAGTTGGGGTTGGTACAGTGGTGGTGGTATTTGTGGTTGGTGTGGTGGTGGTCGTTGTGGTTGGTACAGTGGTGGTAGTTGTGGTTGGTACAGTGGTGGTAGTTGTGGTTGGTACAGTGGTGGTAGTTGTGGTTGGTGTGGTGGTGGTAGTTGTGGCTTGTGTGGTGGTGGTAGTTGTGGTTGGTACAGTGGTGGTAGTTGTGGTTGGTACAGTGGTGAGGGTAGTTGTGGTTGGTACAGTGGTAGTGGTAGTTGTGGCTGGTACAGTGGTGGTAGTTGTGGTTGGTGTGGTGGTGGTAGTTGTGGTTGGTGTCATAGTGGTAGTTGTGGTTGGTAAAGTGGTGGTGGTAGTTGTGGTTGGTAAAGTGGTGGTGGTAGTTGTGGTTGGTCCAGTGGTGGTGGTTGGTGTGGTTGTGGTTAGTGTGGTGGTGGTAGTTGTTGTTGGTACAGTGGTGGTGGTAGTTGTGGTTGGTAAAGTGGTGGTGGTAGTTGTGGTTGGTCCAGTGATGGTAGTTGTGGTTGGTACAGTGGTGGTAGTTGTGGTTGGTACAGTGGTGGCGGTTGTTGTTGTTGGTACAGTGGTGGTGGTAGTTGTGGTTGGTACAGTGGTGATGGTAGTTGTGGTTGGTACAGCGGTGGTGAGAGTTGTGGTTGGTACAGTAGTGGTGGTAGTTGTGGTTGGTACAGTGGTGGTGGTGGTAGTTTTGGTTGGTACAGTGGTGGTGGTAGTTGTGGTTGGTACAGTGGTGGTAGTTGTGGTTGGTACAGTGGTGGTAGTGGTGGTTGGGATAGTGGTGGTGGTAGTTGTGGTTGGTACAGTGGTAGTGGTAGTTAAGGTTGGTGTGGTGGTGGTAGTTGTGGTTGGTACAGTGGTGGTGGTAGTTGTGGTTGGTACAGTGGCAGTGGTAGTTGTGGTTGGTACAGTAGTGGTGGTAGTTGTGGTTGGTACAGCGGTGGTGGTAGTTGTGGTTGGTACAGTGGTGGTGGTGGTTGTGGTTGGTGCAGTGGTGGTGGTAGTTGTGGTTGGTACAGTGGTGGTAGTTGTGGTTGGTACAGTGGTGGTAGTTGTGGTTGGTACAGTGGTGGTGGTAGTTGTGGGGACAGTGGTGGTGGTAGTTGTGGTTGGTACAGTGGTGGTAGTTGTGGTTGGTACAGTGGTGGTAGTTGTGGATTGTACAGTGGTGGTGGTAGTTGTGATTGGTACAGTGGTGGTAGTTGTGGTTGGTACAGTGGTGGTAGTTGTGGTTGGTACAGTGGTGGTGGTAGTTGTGGTTGGGACAGTGGTGGTGGTAGTTGGTGTTGGTACAGTGGTGGTAGTTGTGGTTGGTACAGTGGTGGTAGTTGTGGATTGTACAGTGGTGGTGGTAGTTGTGGTTGGTACAGTGGTGGTGGTCGTTGTGGTTGGTACAGTGGTGGTGGTAGTTGTGGTTGGGACAGTGGTGGTGTTCGTTACGGTTGGGACAGTGGTGGTGCTAGTAGTGGTTGGTACAGTGGTGGAGGTAGTTTTGGTTGTTGCAGTGGCGGTGGTAGTTCTGGTTGGTACAGTGGTGGTTGTAGTTGTGGTTGGTACAGTGGTTGTGGTAGTTGTGGTTGGTACAGTGGTGGTAGTTGTGGTTGATACAGTGGTGGTAGTTATGGTTGGTGTGGTGGTGGTAGTTGTGGTTGGTACAGTGGTGGTAGTTGTAGTTGGGACAGTGGTGGTGGTAGTTGTGGTTGGTACAGTGGTGGTGGTAGTTGTGGTTGGTACAGCGGTAGTGGTAGCTGTGGTTGGTACAGGGGTGGTGGTATTTGTGGTTGGTACAGTGGTGGTGGTAGCTGTGGTTGGTACTGTGGTGGTGGTAATTGTGGTTGGTACAGTGATGGTGGTAGTTGTGGTTGGTACAGTGGTGGTGGTAGTTGTGGTTGGTACAGTGGTGGTGTTAGTTGTGGTTGGTTCAGTGGTGGTGGTAGTTGTGGTTGGTACAGTGGTGGTGGTAGTTGTGGTTGGTACAGTGGTGGTGTTAGTTGTGGTTGGTAAAGTGGTGGTGGTAGTTGTGGTTGGTTCAGTGGTGGTGGTAGTTGTGGTTGGTACAGTGGTGGTGGTAGTTGTGGGTGGTACAGTGGGGGTAGTTGTGGTTGGTACAGTGGTGGTGGTAGTTGTGGTTGGTACAGTGGTGGTGTTAGTTGTGGTTGGTACAGTAGTGGTAGTTGTGGTTGGTACAGTGGTGGTAGTTGTGGTTGGTACAGTGGTGGTGTTAGTTGTGGTTGGTACAGTGGTGGTGGTAGTTGTGGTTGGTACAGTGGTGGTAGTTGTGGTTGGTACAGAGGTGGTAGTTGTGGTTGGTACAGTGGTGGTGGTAGTTGTGGTTCGTACAGTGGTGGTAGTTGTGGTTGGTACAGTGGTGGTAGTTGTGGTTGGTACAGTGGTGGTGGTAGTTGTGGTTGGTACAGTAGTGGTAGTTGTGGTTGGTACAGTAGTGGTAGTTGTGGTTGGTACAGTGGTGGTGTTAGTTGTGGTTGGTACAGTAGTGGTAGTTGTGGTTGGTACAGTGGTGGTGGTAGTTGTGGTTGGTACAGTGGTGGTGGTAGTTGTGGTTGGTACAGTAGTGGTAGTTGTGGTTGGTACAGTGGTGGTGTTAGTTGTGGTTGGTAAAGTGGTGGTGGTAGTTGTGGTTGGTTCAGTGGTGGTGGTAGTTGTGGTTGGTTCAGTGGTGGTGGTAGTTGTGGTTGGTACAGTGGTGGTGGTAGTTGTGGTTGGTACAGTGGGGGTAGTTGTGGTTGGTACAGTGGTGGTGGTATTTGTGGTTGGTACAGTAGTGGTTGTTGTTGTTGTTGTTGTTCCCTAAGCTGCCTGGCCGAACAGCCCCGAGTCCCTGAGAAAGGCCATGGCCACGATCGGGCTTTCCCACAGAGCTCTCATTGAGTGTAGATTGTGTTGTTGGCGTAAGTGGTTGTGTGAAATGCAGTCTTCTATGATGTGTTTAATGGTATGGGGTGCTGTGTTACATCCCGGGCAGGCGTCGACAACGGAGTCATCCAGTCTCTTCTGATAGCTCAGGAGAGCTGGATGGTGTCCGCATCTCAGCCTGGCCAGGTGGACTCTGTCCTCGCGAGGAAGGGAGGATTCGGAAGGATGGATTTCGGGAGGTCGTGCATGCAGCTGCGTGTTGTCTGTGAGTGAGTGGATGGATCGGTGAGAGATATGAGTATGGATGTGCTTCTGGAAGTTGGTTCGGGGTGGGCAGGGAGGGAGAGAGGACAATAATTGTGTGTGATACCGTGTGCTGGGTGTTGTTTTGATATTTCTTGGTGTCTGTGGGTGTGTTGCCATGTAGTTTAGTGGGTGGTCTTGGTTCGTGGAGGCTGCTGCCAGGAATTGAGTGCCTCTCATGTCCAGATGGTCTTTGACTTTGAGAATTTTGGTTTCTTGATGTAGGTGATCTGTGGGTGAAGTAGCTGTGCAGCCTGTAATGATCTTCAGGGCTTTGTTTTGAATAGTCTGTAAGGTCTTATGATGTGTTTCAGCTAGGTTAGAAGCCCAGGCTGGGCTTGCGTATTCCATCACTGATCTTATGTATTGTTTATATACTGTGGTGGTAGTTTCTTTGTTGTGTCCAAATTTTGTGTGAGCAAGTGACCTGAGGGCGTTAAGTCTGGGTGTCAGTGTTCTTTTTAATGTTTGTGGTGTGCTGTTTGAATGTCATATGAGTATCATATGTTACTCCTAGGATTTTGGGTGTGTGTGTATGTGTTAGGGGTGTGTTGTTTATGGTGAGTTGAGGGATGTATTCGTGTTCTCCTGTCCAACTTGTGAGCAGGGTTGCGGTGGATTTGGCTGGGGCTAGATTAAGTCTGTTTGTAGTGCACCAACCATGTAGTGTGTTGAGATAGGGTTGAAGGAGATCTGTTGCTCTTTTTGGGTCATGGTGTGTGCATGTGAGTGTTATGTCATCTGCATAGGAGGCTAAGTTTATTTGGGGCGTATTGGGTGTAGTTATATCGTGCATGTACAGATTGAAGAGTGCGGGCGATAGGACGGATCCTTGTGGGACTCCGTTTGGAAAGTTTCTGATTTTAGATGACTGACCGGCAAAAGATACGTGTGCACATCTGCCTGCTAGGAAGTTGGCCAGCCACCTTTTTGTGTTGTTGTGCATGTTTGTGTTGTAGATTTTGTTTGTTAGGTTGTGGCGGGGGATGGCATCGAAGGCTTTACTAATGTCGAGTGTGGCTAATAGTGATCTGTGTGGTGGTCTAGCTGAGTTGATGCCGTCGAAAGCTCTTTGTGTAAGGTCTGTGAGAAGAGTGTTTGTGGAATGCAGTGGCCTAAAGCCATGTTGTGTTGGAGCTAGGGGTAGGTCAGGTGTAATTAGTTGTAATACTAGGCGTTCCATGACTTTGGAGGGGGAGCAAAGAAGTGTGATGGGGCGGTGCGAGGAGGGTAGCGTGGGGTCTTTGTTGGGTTTGGGGAATGTGATGATGATACCATGCTTCCAAATGTCTGGTATTGTGTTGTGTGAATAGCTGTAGTTTGATATGTTAGTGAGTGCTTGTATGCCTTGTGGTCCCAGGTGTCTGAGGTGTATGTTGCTTATGTTGTCTAGGCCACAGGCGGGTGAGTGCTTGAGATTGTTGATGATATGCTTTGTCTGGTGATTGGTGAAGGGTGTATAGTCAGGGTCTGTGGGGAATTGTCTCTTACGTCGGATGACACGTCGGTCGTCTTTGTGAGGTTTTAGGTGGCTGACATGTGAAAAGTGATTGATGAGAGTGTTTGCTTGTTGTTTACATGAAGGAGTAGAGTCTGTTGTTGTGATTGCAGCATGTGATTGTGTTGTGTTGCTGTTGGAAAGTGTGATGCTGTTTAGTGTTTTGTAGAGTTTTTTGGGGTTTGTTTTGTGATCAAGTGTTTGTAGGAAGTTATTCCAATTTAGTTTTTGTTGTTCTTGTATTTTGTTGTTAGTTTGGGTGTTGAGTGCTTGAATTTGTTGTGTGATGTCTTGTGTGTGGGGTGCTGGGGAGTGTTTCAGTATGTCGCGTTGTCTGATGAGGTTTTGAATTTCTGGTGTGAAGTTGGGGTTGTGTCTTTTCTGTTACCTCTTGGAATGTGTTTCTTGTCAGCGTTTTGGATCGTTTTATTGAGTATGTGTACAGCATTGTTGATGTTAGTGATGGGTGTACTGTTTAGAGTTGTGAAGTGTTGTTCTGTCTCATTTGTGAATGCTTCCCAGTTAGCTCTTTTATAATTGGTGTATGTGTGTTTGTGGCTAGCTGGGGTGAGTCTGGTTTTGGTGGTGATAATGATTGGGAGGTGGTCAGAGCCTAAGGTTCTGACCACCCTCCAGGATGTTGTGGGGGCGAGTTCTGGGGAGCAAAAGGTGATGTCAGGAGATGATGGGTTATAGAGGGCTTGGTGAGGAATATGGGTATGTTGATGGATGTCGTTAAGGATGATGAGGTTATCGGTTTGGTTTTGTAGTACCAGCCCTCTGTCTGTGTCGGGGTTGTCGACAAACCAGGCCGACGTCTTGGCGTTGAAGTCACCACCCAGGATGATGTGTGGGGTGTGTGGGGTGTTTGTGATGTGTTGTAAGTGTGGTCTGTATTCATTTGGTACTGTAGGGGATGTTTGGGGAGGGATGTATGTGTTTATGATGGTTATGTTGGAGTTGTTGCCAGTGCGTATTTTAATTGATTGTATTTCTGTTGTGTTATCATTTGGGGGGAGGAGGGATTTGGTTTGTACACTGGTTACTATGTATGATATTTCTTTGTGTACCAGGGTGATGAGTCCACCGACCCCGCCGACAGCCCGGTCTTGTCTGATGGTGGTGAAATTATGAAATGTGGGTGTTTTTTGTGTTGTGCGGAGTTTTGTTTCTTGTAAGATGGCAATGTGTATGTTGTGTTGTTTGATGAAGTGTGAGAGTTCGTGTTTCTTTGTGTTGATGCCATCTATGTTCAGTTGAAGAATGTTAATGTTATGTGCACGATGTATGTTGGGTGCTGCTGCACGAGGATGGGGTGGGGGTGGGGGTGAGGGAGGGGCTGGGGGTTGGGATGGGTGAGGTGGGGGTGGGGATTGGGGAGCAGGAGATGGGGGTTGGAATGGATTAGGATGGGGTGTGGTGTGTTGAGTTGAGGATGTGGATGGTATGGGAAGGTTAGGTGGGTTAGGGAGGAGAGGTGGACGGGTTTTAGGGGGGGGAGTGGATGATATGGGAAGGTTAGGTGGGCTGGGGAGGAGAGGTGGACGGGTTTTAGGTGAGGGATTTGACTGGGAGAGGGAGGGGCATGAGGAACAGGTCCAGGTGTTTGTGTAGTGTTTCTTGGAGGCAAGTGTTGTGCAGGTGTTGTGCAGGTGTTGTACAGTAGTGGTAGTTGTGGTTGGTACAGTGGTGGTGTTAGTTGTGGTTGGTAAAGTGGTGGTGGTAGTTGTGGTTGGTTCAGTGGGGGTGGTAGTTGTGGTTGGTACAGTGGTGGTGGTAGTTGTGGTTGGTTCAGTGGTTGTGGTTGGTACAGTAGTGGTAGTTGTGGTTGGTACAGTGGTGGTAGTTGTGGTTGGTACAGTGGTGGTAGTTGTGGTTGGTACAGTGGTGGTAGTTGTGGTTGGTGTGGTGGTGGTAATTATGGTTGGTACAGTGGTGGTGGTAGTTGTGGTTGTGGTTGGTACAGTGGTGGTAGTTGTGGTTGGTACAGTGGTGGTAGTTGTGGTTGGTCCAGTGGTGGTAGTTGTGGTTGGTGTGGTGGTGCTAGTTGTGGTTGGTACAGTCGTGGTGGTAGTTGTGGTTGGTACAGTGGTGGTGGTAGTTGTGGTTGGTACAGTGGTGGTAGTTGTGGTTGGTACAGTGGGGGTAGTTGTGGTTGGTAAAGTGGTGGTGGTAGTTGTGGTTGGTACAGTGGGGGTAGTTGTGGTTGGTAAAGTGGTGGTGGTAGTTGTGGTTGGTAAAGTGGTGGTGGTAGTTGTGGTTGGTAAAGTGGTGGTGATAGTTGTGGTTGGTACAGTGGTGGTGGTAGTTGTGGTTGGTACAGTGGTGGTGGTAGTTGTGGTTGGTACAGTGGTGGTGGTAGTTGTGGTTGGTACAGTGGTTGTGGTGGTTGTGGTATGTACAGTGGTGGTAGTTGTGATTGGTACAGTGGTGGTGGTAGGTGTGGTTGGTGTGGTGGTGGAAGTTGTGGTTGGTACAGTGGTGGTGGTAGTTACGGTTGGTACAGTGGTGGTGGTAGTTGTGGTTGGCACAGTGGTGGTGGTAGTTGTGGTTGGCACAGTGGTGGTGGTAGTTGTGATTGGTACAGTGGTGGTGGTAGGTGTGGTTGGTGTGGTGGTGGAAGTTGTGGTTGGTACAGTGGTAGTGGTAGTTACGGTTGGTACAGTGGTGGTGGTAGTTGTGGTTGGCACAGTGGTGGTGGTGGTGGTTGGTGTGGTGGTGGTAGTTGTGGTTGGTACAGTGGTGGTTGTTGTGGTTGGTACAGTGGTGGTGGTAGTTGTGGTTGGTACAGTGGTGGTGGTAGTTGTGGTTGGTACAGTGGTGGTGTTAGTTGTGGTTGGTACAGTGGTGGTGTTAGTTGTGGTTGGTACAGTGGTGGTTGTTGTGGTTGGTTCAGTGGTGGTGGTAGTTGTGGTTGGTACAGTGGTGGTGGTAGTTGTGGTTGGTACAGTGGTGGTGGTAGTTGTGGTTGGTAAAGTGGTGGTTGTTGTGGTTGGTTCAGTGGTGGTGGTAGTTGTGGTTGGTACAGTGGTGGTGGTAGTTGTGGTTGGTACAGTGGTGGTGGTAGTTGTGGTTGGTACAGTGGTGGTGTTAGTTGTGGTTGGTAAAGTGGTGGTGGTAGTTGTGGTTGGTACAGTGGGGGTAGTTGTGGTTGGTAAAGTGGTGGTGGTAGTTGTGGTTGGTACAGTGGTGGTGGTAGTTGTGGTTGGTAAAGTGGTGGTGGTAGTTGTGGTTGGTACAGTGGTGGTGGTGATTGTGGTTGGTACAGTGGTGGTGGTGATTGTGGTTGGTACAGTGGTGGTGATAGTTGTGGTTGGTTCAGTGGTGGTGGTAGTTGTGGTTGGTACAGTGGTGATAGTTGTGGTTGGTAAAGTGGTCGTGGTAGTTGTGGTTGGTACAGTGGTGGCGGTAGTTGTGGTTGGTGTGGTGGTGGTAGTAATGGTTGGTGTGGTGGTGGTAGTTGTGGTTAGTGTGGTGGTATTAGTTGTTACGATGGGAGTTGTGGTGATGGTAGATGATGATAAAGGTTGCTGTGCTAATAATTGAATTTGTTGGAGGTGGTAGTTGCTATGATAGTGACAATAGACGTGCTACACTGATGGTTTTACTATGCATACTATATGTTCCATGTGATATATCTCGTTGAATTTTCAACATTTTAGCCAGTGGTTGGTGTACTTCATTTACTCTGCAGAAATAATGGCACCTTGTAAATAGTGACAGGCTAATGAACTTACTTTCTCCCCCCCCCCCCCTCTCTCTCTCTCTCCCTCTCTCTCTCTCTCTCTCTCTCTCTCTCTCTCTCTCTCTCTCTCTCTCTCTCTCTCTCTCTCTCTCTCTCTCTCTCTCTCTCTCTCTCTCTCTCTCTCTCTCTCTCTCTCTCTCTCTCTCTCAAAGGTAGCATTGGACCTCTAGTCTAAAGGATCCAACAGGCCAACTACAAACCTCTGACACTGATATAGCTAAATCCCTAAACAACTATTTTGCTTCAGTATTCACAAGGGAAAACACCAGCGACATGCCAAGTCCAGGATAAGTGCATGAGGGTGAAGTTCTTAGCAGAATCAGATGTACCCCAGAGGATGTAGCAAAAAGAATAGATAAGTTAAATAGGTTCAAGTCATCCGGCCCAGATGGCTTTCTTCCTCGAGTTGTACGTGATGTGCGAGATTGCACGTTTCTAAGCAGACATCTTCAATAAATCACTAGAAAATGGAGAAGTCCCTGAAGACTGGAAACTGGCTAATGTGACCCCAATCTTTAAGAAAGGGGATCACAAGTATCCCAAGAATTATCGGCCAATTAGCTTGACTTCTATCATAGTAAAACTCTTAGAAGAGACAAGATAGTTGAATACCTAGAAATCCACAATTTAATTACAGATTCCCAATATGCATTCAGGTGACACCGAGCATGTTTTACCAATTTGCTGAAATTTGTCCATGAAATGCTGAGTGAGTATGACAAGAGTAGAGCCATAGACATCCTTTACTTAGATTTTCAAAAAGCTTTTGACAAAGTGCCTCATTTCAGGCTTAATGTAAAAAATGAGTGTGCTAGGTATCAATACAGAGGTCACAAATTGGATAGAAAGTTGGCTAACAGGTAGACAAGAACGAGTGGTAATCAATGGTGTTTCTTACAGTGGACTTCAGTCCCTTCTGGAATTCCACAGGAATATGTCCTTGACCCACTACGTCTGTATATCATATTATGTCAATGACATCGATATTGGTCTGTTGAGTGTGATCTCCAAGTTTGCAGATGACATAAAGCTTGGAATGAATGTGAAAGACTCCAAAGGGGTTCAACAGCTCAGGATGGACCTCAACAGACTGGGTGAATGGTCAGAGACATGGCAGATGCCTCTAAACTTGAATAAGTGCAAGGTGATGCATATCGGCCAAGCAAACCCCAATTCAGGGTATTCACTATTGGGAATGCCTCTGGAAGTGACTGACTTGGAAAAGGATTTGGGTGTTCTGATTAGCAGTGACCTAAATTTTTCCAAGCAGTGCATTGAAGTAGAGAAGAAAGCTCAGAAATGATTGGGCTATATTAAGAGGCAATTTAAGTATAGAAACAAGGAAATAGTCGTTACACTTTACAACACTCTGATACAGCCTCAACTGGCGTATGCTGTTTAATTCTGGTCTCCAGCACTCAGGAAAGATATAGAGCGATTGGAAAGAGTACAAGTTAGGGCTACAAAGCTTATTCCATCACTTAGAAGAATGAGCTATGAGGACCGGTTGAGAGCTCGTAATCTCTTCCCGTTGGAGACACGCAGAGTACGAGGTCAGCTCATTGAAGTTTTTAAAACACTTAGTAGGTTTGACAATGTGGATTGTAGCAAAATGTTTAGCCTCAATATGAATACAACACGCAACCATGGCTGGAAATTAGAATTGAAAAGGTTCAGCAAATAGTTCTACAGTAGAGCAGTTCAAGAAGAGAGTAGATAGTATTGTGCACACTCTGTAAAGAATGTACTAGTACACTAAATAGTCTTTCTCCTTCCACTTCAAATATCTCGTCGGAATGGACCGCAAGGTCTCTGAGATACTAACTATTCCTTGTAACACACACACTCTCTCTCTCTCACCAAACTGTGCTGGAGTCTATGGCCCTCTTAAGGCTTCTCTCTCACCAATATCGCGAGTTATCCCATCTCCTTCTTCCCTTCATTATATATTAACCTTACTTTTCCCTTCTAAATTTAATCTCTATTTCCTTCTATTTGCGTGTTCGCAATTCTTCTTATTCTCTCTCTCTCTCTCTCTATCTCTCTCTCTCTCTCACTCTTACTCTCTCATTTCTCTTTTTCCACTCTTTATTTCCCTCTTCTATCTTATTCTACTGCAGTTTCTCCCTCATTCCTCTCCTCCCTCCTTCTCCCTTCCTTCTCCTCTTCACTCTTCCTTTATTGCTCTTCCATTATTCTCCTCCTCCGTTCCTTTCCTTTACTTATTCCCCTATCCGTATTTTATTGTCTCCATTTCCTCTTCTTTACCACTTAACTTTTATTGTACATATAATTTTCTTGATGACTCTTATTTTTCCATTCATTCATATCTCATCTCCATATTCTTTAAATATTCTTCTAACTCTCTATTTGCATGTTAAATTTGCTCTACGCACCAAACTAATTCCTCCTTTACTGTCTCCTATTTCCTCTACCAATTCTTTTATTACCTTTATTAGTTTTCATCTCTCTCTCTCTCTCTCTCTCTCTCTCTCTCTCTCTCTCTCTCTCTCTCTCTCTCTCTCTCTCTCTCTCTCTCTCTCTCTCTCTCTCTCTCTCTCTCTCTCTCTCTCTCTCTCTCTCTCTCTCTCTTTACATGCCATTCATAGTAGCCCTGAAGTCACTTGGCCGCCATATTGGTCCAACACATCAACAATCGCATATTCTTAGGTAATACCATTCGCTGTACCATTAGACTCCGGCTATCACTAGATAATCTTGTCTGTTTATAAGGACCTGAGGGAGCCAGTGTTCACCTCCTTATTTCATAATGTCTTTCACAATTAACGGCGGTGACCTACTTTTGTTCTCTCCTTGTCTCTCTTTCTCTGGCTTGTATCCACGTCATTGAATGCAATGTTTCTGGTCTTGCCCAGACCGCTAGTAAGTTGTGGATTAATTTCGGGATTTGACATGACTTTTCCGCCGGCAACAGCAGATAGTGTTTGTTTCCCTCCAAGATTAACCTCTTTACTTGCAACCGGCCCAACTTCACAGTAATTTTAAAATGGTTTAGAATGGAATTGACATGATTGAGGCATTGTATCTCGGATTCTGCTACCACCAGCCAGTCATCTAGGTACCACATGACCGTGATCCCTTGCTTTAATAGTGGCCTGTCGGACTAATTTGGTAAAGATTCTCGGTGCCAGGTTCAGACCCAAAGGCATCCTTTGAAATCTTTTGTTTACTGGGACATGCCAATAGGCTTCCGTCAGGTCTAAAGAACACATCCAACCTTGCAGCGGAAGTTTTAACCTGATCTGATTCACAGTGAGCATCTTGAATGATGTGTTGTGAATGTAGTGATTCAGGTGAGACAGGTCTATGACCGGCCTCATCTGAGCACTGTCCCTCTTTGGCACGAGAAAAAGTCTGGACGTGTAAACTGGGCAAGTTGGATTGGTTGGCTATCATTTCTTGGACTAGTGACTCCACCTCTAAAGAAACATAGTCGACTTCTAAAGGTTGATGTAAACGAGGTCGTCAGAGCCACCGTCAAGTGATGCCCTTGCGTAACACTGTCCGTGCCCAAGTCCTACGGGGCCAAGCCCGGTGACACGTCTGGAATGATCCAGTCACATAACTGGACTTGTCCGGCAAAACTAAACTCGAATCCAACTCGCCTATCACGGGCCCCGGGAGTGAGAGAATTTTGTGGATGACTAGTTTGTTGAATGGGATGTGGTAGGTGTAGACGGCTGGCTGGTAGAGGGTGGCCGTGACTCGTGTCCTGGCTTACTCTTAGTCTGACCTTTGTACCACTTACCCAAACTTTTACCCTGTTGTTTGCTCTTGGTAGAACTACTGCCTCCCGGCGTGGAAGGGGTTTTGAGGTTTGGAACAAACAAAGTCCCACTTGGGTGACTCTTGTGACTACATTTTTGTTTAGTGTAAGGCTTAGGAAATTTATTTGACTCCTTCCACGCCGGGGAGGTAGCCTGTCTAGCAGAGTCTACGAGGATAAACACAGTCCTCCAAGTATCATGACACACAAGATTTGGTGTTAAGACTGGGTAAAGAATTAAGCGCCACCCAATCTCTTCCGGCAACTTCTTTACTAGAGAAACTCTTTTTAGGTCCTGGCGCGCACGGACCGCCTTCAAGAAGACGACCCTGATGTCACCAAGCGATTGATTAGAGTTCTGGAGAACAAGGTGTACAAAGGAAAGGAGTACAAAGGAAATCAAGCAACAACAGATCTAGTGACCCTTCTAGGTTGCTTGTCCTCCAAAACACTGAGGATCAAGTGTCCAAACAGTGGTTCAGAGTGGGTAAGGGAACATTGGAAAGGGAATTACTGCCCTGGAACTAATGTCCGTGGCAGGATTAGGAAGTTAGTAGAGGACAGGTGGGTTAGTAACTGAGGGGGGGATAAAATAAAGTTATTCATTTACAAACGCAGTCAGTCGCGGGTTTGATGAGAGATATTTGTCTAGGCAGAGTTTAAATGAATCAACGGTGATGCAGTCTATAACGTTTCGGGGAAGCCCATTCCACAAGTTGACAACTCGATTGAAGAAGAAATTCTTAGATTCGTGCGAGTTAAAAGATTTACCAATAATTTTGCAACCGTTTCCCCGCGTGTAGGTGCAGAGAGAGAGAGAGAGCCTTCTTAGCATGTGAATCAGTTATTACTTCAATTGTCCTGACCAGTGACTTTGCGGTCTGCTGACTGAGCAAGAACTGAGACAATAGCCTCAGAGCCTTTTGCCTCAATTTATAGTCATTAGCAAGCTGAGTTGGAGGGGGACTAGAAAATGGGTCTTGGATTTCCCATAAGGACAACTTAGGAGTAGTGAGGAAATCAAGCAAAGATTTAGGTACATCCCCGGCTATAGCGACGGGCAGTGAAAACCAGCTGTGCTGTTCTTGGGGATTTTGATGGGATGACTTACTTGCAATTGTGCAAGCAAACTGTTGTGCCTCTGCCTCCCATTCCACCCAGGGCCCTGTGCCTGCCTCCCCAATCTGCAGGACTTGGTTGCCGGATTGGTCACGGATAGGAATTGTATCTAATTCCTGCGTTAAATTAGCCAGAGCCTTAACGTCATTGAAACCGTCAACTTCCGACCAATCCGAGTAGAGTCGTGCAGATGAGGCAGGTGGCAAAGCTGGGAAGATGAATATGCAAAGAAGTCCGGGGCATATAAATTTGGAATGGCCCTAATGGATACGTCTAAAATTTCTCCGGATATGTTAAGAGCACGCAATTTCATATTCTCATTAACCTGAATAATCCAATGTTCAGGTACCGGAAGCTCTCCCGAGATGGTTTGCTGCGCAACCTGTGGGTTCTGAGCGACGATATCAACCCGTGAATTATCCGGCCCATAAAGTAAAGGCATGGGGCCTTTTCTAAGGGGACCTTTCTCCAAAGGTGGAGGAATGACGTTCGTGACAACACGGACATTTGAAGTAGTCAAAGTTGACGTAGAATGATGCGGACTAGAACTAGTTGTCATAGGGGAGGGAAAATTTTGGTTGCCTAGTTGAAACACTAATTGACTCCAGCGGTCTAGCAACTGACGATGGTGAAGGAGCTTCCGGCACCACATTGCCCACCTGAAATTTTTTACCCTCTGATCAAAAAATGAATGCAAATCTGCCCTAATAACATGGTCTTTGGCACTGTCCATAGAAACTACTGAGTCGCCCTCCGAGTGGCCGGACGATGTCAGTTTCTGACCTGAGGGTAATTGTTCTAAATATTCCTCTAGACCTTCTTGACATTCCATGCTTTCAACCGACTCTTCCTCTGGTAGCCGGGCTGAGCGGGATCGAACCGTCTCATTCCGTACCGCGGGATCCAACTGGTTACATTCGAAAGTTTCCAAACGCAAATCCGGTATGGATGAAGGTACTTGTACCTCAATGGCTTGCCGCACACTAACATTGTCTGTGGCCTCCGAGTCAGTGGACATCTGACTTTATTTGTCAGAATCTACCCTGGTGCCCTCCGGGTATCCGCGGTATTGATCGGTTAACACTTTAGCTGGTACACGAGTTCACGGAACCTTAAAACCCGGCGGTATATTAGAACGGGGAATTGTATAACCTTGCCATACTGACTGCGACACTTGGCTAACGTCACTATCACTGTCTCTGGGAGGCGTCTCTGCTACCTCCGTCACCACCTCTGACCCGCCGGCTTGGAGAAGGTAGTGACTGAGGCAGGAGGTTCCGTCACCGGCTGTTGCCGGAGCCGCGCACTCGACGTCTCCGTTCAAGACGTAACCCATTTACTGCCTGAAGTTAACGCCTTCGGTGTCACTTTTTCCGGCGTAATTCTTCGTTTCTTATTTGCTGGCTGATTTGACTGGCCTAACGAACGTGAAGATTGTTTCAATGGTGACCTGGATTTAGACTGGATCCTGCCCTCGTTGCGAGACGAATCCGGCTTCGGTCGTTTCGCATTCCGGCGGGAAGGGGTTGGACGTTGTGCTTGTGTCATCAGAGTCATCGTCTGTACTAATGAGTTCTTTCGAAATCACTTTAGCGGTTTTCTTTTGATCACCACGGAACGAGTTGACTTAGGTTTAATAACAGGAGATTTTATCACCAAATGATCCCACATAGCTTCATCATCGCACTGTAATGCCTTATGGGTTACCTCCTTAATATAGTTATTGAAGTGCGCCTTTATTTCTAATAAGGCCACTTGACACATTGCTTCTTTGTGATTCATAAGTCCAGCACGAAGCCTAGTACAAACACAACATCTCTTAGATAGCCAAAGTCCTCTAGAGCGATCAAGACACTTTACGTAGTTTATACAGAGCTTATGGTTAAAGATCGGAATGTTCACGCACATAAGTGTAGTGCATGATGTAATAAGCCGCCCGCCGGGATCGGCCCCCAGTCTGGTGCGCGTTGCCGAGATAAAAGTGTGGGATCTGGAAAGAAATTTCCAAGAATCAGTGCTCATAAGGATAACCCAAGACATTCACACATGTTATATACCTCGAATACGCCGGAAAAATAGATGTAGTACATGCCTCTACTCTAAGTTTCCTGTATACCCTTCTAGAAAACCACTATCCAGTTTTCTCTCATTGAAGGTATTAAGAATACTTATCTATGATAATCCTTATCATCGGTCTATACTCAAGTTATCATTCCCTGAGAATGTGCTTTACGTTAACCTTACTCTTCCGTCGCGCTGACGGATTTCTGTCGCGCTGATGGATTTCCGTTGATCTGATGGATATCCGTTATCTAAACTAACCCGCCACGCTGATGGATTATCGGTGACCCGTCCGCCATGATGACGGAATAAAAGTCTTCCCCGCCTCGTGAGGATGTCTTAACGTATAGGCGAGTCATTCCGGCTGAGCCGGAATCCCGTTTGGAAGACTTCCCCTTCCGCCGGGAATTAGTTCTGGCGCTCGACCACGAACGGGTTAATTGGAACTTATACTCTAGTCCGCCGAAGAGAGCAACCGGTAAAACAGCATTCAGCTATTTTCCGCTGGAAGAGTTGAACCAAACCCTTTGTGTTTTCTAGCTCGTTACCAACAAGATAGCACAACACAACACGTACATATTTATAACTGTCAGGACGTCTCCTGACACCTTCCTTTCATTAATAACAAATTGTTATGAAATTGAAGGTCACATCGTACAGCTACAATTATTGTAATGAACAAATCAATAATAATAATACATCCTAGCCATAAAATACCTCTACATCGAGGCTGGCCACGAGGCCTAGGGCAAGCAGCACGATGACACAGCAATAGTCTTACTTCCAGGAAGAATCCAGTAGCCAACCTCCTCATGACGAACCACACGTAGGGATGGGATGACGCAGAAAACTATAGAAAGTTCTTCGCCACGTGAAGCCAATCTTAAAGTATAGAGTCTGCCGATGACCACAAAAACGCTTAGCCTACCCTGTATTAATAAGCCTCCTAAACAACTAGTTAGGCTAACATGAGAGCAGAAATAATAATAAAACTATGGCAGCCACGTTCATAGAGGAATGAGGTGATGCCAGCCTAAGCACCCTTATAAAAACACACTCCTGGGGGCCGTGCCAATGGAGACGCCCGACCTGACTAATCTAAACCTATTCTAGAAAATCTCAGATAATACAAATGAGCAAAAGACTCACTAGTAGAGACCGTAGAATGCAGAATGAAGACAGGTCGGCAAACACACGTCCGTCGGCAACGGGCCCCAGAGTGAGAAGAACGAAATGACGCTCGGCAAGGCAGCGTGTGCGGGCACACCCATGCTATCAACATCCACACGACGGGAAGCATAGCTTTTAGTGGTACTAATTTATTTTTATTTTATAATTTTTTACAAAGTTTTTTCGTAGTGAGCTCCTGATCATAATGACGATTCCGTAAGTGAATGAGCGTATGCTTACGATGTAGGTCTCTTTAACACTCTGAGGCGGGTGTTTCACACAGCTGACGCATGAGTTTGAAGAGTGCCATTACTGTATAAGGCATATCGTCAATGATGGAGGGCCACAAATAAATATACAAGTATATATGTATATTTTTTGTTTGGCTGAACGCACTTCATATTCGACACTATTTTATATATATATATATATATATATATATATATATATATATATATATATATATATATATTTATATATATATATATATCGAGATGGTTCATTGGCAAGAGCAGCTTAAAAATACGTGTTAAATACTTTGAAGCGCGTCCAGGCGAAAAAATATATAGACTAAACCTATTTTCAAATTAGCTTGACCTGGCTCGACTCCACTGGACATATTATATTTTTCCTCCACGTATCATCTTATCTTCTCTCGCCCTCGCTCTTCCTCTCCAACGCATGCCACTTGATTACTCGTTCTCTTTTTGTTATAATTGTATTCCCTTTCTTCTTCATCTCATTTTAATTCACCTTATCTCTCTCTATCCTAACTATCCTTTATTCCCGTTACAATCACTCTCAGTCACTCTCTCTCTCTCTCTATTGATATATACAGTATTGTATAATATGTTACAGGGAATCTGCGTAATCAGGGATTTCACGACGATGTTGAACCTATGGATTATTATGTTCCTCCCAACAACCAACCATACTCCTAAAATCGATTAATGAAATTTACAAACACATGTGGCAGTCCGTGGATTCGAACCCAGGATGCTCACACCGAAAATCAACACCTTATACATCGCACCACGAAGACAGTTAAAGGTTGGTGGAAACTGCCTACGATTTATTATGCAACTTCGAATCCTGCATATCAATCTAAGCATGTAAGATAAGAATAACATCTTATGATTTGTATTCGAAAGACCTACCAATGAATCCAATACTATTATTTGCTTGTTTTACTTTCTTAGCACACTGTTGGCCTGGTTTTAAATTATTTGCAATTGTTACTCCTAAATCAATTCTTTATCAACACTTTTGAGTTGAATACCGTCCATTAACTAATTTGTTGTATTGTTCCTATAACCTATGTGCATGACTTTACATGTATCGATATTGAAGCTCAATTGCCAGGTTTAAGCCCAGTTAAACAGTTTATCTAAATAATTTTGGATGTATTATATTTGAGTTAGAGACTCCACTGTGCTTATCATTGTTGTGTCATCTACAAATTTTGAAATATTACATGAGAGACCGTCATCAATGTAATTTATATAAATAAAAAAGAAGACAGGTCCGAGCACTGACCCCTGGTCCTGGGGTATACCACTTGAGACATTAGTTCAGTCTGATGCTTTGCCGTTTATTACTACTCGTTGCTTTCGCCCAGTTAGTCAGTTTTCGATCAAGTGGAGCATGCTTCCTTGTATGCAATGAGTTTTTAGTTTTATAGGAGACGCATAAATAACACACAACACCATCACTCTTCTTTTGACATAGCTGACCTCTTCGCCCAAACTTTTGCTAAAAACTCAACATTAGAACTGATTCCGGTGCTATTCCTCCCTCTCACCTGCCTCTCACTCACTTATACCTAATACCTTAATCTCTTTTAAAGATGTACTTTATGCCCTCTCTGGGCTTAATACTAAAAAGATGCATGGACTAGATTGATGTTCCTCCTGTTGTACTAAAAAACTGTGCTTCTATGCTGACTCCCTGCTTAGGGGAACTCTTTCATCTCTGTCTTTCCTCTAACATCTTCCTTCTTGCTGGAAGTTTACTCTCATTCAACCTGTCCCAAAGAAGGGTGACCCACCATCTATAGTCCAATTGCTCTCTCTTCTTGCATCTCTAAAGTTTTTAAATCTCTTCTTAATTAAACAAAATTTAAGCATTTGTCTTCCCACAATATTCTTTGAGATAGCCAGTATGGCTTCCTTGAGGTATGCTCTACTTGTGATTGCCTTTCTTACCTTACCTTACCTTACCTTAACTATCGGTCATCCTCCTTTCGGGACTTCGATGAGACCCTTTCTATTGCACTAGACTTATCAAAAACCTTTGATAGAGTCTGGCACAAATCACATACTGTATTTCCAATCTACCCGCCTTCGGCTTCTATCCCACTAACTGTGCCTTTATCTCTAATTTCCTTTCTGGCCGTTCCATAGCTCCAGTTGTGGATGGCCATCGCTCACTTCCTCAACCTATCAACTCCGATGTTCCTCAGGGCTCTGTCCTATCTCCAGTTGTCATTATAATATTCATTAATGATCTTCTCAACTGTATCTCTAGTCCTATCCACTCATATGCTAATGACTCTACCTCACACTATTCAACTACTTTTCCACAACGACCCACCACGAAATCACTCCAAAACTCACGTGATGAGGCCCTAGCACGCCTATCTTCTGATCTATGATTGTTTACCGATTGGAGATCATTTTGTTGCATTCATTGGTTCCAAAACACACTTTATGACCTTGTATTTGGCTCTGTTACTCTTTTAACTTGGGGGGAATACTTGGTACAGGCAGCGTTGCCATATGTCACACATAGAAACACACACACACACACACACACACACACACACATATAAATACATATATATATATATATATATATCTATATATAATATATATATATATATATATATATATATATACTGTATATATATATATATATATATATATATATAATATATATATATATATATATATATATATATATATTATGTATATATATATATATAAGGAAGATAAACACCAGTGTAGGTAACCACATCTTGAATTTATTTGCTAACGTTTCGATACGATGCCGTCTTTTATATACAAATTTACGTGTGATAGCTGTAATTAGGCATCGTACATTGGAAAAACAAAGAGACATTTGAAGAGTCGTATAGCGGAACACCGTGGTCGTATAGCGGAACACCGTAGTCGTATAGCGGAACACCGTAGTCGTATAGCAGAACACCGTGGTCGCTCAGCTCGGACGGGTTCTCGAATCACCAAACCACCTTTCTCTGCCATTAGAAATCATTCACTTGACAATGATCACCCTTTCTCTGCCTCAATGTTTTCAGTTCTTGCTAGGAGTCCGTGGGAGCAAGATCTCTCTATAATGGAGAGCTTGCTGACTTACCTTCACAAACCTGAGATTGGCACCCACGAGTTCTCAGCTCAACTCTTGTGTTTCTAGATATCTTGGTATGTAATAATTTTACTTTGTGTGAATGTCTTTATCCTCTTACAGTAGTTTCTAATTTCTATGAAAATATAATTCATTCTAAGATCTTTTGTCGGCTGACCTTTCAACATTTCTTTTAATTTCTACTATGCAGTCATAAATATTTATTACTAGGAGGGGTACCCGGCGTTGCCCGGGTTTAAATTCTACTACCATAATCACCGGCCTCGACCTCCCTGTGCCTCATTAAACGGCGACCTCGATTTCGGCCGCTAAATGACCTCCAATATTGGATCTGACCTCATCCGTACCCCCATTTTGGGAAGCTGCGAACAACTTTCGTTCCATACACCTTTTCGATCGAAGGCCTCCTTCTTCCCCAAACGGCCATTTTTTTCGCATTTTTTTCGCTCCCGTATACTACATAACTTCTGCCGAAAATTTTATTAAACAAAAGTGTCTCTGATTTCCACTAAACTCGCCTAAAACCATCTCCAAAGCCTGGGCTTTCCAACGGTACCCCACACTCCCACCTGGCACCAAAACTGTTGGAGGAGTTTAGTAACAAAGGTACAAAGGTCGGGTAACTGACAAACAGACAAACATTGACCTTTATTTATTAAGATGTATTCTTACTAGAATTAAATCTATGTGTAAACACATTTTTAAAGAAGTTATTTTGTTCCATAATTATAGGATCTGATGATGATACAAGTATCGTATCGAAACGTTAGCAAATAAATTCAAGATGTGGTTACCTACACTGGTGTTTATCTTCCTTATACGTCTGCGCTTTCCACGCTCAAGATCTCTAGCTGATATACTATATATATATACCAGGTATATATATATATATATATACATATATATATTATATATATATATATATATATATATATACCGGTATATATATATATATATATATCTATATATATATATATATAATATATATATATATATATATATATATTATATATAATATATATATATATATATATATATATATAGTTACCGGTATATATATATATACTGTCTTCGTGGTGCAATGCATAAGTGTGTTAATTTTCGGTGTGAGCGTCCTGGGTTCGAATCCCCGGACTGCCACGTGTGTTTGTTAATTTCATTAATCGAGTTTAGGAGTAAAGTTGGTTAGTGGAGAAAACATAATAAATATATATATATATATATATATATATATATATATATATATATATATATATATATATATATAATAGCCTTATGCCATTATTAAATGCATATTATTAAAATATCATCTATTTTTTCTCGATTGTTATGTATAATGAAATATACATATGGATAATTATTTTGTTGTCATGAATGTACAGTACAATATTTTCAAAATACGTATCATACTAATACGCAAACAATATTTTAAAATAGTTGGTGACATTAGATAAGGATAAAGTTCAACTTCTGTTATTTTGAATTTGTAAATACCCCCCAAAATGTTAAGGATTTCACTTTTGCGCGGATTTAGTTCAAGCTAACAGAATAGTTTGGTAGAAAGTCTAAATGAATGAAAAATGTTTTCATATTTCCCCTTCGCCATTATTTTGTTAGTTGGTATTTTAAAATATATTTTAGTTCCTACGCTTCACAGAAAAGTGCAAGGGCTCTTATCAGATAGAAAAGGGATTAAGAAGATTAAAATATTTACAATCAAGAACATATTTCGCACATATTATCTATCTACCTATATATCTATCTATCTATATATATATATATATATATATATATATATATATATATATATATATATATATGTTAGTAAAGCCAGGTAATAAATTTTCTTTAATACATACGAGGTTGAAAGAAATGGCAATTTCTGCATTGGAAATTTTATTATTCAAAGTTTCCAGGTCTCTGATGAGTTTTCGCTGGGTGGCAGGAAGTAGATGAATGAGATTAGCAAAATTCATGGTGGTACAGGGTTACATTAATGTACATGTGATACAGGATATACGATGCGTTTCACTGGACAACCAGCATTATCAAGTAAGGATAGAATGATATAAAAGGTAAACAGGAAGGGTATATATAGAGGGTGGAGGATCATAGGAGGCGAAAATCAGGGGGCAAAAGTCTGCTATTGGCGGAGGGGTATTCTAGGAGAGAAAAAGATAGGACCGCACGCATGCGCATTGGATGCAGGAAGGTGGTGGTCGGTTGGCGGGGTCGAAGCTGAATGGCTACGTGTCGAGGGGCGTGGCCTAAGTTGCGTAGTACGTGTGGCGCCGGCAGAAGACGAAGCTGAAGAAGGTAGCGCGGGGGGTTGCGTCAAGGGCACCGGGGGGCGAGGGGGGGCGTTAGGTCCTGTAGGATAGTGTCTTTTGGCAGAAGGAAGGATCTGAAGGTCCAGAGTTTGGTTGTTGATGTTAGGATGTAAGGCTTGGATATATAACGCTTCGAGTATAGGTAATCTCCTTGGATCACTTTCTTTATCGAGTATGGTGGTGTATTTCTCTAACTTGTTGCGTGTGAGGTGGGGGTGGTTAGGGGTGAGATACTGGTCTTTGATGGCTCCAGCCTGAAGGTGAAGAGTTAACCGACGTGAAAGACGAGTCTGCGTCATACCAATATAGGAATGAGGTCTACAGTCCTCATAATTACAGGTATGTTGGTAAATGACGTGATCGTCGGTCATCGGGCTCTTTATCTTGGTGGAAGCTGGTTTGTTGCGGAGAACGGAGAACGAGGTTGGAGGTCTTGGGGGATTTGTAATAAATTATTAATTTGATTTTGTTTTCTGGGTTGGTTGGGTGGACATGCTGGGAGATTATTTCTTTTAAGACGGCCTCGTCATTTTTGTGTTCAGAGGACATAAAATTGCGGTAGAAGATCTTAATTTCATTGGGGGGGTCAATGTTGGGAGGGCTTTGGGTGTACCATTTTTCAAGATGGTGGTTGATGGTGCTGGAGATGTCGGAGTTGGAGTATCCGTTATTCACTAAAACTTGGGATAGTCTTTCTAGTTCCTGGTGGGTGTCGGCCCAGGTAGAGCAGTGCGTGAGGGCTCTCCTTACATAAGCGGAGATGGAGGATAGAAGAAAACGGCGGGGGCATTCACTATCGCCGTTGAGGCATTGTCCTGTGTTAGTAGGTTTAGTGTAGACGGTGGTTTTGAACCCATGGTCGTTCAGAGTTACGGGGATGTCGAGGAAAGGGAGTTGTCCATTGTTTGATTTTTCAAAGGTGAAGTTAAGTCCGGAGGAGGTCATGAAGCGACGCTGGAGTTCCTGTAGTTCGTGGAGGTCCTTGACTTGCACGAAGATGTCATCCACGTATCTACAGTAGACGGCGGGTCGTTGGGCAGCTAGGAGCTCTTCCTAGATGGTACCCATAAATAAGTTCGCAAAAAGAACTCCTAGGGGGCTGCCCATCGCCACACCGTCTATCTGCTTGTACATGTTGCCCCGGGGGCAAAGGAAGGGGGCCTCCTTGGTACATAGCTCCAGCAGTGTTTTCAGGGCCTCCTCCGGGATGTCCAGTGTTGGTGTATCAGGGCAATGGTAAATTCGACATAGAATCATGTCAATGGTCCTATCCACTGGCACATTGGTGAACAGGCTTTCTACGTCGAGGGAGGCGATTGTGTGGTTGTTGTTCCGGGGCCGTCTCGTAAAATTTCCAAGAAATTGTGGGCTGAGTTAAGGTTGTATTGGCAGGGCACGTAGTGGGTGAGGAGGTTGTTCAGGGCCTTGGCGATCTGGTAGGTGGCAGTGGGGATCTGGGAGATGATGGGCGGAGGGGGTTCCCAGGTTTGTGTGTTTTGATGGTTCCGTACGCATAACCAGGGGTGTATTCTCCGACGAGTTTTTTTAAGGTGGACCCCTCCTTGTTTGGCGTTGATGGCGGTGATGGTGGTGTTGGCAGTACGTTTGATTTCGTCGGTTGGGTTCGGGTGATCCTTTAAAATTTGGTGTTGTCACTTAAGATGACGTCCATTTTTCTAAGATATTCCTCCTTGTCATGAATCACGAGGCAGGAAGCTTTATCCGCACGACAGATGATGATGTTGGGGTTGTCTCTTAATTGTTTGGCAGCTTGGAAGTGTTGTTTGTTGAGGATTTTGCTATGGTGAGTTCCTCTGGTTTAGGCGGCTTCAGCGAGGAGAGTGGGTTGTAGGGCGGGAGAATCGTCTTTCACATCGGTTAACTCTTCACCTTCAGGCTGGAGCCATCAAAGACCACTATCTCAACCCTAACCACCCCCACCTCACACGCAACGAGTTAGAGAAACACACCACCATACTCGATAAAGAAAGTGACCCAAGGAGATAACCTATACTCGAAGCGTTATATATCCAAGCCTTACATCCTAACATCAACAACCAAACTGTGGACATTCAGATCCTTCCTTCTGCCAAAAGGCACTATCCTACAGGAACTAACGCCCCCCCTCCCCCCCCGGTGCCCTTGACGCAGTCCCCCGCGCTACCTCCTTCAGCTTCGTCTTCTGCCGGCGCCACACATACTACGCAACTTAGGCCACGCCCCTCGACACGCAGCCAATCAGCTTCGACCCCGCCAACCAACCACCACCTTCCCGCATCCAGTGCGCATGCGTGACGTGGTCCTATCTTTTTCTCTCCTAGAATACCCCTCCACCAATAGCAGACTTTTGCCCCCTGTTTTCCGCCTCCTCTGATCCTCCACCCTCTATATATACCCTTCCTGTTTACCTTTTATATCATTCCTTCCTTACTTGATAATGCTGGTTGTCCAGTGAAACGCGTCGTATATCCTGTATCATCATGTACATTTATGTAACCCTGTACCACCATGAATTTTGCTCATCTCCTTCATCTACTTCCTGCCACCCAGCGAAAACTCATCAGAGACCTGGAAACTTTGAATAATAAAATTTCCAACGCAGAAATTGCCATTTCTTTCAACCTCGTATGTATTAAAGAAAATATATATATATATATATATATATATATATATATATATATATAAATTCTAAAGTGGAACACATTCTATCTATCTCTCCCTTCTCTGAAATCTCCATCTTGGCAGATTTCAACATTCACCACCGCCAATGGCTCTCCTCTCACTCTACTGACCAACCTGGTGAACAAGCCTATGTCTTTTCTATCATAAATTACCTAGAGCAGCTGGTCCAGCAACCCACCCGTATCCCGGATCGCTTCGGAGATCGGCCCAACATTCTTGACTTATTTCTGACTTCTAACCCTTCATCTTATACTGTCAATGTTTTCTCTCCTTTGGGCTCCTCCGACCATAAACTAATCTCCGTCACCTGTCCTATCTCTTCAGTACGGCCATCCGATCCTCCCAGCCGGCGGCGCTTGTGGCACTTTGGCGCTGCAGACTGGGAGGCTCTCTGGCAGTACTTCTTTGATTTCCCATGGAATGACTTCTGCTTCCGTGGCCGAGGACCCTCGGAGAGTGCTGAACGCATTACCGAGGTAATCCTCTCGGGCATGGAAGCGTACACTCCATTTAACTTCTCCAAGTCTAATGCAAAAAAATTTCGGTTTACTCACGCTTGTTCTACTGCTGTCCACAACAAGGAGGAAGCAGGGGAGGTGTGGCGGAGTGGTCTTGCCACTGGACTGGTAATCCAATGGACCCGGGTTCTAATCCCAATATGTCAATGGGAAGATATTATTGGGATGGAATTTGTGCTAGACCTAGTATCAGTACATTACCACAGCACACCGAAATGCCAAAAAAACACCCTCATTGTTCCCTGATTAAATAGTATTGTATGAATATTCCCATAATAAAAAATATGCTACAGGGGGGCAATGCCTAGTGAGTTAATTGCTCAATAGGTGACGTTCTGAGAGTGAGGGTCCGAGTGTGGGAAATGAGACTGTGAAGCGCAGAGGCGAGGCGGCTTCAGAGATGGGATTGCTTCGAGCCGTGAAGTTTCGCATGTCCCACTCCCTAGACTGGAGCAAGACCTCACGGGCCTCACAGTGTTCAGCGGTAGAGTGTAAAGGCTATCAGCCTATGCCAGAGAGGGAGTAGTTGGAATATAGAAAAAAAAAAAAAAATCAAACGGTACCGACGCCTTTAAACTCAAGAATCTCATTCTTTCTATGTTTCTGCCCGGAATCAAGCCAAATTTGATCTTCGACTTGCCAAGCACTCTTTCATCAATAATAAATGCACTGAACTATCCAACTCTAGCTCTTCCCAAGCTTTCTGGCATCTAGCCAAAAACCTCTCCAACAACTTTTCTTCCTCGTCTTTCCCTCCCCTTTTCCACTCTGATGGCACAACCATCACTTCTTCCTCTGACCAAGCTGAACTCTTCGCTCAAACTTTTGCCAGAAACTCTACCTGGGATGATTCCGGTGCTATTCCTCCCTCTCCTACTTATGCCTAATATCTTAATCTCTTCTAAAGATGTATTTTCTACCCTCTCTGGGCTTAATACTAAGAAGGCGTATGGTCCGGTCAGTGTTCCTCCTGTTGTACTTAAAAACTGTGCTTCCGTGCTGACCCCCTGCCTAGGCAAACTCTTTCGTCTCTGTCTCTCCTCTAACGTCTTTCCTTCTTGCTGGAAGTTTGCTCTCATTCAACCTGTCCCAAAGAAGAGTGACCGCTCTCAACCCTCCAACTATCGTCCAATTACTTTCATCTCTTGTATCTCTAAAGTTTTTGAAACTATTCTTGCTTCCAAATTTCTTAAGCATTTCTCTTCTCATAATCTGCTCTCAGATCGCCAGTATGGCTTCCTTAAGGGTCGCTCTACTGGTGATCTTCTTTCATATCTTACTAACTCTTGGTCATCCAACTTTCGGGACTTCGGTGAGACTTTTTCTGTTGCACTAGACAAATCGAAGGCCTTCGATAGAGTCTGGCACAAATCTTTAATTTCCAAACTGCCCTCCTTCGGTTTCTGTCCCTCCATCTGTGCCTTTGTCTCTAATTTCGGAAAGGCCGTTCCATAGCTGCGGTTGTGGACGGCTATCGCTCATTTCCTCATCCTATCAACTCCCGTGTTCCTCAGGGTTCTGTCCTATCTCCTATTCTCTTTCTAATTTTCATAAATGATCTTCTCAACTGTACATCCAGTCCCATCCATTCATATGCAGATGACTCTACCTTACACCACTCAATTAGTTTTCCAGAACGCCCCAGCCAGCAGTCCCTCAAAATCAAACGTAATGAAGCCATAAAACGCTTATCTTCGGATCTAGCTACTATTTCCAATTGGGGTAGAGAAAACCTTGTTGTATTTAATGCTTCCAAAACTCAATTTATCCATCTTACTACCCATCAGGATCCTCCAGACGACTATCCCTTATTCTTCAACAATACAAAAATCAACCCTTCATCTTCTCTCAATGTTCTCGGTGTTTCTTTTTCTTCTGCTCTCACTTGGAAAGACCATATTACCAGTCTCGCTAAGGCAGCCTTCCAGAAGCTGGGTGTGCTCAACCTCCTCAAGGGGTTCTTAACCCCTGCGCAGCTTCTTGCTCTGTACAGGGGCACAGTGCGTCCATGTATTGAGTATTGTTCACATGTGTGGGGAGGATCCTCTCACACCGCACTCCTAGACAAAGTAGAAAGGAAAGCCATTTGTATCATTAACTCCCGTCCACTCACCAACTATCTGCAATCTCTCTCTCTTCAGCGCAATGTTGCATCTCTCTTGCTATTCTATCGCTACTACAATAATCAGTGTTCCTCGGAGCTTTCCCAGTGTATACCACATCCTGTATGTAGGGTACGTAGTACCCGCCTTGCAACACAATCCCACCCCTACTCTGTGCAACTGTCCAACCCAAGAGTGAAACGCTATTCTCAGGCTTTCTTCTATTTAGCTGCTGAGCTCTGGAACTCTCTCCCAGAATCAGTTTTTCCCTCTTCCTATGACTTAAATTGCTTCAAACTCCGTGTGTCCAGGCATTTTAGTTCGAACGTCCCTTGATTTCGGCCCTGTCACTCTATGAGATCTGGGGGAGGCACTCGCTGCAGGCAGTTATGCCGTGTGTCTCCCTCATTCACATAGAAGAAAAAAAATATATATATAGCCTATATATATATATTTACTGAATATATATATATATATATATATATATATATATATATATATATATATATATATATATATATATATATATATGTTATATATACATATATATATATATATATATATATATATATATATATATATATATATATATATATATATATATATGTGTGTGTGTGTTCATACTCTCAGAGGGGCTACGGTCAGGACAATGAGGGAAAACCTCACTAAAAATCCAGATGGCGCTGGGGGTCTGATTGAAATAACTATCGTTTGTGATGCACCATTGAGGTGTTTTGAGGGCTTTCGTGATTTAAGAGGTTTAATACAGTTCGCAAACTTATATATTAGCCTACACATAGTTGTGTAGTATATTTTTACTTGATTCATAATATGATGGTTATATACTCGTTAATGCAGTGAATATATAATAATTACCATAATTTGATACATAAATATCAGCTTCCTGACCTAAAAATGTACTTTCATTCTAATGTGGTGTAATAGGCCGGGCGAAATGTTTAATACTCATTGAAGTATTGTATTTGCTTCCTTTTTAGTTACTAACAAATATGTGTTTCAGTAGAAATTGGCTGAACATACGGTATTATATTCTGTAGTTTGTAGTAGTTGGAAGGTTGAATGTCTGCACCTGCGCACTAGTTTCTTTCCTACAAAACAAGCTTCCATGCGCTGTTAAGTTACCAATTTAAAATCCACTCGCAAATCGGGCAGCTAAATAAGCTACCGGCTATATTTCTTGTTAGACCAGTGACAGGAAATCAATCAATGTGTATCAGAATGTCATAGAACACAGTGGCAGCAAATTACGTACGTGGAGATGCAGGAAATTCGAAAAAGATGATGAAAACAAAAATTGACAACACTGCCTTTTCCACGGGCGTCGAGAGTTTAGGCGAAGTTTAGGTGATCAGCTGACCACGGCGTGATATACGTACACAGTGGTGCCAAAGTCTTCTTTTGTTCGTACCATTGGGCTAGTTAGGATTCGTTCATAAGCGTAGATTTGCGAGTGAGGAAAGAAAATTTCTTGAAAATCGGCTCCATTCCTAACGATATTCTTGATTTACAGTGTGATGGGGTTGATAGTCTCTGAAGTACTATCCTAACTAACTAAAATTGAGGAAAGCGGAATTGGGCTGATTCTATATATTATTTAAGTTGTAGAGGTGTAGAGATATCGAGTGTCAAGTAACTATAGGCTACATTTCATACAAACGTTCATCATGGCTTTCTGTTGGTTGTACTATATATGTATGGTAGCCTATGTGGCGGTGACTGAATAATCAAGTGATTGTTTGTGAGGGGGGATTGGGACATTGATGCAGATTTGATGAGTGCATGATTGTGATAATAATGTATGTGGTTATTTCATTAATATTTAGATGATGTGACACTAGGCTACTACTAATTTTTTTTTTTTTTTCTATATTCCAACTACTCCCTCTCGGACATAGGCTGAGAGCCTTTACACTCAACCGCTGAACACGGTGAGGCCCGTGAGGTCTTGTTCCAGTCTAGGGAGTGAGACATGCGAAGCACCCTGGCTCGAAGCAAGCCCATCTCTGAAGCCGCTCCGCCTCTGCGCTTCATGGTCTCATTCCCCACACTCGGACCCTCGCTCTCAGAACGCCACCTATTGAGCAATTAACTCACTAGGCATTGCCCCCCAGTAGCATTTTTTTAATATGGGAATATTTATACAGTGCTATTTAATCAGGGAACAATGAGGGTATTTTTTTGTTTTGGCATTTCAGTGTGCTGTGGTAATGCACTGAAACTAGGTACAGCACAATTTCCATCCCAATTATATCTTCCCATTGATATATTGGGATTCGAACCCGGGTCCATTGGATTACCAGTCCAGTGGCAAGACCACTCTGCCACACCTCCACTATGGGCCTAGGCCTAGTGATATTTGGGGAACTCATAGTATCATGCACGCATGGCTGTTAAAGATAAACATATCAGAAAATGTGTGATAGGGTTAAAATAGTTGAAATTGTATGTTGTGCGATATTAGGTGATTGGGCTACTTTTGGGCGAGTTTGGAGATGCGGCGTGCGCTGGCAACCTTGGAATACACACACACACACGCACGACAATCTATAGCTGGCCATTTTACCTTCATTAACCCTTAATTGGCGGCGTGCAACTTATGTCGTGTGAAATAAATTTGGACTAAGTGGCGGTTCACAACTTATGTCGTGCGCCATTTTTGAGCATGTAATGTTGCTGAGAGAGAGAGCTGAGTGGTGTGAGGAGCCTAGTAACCCTATGACCGCTCACGACCACCACGGTGGACCAACTGAGGTGCTTCCCACCCTTCCCTCCCCTCTCTCACTCGCTACACAGGAAATTATGTTGGGAAATTACCTAATTACAGGGTTTTTGCACTCGTGTTGCACGATCGTTGCAAGAGAACCAGCGGTCGTACAAGGATGGTTCGGGTGTCATTGGAAAGCTCTGTTTACGCCCCTTCAGGGATAGATACTTGTTTTACGCTCTGGGTCTTATTTAGGCATGAAAATGATCACGTAAACAACCCTATTTAGGGTAAAAACACCCCGCTGGGCGCTACGGTCCGCTAGACCGCCTAGCCCGCAAATAAGGTGTTAAGGCTATAATCCACATTATATTAAGATTTCCATCTGTGGGAAACAAATATCTACCACCATTACTGCTAATGTGCACATAGATGCACAACAAATGTCAAATTTAACAAAGTAAGTCAAGTGGGGGAGAGATGTTGAGTGTCTGAGAAGTTTCGTTTAATGACTATTATGGCTAGCGAATACTGGCATCAATGTATGATGCGCTTGTCAGTTCTGAAACTAGTTTATAATTGTATAATCTAATTTCCAGTAAAGTGGCTAATGCCGATTATTTTTTACGTTCATCTCGAGTTTTTATACATATTATTATAATTTTTAGGACATGGATACCTATCTATTGAAATATTAACAGGACTACTTTTAGGGCGATTACCAGTTGTTTGTGTAGAATGCTAGACTACTCGGCCCACGGGACAGCTCGGCCCACGGCGAGACAGCTCGGCCTTATACCTTACCTTTACCTTTGGATGTGTTCGCCGCTCCTCTAGCGGCACCAAGGAGCGCGACGCTCCTCGTTATGGGTGGTGATTTGGTGCAGTAGACTGTTTGAAACGACAGCTCGCTCCCTTGCGAGGATGGGCTCATCTGGCACTTTTTGCAGTTCGACATCTAGGGCTCTCTTGAAGTTGTCTAACGAGATGTCCCTCATGTCTCTTACTCGCCATGGGAGTTTGTTGAAGAGACGTGGGCCTCTGTGTGATAACCAGCCCTCTTGCAGAGAGCCCATAGCACCCCTGTTATTCATCCGGGGGATTTCGCATTCCCAGCCTCTCCTATCACTGAATTTTATGACTATCGGAGTTTGTAGGTTTGGTACTAAACCCTCTGCGATTTTCCATGTGTATATTATTAGGTAACGTTCTCTTCTACGTTCCAGTGAGTACAGATTCAGTGCTCTTAAACGCTCCCAATAGTGTAGATGTTTTATCGAACTTATATGCGAAGTGAAATTTCTTTGTACACTCTCTACGTCATTTATTTCACCTGCTTTGTATGGGGATGTTAATACGCTACAGTATTCAAGCCGCGGTAGCACTAGAGATTTGAAGAGCGTTATCATAGGCAATACACCGCGTGTTTTAAAAGTACGTAGAATCCAACCCGTTAGACGTTTCGCAGCCGCCACTTTGACCTGGTTATGTACTTTGAAACCCATATTTTCAGACATTAATACCCCAAGGTCTTTCACACTGTCTTTCCGTTCTATTATGTGGTTAGATTCTGTTAAGTAATTTGTAATTTCTTTAACACCATTATTATCTCCGTACCGTATTAATTGGAATTTTTCCTCATTGAATTGCATGCCCAGTAAAAACGAGACAGCTCGGCCCCGTGTTAATTACGAGACAACTCTTAATTAACCTAACCTAACCTAACCTACACATTATGAATCGAGAGAACTAGCCTATGACATAATTATACAACAAACGAACATTTCGCCCACATTACACACACGCCATAAACGGGAGGCCATGTATGCAGCACCCAATCCTGCAAATCCTGTCCTCTGCGCATGCGTGAGAATCTTAGGCCCTCAAGTGGGGTGCACGAAGTGAATCGACGCATCTTGGACCAGCTGAAGGAGAAACACCCAGAAGCAAAACCAGCGAGTGATGAGGCCAAACTAGACAGGGAATATGTTCCTCCAGACCCGGTGATATATGAGAATATAACTGGAGACCTCATATGGAGAATGGCGCTGAAAACACAGGGAGGAGCAGGTCCATCAGGAGTAGATGCTAAGACTTGGAGGATCTTCCTAAGTCAAAACAAGTTTGGTTCAGCCGCGGGTGACCTTTGTGAAGCAATAGCAATGCTGGCAAAGAAACTTGCATCATCACCATGCGTGAACATAGAAGCTCTGACAGCATGTCGCCTGATACCTTTAAATAAGAATCCAGGAGTTAGACCAGTAGGCGTTGGGGAAGTTCTTAGAAGGATTATAGGAAAAGCAATCATGTCTGTATTTGGAAAAGATGTACAAAGAGCAGTGGGTAACTTACAAGTATGTGCAGGACAGCAAGCCGGAGGAGAAGCAGCAATACATGCAATGGGGAAGGTGTATCATGAGGAAGATTGTGAAGCGGTACTGCTAGTAGATGCAACAAATGCCTTTAACACCATTAATAGGGAGGCAGCTATTCACAACATCAAGATCAAATGCCCGAGCATCGCAAAGTACATAGAAAATACTTATAAGGAGCCAGCTAACCTGTATATAGTTGGAAGCACAAAGAAGGAAGAAATGAAAATTCTCAAATCAAATGAAGGAACAACGCAAGGAGATCCAGTGGCAATGGCAATGTACGCACTGGCACTATCAATTCTGCAGCAGAAAATAAAACATGAGGTAACCCGAGTGAAACAAGTGGCGTATGCAGATGACCTCACAGGTGCAGGAAAAATAGGGGATCTCAAAGAATGGTGGCGGAGAGTACAATCGGTAGGCGAAGTCATTGGGTACCATCCGAATGCTAGTAAATCTGTACTAATAGTGAAAGAAAACAAGTATGAAGAAGCGGTGCGGACTTTTGATGGGACAGGAGTGAAGATTACAAAGGAGGGTCAACGCCATTTGGGAGCAGTAATAGGCACAGAAGAATGCAAGAGAGACTATGTGCGAAAAAAGGTAGCAGAGTGGGTAAAGGAAGTGAAAACCCTGGCAGACATTGCGAAATCTGAACCACATGCTGCATATACTGCCTTCACATATGGTGTTAAGCACAGATGGACCTTTCTTATGAGAACAGTGCCTGGCATTGGACAGATGCTCCAACCGCTTGAAGAAGCAATCAGAGGAACATTCATACCGGCCCTAACAGAGATGGAAGGCGTCACGCAAGAGCTAAGAGATCTATTAGCTCTTCCGCCAAGGTTCGGAGGTATGGGGATCATAAACCCAGTGGAGGCGGCACTACATGAGAACCAAAATTCCCTTAAACTTACTACGTCTCTGACAGAAAAAATACGGGAGCAAAATGAAAATGATGAGGTGGACGAAGAGGAACAACGAAATGCAAGACAGGAAATTACAAAGAGCAGAGAAGAGAGACAGAAACATAGCCTAGAACAAATTAAGACCAGATGTAGGGAAGAACTGAAAATGAGAGTTGAGATGGCACAAGACACGGGGGCTTCAAATTGGCTCACATCATTACCAATAAAGGAGAAAGGCTTCAGCTTAAATAAACAAGAATTCAATGATGCCGTAGCCTTGAGGTATGGGTGGCCAGTTTCGAACCTGCCGCTGAAATGTGCATGTGGTGAAATAAACAACTCAGACCACTGTATGACTTGTAAGAAAGGAGGATTCATCTGTATCCGGCATGATGAAGTACGAGACATCACTGCACAAATGCTGGACGAGGTGTGCCATGATGTCAGAATCGAACCGGAACTTCTGCCTATGGACGGACAGCGCTTGGCCCACAATACTGCAAATACTTCAAATGAAGCAAGAGTGGACGTAAGTGCTCGAGGTTTTTGGACGAGGGGACAACGGGCTTTTTTCGACATCAGAATCTTCAACCCAAGAGCACAAACATATCGTGAGCGAGGACACAAGGCGGCATACTTGAGAAACGAAAGTGAGAAAAAACGCGCTTATGAAGAAAGAATTTTGAACAGGGATCAAGGAAGCTTTACTCCTCTGGTCTTCTCATCGTCGGGAGGTATGGGACCTTCTGCAAGTGTCTTCTATGCCAGATTAGCTGAACAAATATCGGAGAAAAAGCGCCAGCATAGAAGCCAAGTCATAACTTGGATGAGATGCCGGCTCTCTTTCTCTCTTCTCAGGTCTGCACTCCTATGTCTCAGGGGTACAAGGTCCTCCCCGCTACAGAGGACAAGAGTGAGAGACTTGGACTTTGAAATGGTCGTGGCGGAGGGACGAATTGGGGAACAACTAGGTTGATTGTAGGGAGGTACTGGTACAATAAGATAAACTACAATGTAACTAGAATAAGATAGATTGTACACCACTTTGTAACTGTCACCTTAATAAAAAAAAATCTTAGGCCCCTTGGCACAATTTTGTTTTCCTTTATACTATTATATTACCTTAACCTAACCTAACCTAACCTAACCTAACCTAACTTAAATTAACCTAACAGTTGAGCCTAAATAACATAATAAAAATATTAGGGAAAAGGCCGCACATACGCAGAGGACAGGATTTGGTGCTGCATACATGGCCTCACCCATAAACCCTCCACTTAGCTCTCCCCATCCTAATCCTGACTGGTCTCGTCAAATTGCCCCATAGCAAAAATGGGGCCGAGCTGTCTCAAATAATGGGCCGAGTTGTCTCGCCGTCGTGGCCGAGTTGTCCAAAAGTGGGCCGAGCTGTCCGAGCCGAGTTGTCCCATGGGCCGCGTCGTCCAGTCACCTTTGTGTAGGCCAAATAGAATCGTTTTTATTTATCATAAGTACTTTGTATATTGGACAATGTACTGAATAGAATTTGAGAGTAATATATCTGTAACATTCATGACTATAGAAATCGAGTGATATTTTGATGACTGCGATTTATAAATATCAATTCACCCGATGGCAACAGATTTTGGTTCGATGCGAACCAAAGGCGGGAAAAATAGCAGACACTCTTTTTATTTTCCCTCCCATGCTTTAAACAACTCTACCACGGCGTGATAAAGGACAATTAACCTTTTCCTATTCATATTAAAGAGAAGAGCAATCCTATACTTGGAAAATGTATTTCAACTCATACATAAGTCGCAGGATCCATATTCCAGGATAGGCCTACCCAGGACCCACACACTAGGATCCACACACTTCACGAAGAACGGGTGAAATTTGTAGAACTACGACGCAAAGCCAAAAGGTTAATCAAGCAAAATAAAAAGACCCTGGAGTTACATGTTGCGAATCAAAGTAAAACAAACCCAAAAGAATTCTATAGTTATATCAGAAAGAAGAGAGTAGTTACTTATACTGTAGGACCGTTAGTCGATGAAAATGGAGAATACACCAAAGACGAAGTACAAATGAGTAATGCCCTCAATACCTTCTTTGCATCATTTTTACAACGGAAGACCTCAGTGATATCCTTACACCATCGCCGATTCAGATTGATAATTCAGATGTTCTAAGCAATATCACCGTTACAGAGAGAGAAGTATTGAATTGTTTAGATAAACTCAAGGTAAATAAAACGCCTGGACCTGATACAATCTCACCTAGAGTCCTAAAGGAAGCTAAGGATGAGCCCTCTAAACCACTGACATTGCTATTCAATAAATCCTTGCAGTCTGGAACTATGCCTGATCAGTGGAAGCTAGTCAACGTAACACCGATATTAAAAAAAGGCAGCAAATCCCTACCCAGTAACTATCGTCCAATTAGCTTAACCTCAGTTGTATGTAAAATGCTAGAAACACTCATAAGAGACAGACTCGTAAATCACTTAGAGGAAAATAACATACCTAAAGATACTCAACACGGCTTTCGTAAAAAACGTTCCTGTTTAACAAACCTCTTAGACTTCTTCCACGATATCCTAAACCTCTACGATGAGAGTAAAGCTGTAGATATCATATACCTTGATTTTCAAAAGGCCTTTGACAAAGTTCCCCACAAACGTTTACTGCTAAAACTAAAAGCGCATGGAATACAAGACGGTGTGTTGAAATGGATAGAAAATTGGCTCAGCGACAGAAAGCAAAGAGTAGTCATAAACGGTAAGGCATCTAAATGGACCAATGTAAGTAGCGGGGTACCCCAGGGATCGGTACTAGGACCAATTCTTTTTCTAATTTACATCAACGACATAGATGAGGGTCTCACCTGTACAATCTAAAAATTTGCTGACGATACAAAAATTGCAAATAGCGTACTCTCAAAAGAACAAGTTGACGATATGCAACTCAATCTAGATAAGTTGTCATGTTGGGCCCAAATTTGGCAAATGAGTTTCAATGCGGATAAATGTAAAGTTCTACATATCGGATACCAAAATGAGAAAGCAAACTATTTGATGAATGGCACTCAGCTTAAGAATGTAAACAGAGAAACCGATCTGGGAGTAACAATATCGAGTAACCTAAAACCGAGTCAATAATATTCAGAAGTTGTTAAGAAGGCAAACAAAATAATTGGCTTTATAGGCAGGTCATTTGAGCATAAATCCAAAGACGTTATTCTAACCTTTTACAATTCCTTAGTCCGCCCTCTTCTGGAATACTGCGTTCAATCCTGGTGCCCTTATTACCAAAAAGATATAGACAAGCTAGAACAAGTTCAACGTAGCGTTACCAAAATGATACCTAGCCTAAAGAACAAACCATACGAGGAGCGTCTTAGAGAATTAAATCTATTTCCTTTAACCCAGCGCAGATTAACCTAAGACGTGCGCATGGGGGGTATGAGACACCGCACGCCTGTGCGCACGTATTTGAGCTGTTCCCACAATAACATCGTTATTTTACCATAAATAGCATTAATACTTATCCATGTGCGCCTATTTTACGTTGATTATAAAGGTATTAACCTGTTACAGCAATAAAACAAGTGGAAACAGCGTTTGGATGGTCGTCAAAATCGGCGATACAAGCCGGGAGTTACATAATGTATGGCTGAGGCAACCTCCCTCCCCTCCTCCCTTCCCCTTGTCTGGAGAGACAATGTTACGCAATAGTCTCTCTCTCGCTCTTTCCCACGCTTGGTAACAGTGATGACAACGCCCTGCTACCAACTCGCTAATGTTAGCACGAAAATAGACCACAGAATAAGGGAATAACAGGGAAAATAGGTGATAATAACTGAAGGAGGGGAGGGAAGTGGGGAAGGAGGGGATGTGGAGGAGTGATATTTGGCATGGCCCAGGGGCAAAAAAAAAAAAAAAAAAAAAAAAAAGTTTGGGGGTGTTTTAAATGGATTCTTTTATGCCCAGGATCTTAAGAGTCTTCCCGCAGTCGCCCGGGGAAACTCTTAAGAGTCTTCCGGCACTTGCCGGGTTAAGAGGCGACTTAATTCAAGTGTTCAAAATCATCAAAGGCATCGACAATATGAACTGTAGTAAGTACTTCACTATCGACCAATCTAATTACACGCGGGGAAACGGGTGCAAAATTATTGGTAAATCTTTTAACTCACACGAAGCTAAAAATTTCTTCTTCAATCGAGTTGTCAACTTATGGAATGGGCTTCCCTGAGATGTTATAGACTGCAGCAACGTTGATTCATTTAAACTTCGCCTAGACAAATCTATCTATCTATCTATCTATATGCTCAGGCCCAATCCCCATTTTGGGGGTAGCCGACTCAAGACAGAGCAAGAACAGGGAAAACACAAAAACAACATAAAACAAAAAATAAACACAGATAAAAAACACAAACTCACACACATCCAGGTCACCCAGGAGAAGACCCAGAGACCAGGGTTACCAAGGTCGCTCCAGCACTCCCCCGGCCCCTGACCACCCGGAGAGGTTCCGATCTCGGCAGGCAGACATGCAGCGGAGCCAAAGCCACAAGCCCTCCACACTTCCAGGCACACCCTTCATATTAATCGTCCCCCCGGGCCAGGCGCCTGATGGACTATTATCTAGTCGAACTTGCGCCCGACCCCTTACTCCAAATGACCACGTGTTCACTCAACTATTCACAAGCATTCTCCATTCACTCCTGTCCACCACCACTTCCCCTGCCTGATCTATAGTCATTCCTCTATCATCCAAAGCCTTTCTTACACAGTCTCTCCATCTCAATGGGGGTCTTCCTGCCCTTCTATCTCCCCTTGTACCTGACTCACATATTCTCTTTGTAAGTCTTTCATCTCCCATTCATTCAACATGACCATACCAGCTCAGCACCCTTCTGTCCACTCTGGCTGACAAATGTTCCTGCTGCCCCACTCTCCTACGTATCTCTTCATTCCTCAATCTGTCTCTACGAGTAACTCCACACATACTCCTCAAGCAGCTCATCTCCATCACATCCAGCCCTCTTTTCTCCTTTTTCTTCAGAGCCCATGTCTCAGCCCCATACATCACTGTTGGCACAACAATTCCTTGATACAGTGCACTTTTTACTTTCACTCCGAGATTTCTCGTCTTCCACATACTTCCCATTGCTCCGAAAACCTTCCTTCCTTCACACACTCTCTGTTTTACCTCCACTTCCATACCTCCACACCTGCTTATCGTTCCTCCTAGATATTTAAAACACTCTACTTGTTCCAATATTTCCCCATCCAGCCTCACATCTAGATTCACCCTATGCTCTCTCCTATTACACACCATTACTTTACTTTTATTGACGTTCACCTTCAGTTTCCTCCTTCCACAAACCACACCAAACTCTTTGACTACCCGCTGCAGTTTCTCATCAGAATCCGCCACCAATGCTGTGTCATCAGCGAACAGCAACTGATTCAACTCCCAATCTCTACCATTCTTTCCTACTAAACCCAATCCTCTTCCCATAGTTCTCCTTTTCACCTCCCTCACCACACCATCCATAAACATATTAAACAGCCATGGTGACATTACACAACCCTGTCGCAAACCTACCTTTACCTCAAACCATTCACTCAACTCACCATTTCCTACTCTCACACATGCTCTGCTCCCTTCATAAAAACTCTTAACTGCTTCTAACAAATTTCCTCCTATTTCATAAATCCTTAACACCTTCCACATTGCTTCACGGTCCACACGATCATACGCCTTTTCCAAGTCCATAAAAGCCCAAAATATCTCCTTATGCTTCTCTAAATACTTCTCGCATAACTGTCTTACTGCAAACATCTGATCCACGCACCCTCTTCCCCTCCTAAAACCGCACTGTTCTTCTCCTATTGCAACTTCCGTACACTTTATTATCCTCTCTATCAACACCCTGCCATACAGCTTTCCAACCACTGACAATAAACTAATACCTCTATAACTTGAACACTCCTGCCGATCTCCCTTCCCCTTGTACAACGGCACAATACATGCACTCTTCCAGTCTATTGGTACCATTGACACAACAAAGCACACATTGAAAAGTCTCACCAACCAATCTATTATCACATCTCCACCCTTCTTTATACACTCCACAGCAATACCATCCAAACCTTCTAAATAGACAAATATCTTGCATCAAACCCGCTACTGACTGCGTTTGTAAATGAATAACTTTATTTTATCCTCCCCTCAGTTACTGACCCATCTGTTCCCTACTAACTTCCTAATCCTGCCACGGACATTAGTTACAGGGCAGTAGTTCCCTTTCCAATGTTCCCTTACCCACTCTAAACCACTGTTTGGACACTTGATCCTCAGTGTTTTGGAGGACAAGCAGCCTAGAAGGGTCACTAGAGATGTTGTTGCTTGATTTCCTTTGTACTCCTTTGTACTACAGGTCAACCGGCCAGCAAAAAGAAAACGGGAGTGGGGTACTGAGTGACGTGACGCTCGCCTTCACCCAGGGCTCGCTCACCACTCACACTCTCCCACTCCTTCACCCAGGGCTCGCTCACCACTCACACTCTCCCACTCCTTCACCCAGGGCTCGCTCACCACTCACACTCTCCCACTCCTTCACCCAGGGCTCGCTCACCACTCACACTCTCCCACTCCTTCACCCAGGGCTCGCTCACCACTCACACTCTCCCACTCCTTTCGCTATGTTTATAGCTCCTTTTGCTATGTTTATAGCTCCTTTCGCTATGTTTATAGCTCCTTTTGCTATGTTTATAGCTCCTTTCGCTATGTTTATAGCTCCTTCTGCTATGTTTATAGCTCCTTTCGCTATGTTTATAGCTCCTTTTGCTATGTTTATAGCTCCTTTCGCTATGTTTATAGCTCCTTCTGCTATGTTTATAGCTCCTTTCGCTATGTTTATAGCTCCTTTTGCTAGTTTATAGCTCCTTTCGCTATGTTTATAGCTCCTTCTGCTATGTTTATAGCTCCTTTCGCTATGTTTATAGCTCCTTCTGCTATGTTTATAGCTCCTTTCGCTATGTTTATAGCTCCTTTTGCTATGTTTATAGCTCCTTTCGCTATGTTTATAGCTCCTTCTGCTATGTTTATAGCTCCTTTTGCTATGTTTATAGCTCCTTTCGCTATGTTTATAGCTCCTTCTGCTATGTTTATAGCTCCTTTCGCTATGTTTATAGCTCCTTTTGCTATGTTTATAGCTCCTTTCGCTATGTTTATAGCTCCTTCTGCTATGTTATAGCTCCTTTCGCTATGTTTATAGCTCCTTTTGCTATGTTTATAGCTCCTTTCGCTATGTTTATAGCTCCTTCTGCTATGTTTATAGCTCCTTTCGCTATGTTTATAGCTCCTTTTGCTATGTTTATAGCTCCTTTCGCTATGTTTATAGCTCCTTTTGCTATGTTTATAGCTCCTTTCGCTATGTTTATAGCTCCTTTCGCTATGTTTATAGCTCCTTTCGCTATGTTTATAGCTACTTTTCGTTAGTTGTTGAGCAAAATGTTAATATTTTCTTTGACAAAATAAATGCAACTAGTAATATTGTGTGTAACTCTGTGACTTAAATATCTATGATTATACTATTTTGTAACTATTAAGAAGGGAAAATATCAATGTTTTGGAATATAACATAGCCTACTTGGGTACTTAAAAATCAAAATTACTACATGCTGTTGAGTAATTTCATGATGGTAGCCTACATACAATAAACTAATATGATAAATCCAAAATTAATTACAATTTAACCCTAGATGTGCTTGTGTTGTCATTATTAGCATTTTGTCCCTTATGGTAGAATTCCTTAAAGAGGCAAGCACGACCACTTAGTGCTGCACTGCATGTTTACCAATGTAATTCTACAGTATCCTAAAACCTTACATAAATGATCTTGATTCAGGCATAAAGAGTAGAATCAGTAAATTTGCTGATGATACTAAAATAGGTAGGATAATAGAGTCAGCTAGCGACAGGGAATGTCTTCAAAATGATCTCGATCACTTGCACGAGTGGTCCATAAATTGGCAGATGAGTTTCAATGTAGACACATGTAAGGTATCAATGATTGGAAATCGTAATTTAGATGCTAAATACAAACTAGACAATGTAGAATTGGATAACTCAGTGTGAGAAGGATCTGGGGGTGCTCGTTAGTAATGATCTGAAACCCAGAAAACAGTGTATAAGTGTTAGGAATAGGGCAAATAGAATTCTAGGATTTATATCTAGGAGTGTTAGCAACAGGACTGCTGAAGTTTTCTTAAAACTATACTTAGCTCTAGCAAGACCCCATTTAGACTATGCTGTCTAATTTTGGTGCCCTTATTACAGAACGGATATCGACCCTTTAGAGGCAGTCCAAAGAAGAATGACGGAGATGATACATAATATTAGAAACTTATCGTGTGAGGACAGATTGAAAGCCTTAGGCTTGCACTCACTAGAGAGACGAAGATGTAGGGGAGACATGATAGAGGTATTTAAATGGATAAAAGGTATAAATAAGGGCGATATAGATGAGGTATTAAAGCTAAAGAACGGCGACATAACCCGCTCAAATGGTTTCAAGTTAGATAAGTTTAGATTTAGGAAAGATATAGGAAAGCACTGGTTTGGTAATAGAGTTGTTAACAGGTGGAATTCTCTGCCCAGAACAGTAATTAGCTCAGAAACAGTTGAAAGTTTTAAGCATAAGTTGGATTCCCATATGGGTGATATGGGCTGGGTGTGAATGGGAGCTGCTTCATGTGGGCCGCATGGCCATATGCAGTTTCCCGCGATCTTATAACCTTATGTTGTTATGTAATTGGGGTTGGGTGTGACAGGGATCTGCCTTGTGTGGGCCGATCGGCTTTTGCAGACTCCCATTTTCTTATGTTCTTATAAAGCATACCCATCAGTAATAAGTTAAAACAAAATCAAGTTTAGGAATAGGAAAGACATACAAAATGAAAATGATTGGACTGAAACAAACCTGATTACAAATCCAACATATCTGTAACACGCATACATATAAAATAGGTCATAGCTAGGCTAGTAAAGATATATTGTAACATATCTGTAACACGCATACATATAAAATAGGTCATAGCTAGGCTAGTAAAGATATATTGTAACATATATGTAACACGCATACATATAAAATAGGTCATAGCTAGGCTAGTAAAGATATATTGTAACATATCTGTAACACGCATACATATAAAATAGGTCATAGCTAGGCTAGTAAAAATATATTGTAACATATCTGTAACACTCATACATATAAAATAGGTCATAGCTAGGCTAGTAAAGATATATTGTAACATATCTGTAACACGCATACATATAAAATAGGTCATAGCTAGGCTAGTAAAGATATATTGTAACATATCTGTAACACGCATACATATAAAATAGGTCATAGCTAGGCTAGTAAAGATATATTGTAACATATCTGTAACACGCATACATATAAAATAGGTCATAGCTAGGCTAGTAAAGATATATTGTTTGCCTAATAAAGAATACAGTTATTTGTTGTTCTCTCTCTCTCTCTTTTGTTGAAAGCTTGGGATAATGTTTAATTCAATAAAAATATAAACATGTATTATTAAAGACAAACATTACTTAAGAACATAAGATCGCGGGAAACTGCATAAGGCCATGCGGCCCACACGAGGCAGCTCCCATTCACACCCAGCCCATATCTTCCATATGCGAATCCAACTTCAGCTTAAAGCTATATCATATGACTTGTCGTTATCTACCGCTTCATATACAGGTACAGTCACGGCGGTAGGTCGTAGACCAGGGGCATGCCTAAGCCCTAGCCACACATTGGCAGTAGGTTCGAACAATTTCCATCTTTGGAGGTTCATAGGGCACGACTCCAGTGAAACAAGTGAATTGATAGTCAATAAGCTCCGCCCATACCCAATTGCATATGTAAAGGTAATATCGTAAAATATACGATAATTAGGATTAGTATTATGATTTTGTGTGAGGTTCCTTACAGTTGAAATCCTACTCTATGTAATACAAATTATCAGACTATAACGTGTATTGAAACTCCAGAAATTTGGTAGACTATACTGTATAATACAATATCCAATCTGTTCACGCGTGTTTGGAAGACATATTTAAGAATCTTGAATGGGACAATAAAGGAATAAATGTTAAAAAATGGGCTTGGGTAGATCATATATTTAGAAAATATTATAACAGATTGACAAAAACAGCAATAGAATAAGAATCTAGATATGGAGCTAGACAGAGAACCAGGTGGAATGATGAGATCGGAAAGTTTGTAAAAGTAGGATGGAACGGGATGGCATCTGACCAGCTAGAGTAAAAACGTTTGGAAAAGGCCTTCGTCTTGCAGTAGACTAAGGCTGATGATGAAGATGATTATGAAATAATAACACATTTAAAGTATAATAATAAAGTAACTACAGTTAACTAAAAAGACAAATACAATAGTAATATCCTAGCGTAGGTCAATTTACTTGTTTACATTAACTCACGTGAGAGCAGGTAATGGATAGTTTTACGACCGCTACACAACGTATCACCTAACAATTGAACTGAGACAACCCGGGGATATGGAAGGAATTCGCAAAACAATATAAGTATTACTCCATGTGCATTTATCCTTTGCCGGATACAAATGACAACAAGGGACTAGAGTTCTCGAACAGAGACTCCGGTTTTTAATTGCCTATTGACATATAATGGCTTAATAATCCAGCAGGGTTGATAGCCACTAAGCCAAGAGACTAAGCCCTCTTTCAATTAATTATTTTAACCAATAATACAATTGTGCATAAATTACACCATTATTATAGATTTCAAGTAATATACAGAATTAATCTCGTTTACACAGATCGTATACATATTTAATGGGGTAGCCATATATGGAAATTAACCTTACAATTGGAATGCGGTAATGTTAGTGGTAGTTGGTTAAAACTAGGGCTTCAGAGGATATGAAGCCTTAATTAAGTATCGTCTAACCAGCTAATTAGGACATTCAAGTCTGGAGTCTCATTTGAGAAGCCCCGTCTCTTAGAACTAATCTTGGTTTATGTTAGTACATTATACTCTCTCTCTCTCTCTCTGTATAGTTAATTTTAAAACAAAATATGTAATGGCACTGACGTATACTAAACTAGGTCAGAAAACGTGCAATATATGGTAGTTTACATAAGATCACTATTGTGTTTCGTCATTCGCTTTTATTCGTCTCTATGACAAATTATCCGTAGGTAGGGACTATAAACCTTTCAGTGCGGGAGACGTCTGTTCTGTTTTATAGTAGTTATATTTAGACGTATTTATGCAGCTTTGGAAGGATCTGTGGTAGGTTTAATTGTGATCATTTGTAACCTTTGATTTGGTAGATATCCTTCCTAAGCTGAACAGTATCGTCTAATGGTAACTTGAATACTAAAACACGGAAGTTAATTGCACGAAACGGGTTAAAATCTAACTGCAGTAAGCATTATGCAAGGGCCGTGGGTATTGAACATAACCCTGGTCTTCATGTATTTCTTAATTAATGCCAATTCCGTTACGTGCCTGAACATAACATAGTTGATACATAACTATAACCGTCTCTACAGTAAATAACATTAACTGTATACCTTGGCATACCTACGATATACAGTATAACGTCAACTTGGCATACCTACGATATACAGTATAACGTCAACTTGGCATTCTGTCCGGGACTTAATGTATTTGTGGCTTATACACACTATTTCTAAAAGCATATAATGAAGTGTGTGTGGATGTCTAAGCCATTATTATATATGTGTGGGTGTCTAAGCCATTATTATATTGTGTTCTGCCAAATGACTGGCGACCCAGTAGTGGGCGGGGCCTGGCAGTTTAAACTATTCAGTTTCACTGAGTGTACTGTAGACTGTGTTCGGATGTGATACACGTGCGTGGTGTCTAGAAAGGGGTTCATCCCCTGGTCCACAATTTACCGCCGTGACTGTACCTCGGAGAAAAAACTGAGTAAATTTGTTAGGCAGGATCATCCCTGAGTGAATACATGTTGAGAGGGTTTAATTAACTTTACATTTTTTAAGTGATTTATAATTTTCCTGGCAATAATTGATTAAGTTATTAAGTGATTTTCATCTTCTTCCTTTACATGTTTACATGTATTGACCTTTACATGTATTGACCTTTACATGTATTGACCTTTACATGTTTACATGTATTGACCTTTACATGTATTGACCTTTACATGTATTGACCTTTACATGTTTACATGTATTGACCTTTACATGTTTACATGTATTGACCTTTACATGTTTACATGTATTGACCTTTACATGTTTACATGATACCTTTTACATGTTTACATTGATGTTTACATGTACATGATTACATGTTTACATGTATTGACCTTTACATGTTTACATGTATTGACCTTTTGTTCCTTGTATGAAATGACGTTCTGGTGTCTTATCCTAAAGAAGATCGATATTTTGGCAACAAAATGGATAACGGATAAAGGTAAAGTCGCTCAAGTGAGTTTAATTTCAGATGCAAGAACTTTTACACAATGTTTACCGTCATCTTGAAGCCATTTACCATGGGCAACTTTGAATATTTCTCATATATTGATCAAATGAGACAAACAAAATCCTTTGTGGGTATTATACAGCTGACCTCTGTTAACCACTTCTGTCTACGATGTGCCCTCTGATCTTGTTTTCTAAGAAGTGATACTTTAAAAGGAAAATCTCCTTACCATATTGCCAGCAACAAAATCTAAAGACTGTTCTTCTACGAGAGTGGTGGTGCATTATTTGTTTTATTTGCACATATATCCAAACAAAAATCATATTCAATACCTACTTCTAAATATCATATTATTGAACAACAGATGTGATAAACACAATTTTCTAGGCGTAACTCACGGTCGTTAGTTAGTTTTGTTTTTGCTATGACCAGTTTTACCCAAGAAATATTATTAAATTTTGGGATCCTGAGTGATGTTGCTTTTATTGCTGAGAAATACACAATCAGCTGTTTTAGTCTTTGTTTGAAACTGACAGCATCTGGATGTCTTATACAACCAAAAAATAATATATGAATAAATATATAAATACAAACAATATATATATAAGAATGTGTAAAGTGTCCTGATTTAACCTTCTTGTCATGATTAATTCAACGTTATGAGTAACTTTGAGCATTTCAAAGAGTCGTATAAGGAAAAGGCAAGACAAAACTACTCTTTGGTGAAATCTGTAGTGGGCTGAAATTGAACTCTATTGTGGTCATAATGTGGATCATTGTGCGCAAATTGCTTAGCTGTTCTTCCAAATGCAGACCAGACGCACAGTGCTTTCCTATCGCTTGATATAGAAGAATTCACCACATGAAACCATGCATCTGTTGTTAATATGAAGCTTGCCGTTTCTTTCCAGTTTGTGCTGATTAAATTACCTCTTTCTCCTAAATATATTATTGCATATTTTACTCCCTATAATTTGTTGTCCTTGAACATTTAGGTGAGTTTCACTAAGTTTGTAAGCTAAGCCATATTCAGATTTAGTTATCATGGACATTTTACGAATGCAATCATCTGATATAATATCTCTATTCTTCATCACAAATCCTGAATCTAGGAGATTATTTCTACTTAGTTTGAGGAGATGAGGGACATCAGCAAGCACACACATTCTTGTTATATATTTGCATATTTATCTCCTTAATAATAAATTCCTACACAATCTAGTATTGTATATATTGTACAATATTTAGTGTAATACTATTATTGTTATTATTATTATTATTATTATTATTGTCATGATGATATTTACTATGGTTATTTTTGATAATATTATTACTGTATCGGCGATGATAATGACAGCGAATTTGTAGCAGTGTGGTGAAGATTGGTACCGTACTATCACTGCACTGCTGTTGTTTTGTAGCAGTGTGGTGAAGATTGGTACCGTACTATCACTGCACTGCTGTTGTTTTGTAGCAGTGTGGTGAAGATTGGTACCGTACTATCACTGCACTGCTGTTGTTTTGTAGCAGTGTGGTGAAGATTGGTACCGTACTATCACTGCACTGCTGTTGTTTTGTAGCAGTGTGGTGAAGATTGGTACCGTACTATCACTGCACTGCTGTTGTTTTCGATGTCATTGATAGTATATTGCATTACTGTATTTAGTACAATAATTGTTCCTTATCTGTAAACCTGTAGAGTTGATGCACCTACAACTACTAATACTGTGACCATCACCACTACTACTTTCCCTACAGTGGCGTATATAGGGGGGGCACTCGGTCATCCCCCCCCCCCCCCTTTTGTCCCAGTAGGCTTATATTATTCGTCATAGTATTACATTACATTACATGTATAGTATTATGATATAGATTATAGCAGTTTTTTTATACATACTGTAGAATTCCCTAATTAAATATTTGTCAAACAGCTCTTTTTTTGTTTAGCCAACATATATAATCTTCTGTATATTGTTTTACCATTGCATATCAAATTAGTGCAATATATCCCTGCTGAGGCCTCAAAAGGACCCTAAAAATGCTTGATTTTCAATAAAATCCGGGGGGGGGGGCTTACAGCGCCCCCCCCCCCCCCCCCCCCCCCAGACCCCCCAGCTGTAGAGGCTCGCTTCGCTCGCCCACCCATTATATACAATTTAAAATAATGGATTCACCCCTATGGCCCCCCCCCCTTCCCAAGGACCTATATACGCCACTGTTTCCCTACCATAATAATTACTACTGGCACCATTATCACTACTACTATCTTTTTATTAAATTATTTTGTTTATAGCTTCATTTTTTATCATCACATAATTATTGATTTGGCAGAGCCTGCAAACTACTAAGAATGTCTCAAAGAAAAGACCTTTGTGATGATCTTACGCATGTAATTATTATCATATACTGTAAATTGTGTGTATTTTTACTCTACTACTGTAAATAACTTAATTATTGTATCTATGTAAGAAATTACGAAATAAAATTAACGAACGAACGAACTATCACCATCATCCACTACTGTTATCACCATGATCACCACTATCATTGCCTCTTTTGAAAAAATAATGTACTCAACATGGAAAGTGATTACGGTAATAGTGAGCAGGTACTGGGTATAATGAACTTAGGCTTTATCCGTGAGTCAAGTGGTCAGGTCAGGGCAGACCCAAGGCGTCAGTGACGTCACGTAAACTCTCCCCCCCCACCCCCCCACCCCCCGCGCGGCCAGGGCTGGCCGGTTGATGGGTCCTGGACCTACCCAAGCTACATAGTCTATGTATCTTGGGCCTACCATACATAGTCTATGTATCTTGGGTCTACCATACAGGGATTGTTACACTTACTGCCAGAATATAAGAGATTTTAGTGGAGAAGGGGAGCTAAATGTAATGTACAACTAGATTTTCCACATCTCAGTAAGTCAGATCAAAAAGTAGCATTAAGGGAAGCCATGGTCCAGTCTTGCCCTACAGAAGTAAGGAAGCAATGCACTATTCATAAAACCTCTAACATTACAGAGTTATTTGGAGTAATTAAGAGAGACCTAGAGGCACAGGAAGAAAAAGACATAACTCATACCGAAACCAAAGTCAACTACACTAATGTAGCTAGCGGTCCCACGCCAACAAAGAACGGTCATTCGTTGTTTTTTGTGCAGACAGATGGGACATATCGCTAGAAATTGTCCTTTTAGGTCACAAAATACCCCTAGAATATCCAAAGCTCTTCCTTTTCTATGAGAGATAATAATGGAGCGGTAGCAGTAGAATCTGTAAGAGACGGAGGATATGTCAATTTACCAACTTGGACGCTTGCTAGGGACAATCCGAGAGACGCAAGCCAAGTAAGAAACCGATTGTGACAGAACCGGAAGAGACACTAAACCCAGAAAATTTAGCAGAAAACCACTCATAAAAGGGCGCTATGAGGGTGAAACCAAAGTCATAAATGGTAGAGTAGCTAATATACCAGAGCGACCCAGAGTTGTTTGCTAGCCACATTTGTTTCCCAATCAACAGTACTTAGTGCCTACCTTGCCACTAAAGTATTATTTACCAAGGCTAAGGGAAAACCTATCCAGATTATTGGCAACACCGGAACTCTCAATATCCGATGGAAGGGAATTAAGTTTGGGGCCAGTCTTTGTGTTCTGGGTGGTGATTCCCCTTCGAGGGTTGATGGCTACTTGGGAGTGGATATTATGAGCTGTTTAGGAGAGAACATTCAAAGAGGGATTAATCAATCTAGCACTAATATCAAATCACAGGTGTGTCCATGTATGGAAAAGTTTTGTTGCCCCCAAAAATATGGAAGATGATCGAAATCCCTGAAACAATAGATATACTGGAAAGGATCTTCGAACCAGACATGGATAATCTTAATAAGTCTCATCTGGGCGGGTGCCCAACCCCGAAAGGGTTGAAATAGGGGAGCTATTCCCCCCCCCCCCCCCCCCCGCCAAAGGCGGCTTTCTAGGGCCTTTCCTACCTGATGCTGAGAGGATTGGGTTCTAGTCATGTGGTGATGGGCTGGTCTATCAGAGTGAGAACTGAGCGATCTCTACCATACCCATAGATTAGTCTGACTGTTCCTTTTACTTATATATTTTCTAGATCTCTTCCGTGGATTGACCTCCCAATCTACCAAGATTGGAAGCCAAAGCGTCACATTTTTCCTTTGCCCCTCAACTTTCTCTTCATAATTGCTGAGGGGCACAGTGCCCGGGGTGGGTCTTTGGTTTCCCGGGCGTTTCCGCACCCTCCTCAGCTCCCCGCCATGGAGTGGCTTCGGTCACCCAGGCTTTATTGTGGTCGGCAGGGAGGGTTCTGTGGGGGCGCTCGGTTATGGCCTTGGCCTTGCTCGGGGCCTTGGGGCTGTTCGGCCAGGCAGCTTGGGGAACAACAACAACAACAACATAAGTCTCATGTCACTCCTACGCTTATTATCCATTCATAGAGAAGGGTAATATTGGCAAACCTTGGAGAGACCACAGTAGTTTAAACCAAGGAAAAAAAATAGGATGCGTCACTCAGACAGATAGTCATGCAACTCAACAGGCTAGTTTTTCAGAAATTCCCAAACAACTCGCGTCCAGACAGGTTCGCGGATTGTATGAATTATTGTGGGAATTTCAGGATATCTTTGCTCAGAAAAAAGATTACCCCATGGCTTAGCTAAAACGACACAAACATGAAATCCATATTCAAGGGCCACCTATATATCAACTGTATTGAAGAAAATATCCTATCATGAGATAGGAAGAAACTAAACAAGTCCGAGATATGCTCTGTCAGGGCATTATTACTGAATCACCGAGTCCATGGTCCTCACCTGTAGTACTCATTTATAAAAAAAATAAAAAAAAAAAAATAAATAAAACGGCACTATGAAGTTTTGCATGGAGTACAGGAAACTAATTGACGTCACTACTAAAGATGCGCAACACAACCTGAGAACAGATAATTAGTTAGAATCAATCCATGGGTCCACCTGGTTCTCTACCTTAGATTTGCAAAAGGGATATTGGCAAATTCTGCGAAAAAGGATCGGCAAAAGACGGGTTTTCGCTTTCGTGAAGGAAAGCTTTATCAAGTCACTGTAATGTAATTTGGAGTGTATAATGGGCCAGCTAGCTTCACTCGAGTCATGGATGAGGTCTTGCATGGGTTGACTTGGCACACCTGTTTAGCTTACTTAAATGATATCATAGAGTATTCTACTACCTGGCCAGAGCATCTAGAGCATTTGGCGGAAATATTCGAATGCATACAGCACGCAGGATGAAAGTTAATTAAAAAAAAAAAAAAATGCCAACTAGTGGCTGAAGAAGTAACTTATTTAGGCTAAGTAGTCTGCCGACTAGGCATCAAGCCTGACTCACAGAAAGTGAAAGCCATTGCCCAAATCCCGCCTCTCACGAGTGTGCGGATAATATGAGCTTTTCTCGGGATGGTATCTTACTATTGCTATTTAATCCCTAACTTCTCAAAAGTTGCTCAGCCTCTCAATGCACGGTTAGAAAAAGGAAGAACATTTGATTGGGATCAGGCCTGTCAGGATGATTATGAAACCATCAAGGAAAAACTTACTTTGGGACCCACAGTTTGTCACCCTGATTCCTCACAAAAGTTAGAAGTCTGTACCAATGCCTCTGATTTGAGATTGTGAGCAGTTCTAGCTCAGAAATAAGAGGAAAAAGAAAGCATCATAGACTGTGCTAGCCGATCACTGGGAGGTGTGGTGGAGTGGTCTTGCTATTAGGCTGGTAACCTAAAGGTCCCTGGCTCTAATCCCGATGTCTAAATGGGAAAATATTATTGGGATGGAATTTGTGCTGTACTTAGTTCCAGTGCTTGGCTACAAAGCCCACTGACACGTTAAAAAATACCATAGCTGTTTTCAATTAATTAGAATTGAATGAATATTCTCATGTTCAAAATATGCTATGAGAGCAGTGCCTAATTAGAAAACAGCTCAATAAGTGGCGTTTGAGAGAGAGATGGTCCGAGACAGTGAGATGAGACAGCGGGACAGTGGCGATGTAACTTCGAGGAACCAAGCATCATAGGTCTACAAAGGTAAGACCACGAACGAGTAGGTTGCAACACTCAAATTGCCTCGATGTCTCCCTTATTTTGTATTTATTGTTTCAATAATAATAATAATAATAATAATAATAATTAAAGGAGTAATTCCGTCCGACAGGACTAGCTCAGGTGGTGAAGCAACTTCAAGCAAGGTTTACCCTTAAATCTTGCCACGGGGAAGATCTTGACACTCCCCCGCGCTCGACCAATCAACAGCCTCCTGTGATGCAGTACCAAGAACAATGTGCACCTCCCTTTAAACGCTCACTGCGTAAGTCACTCCCAGTTCACACACGTATATTTTATCCTGGTCGCAGATGTTCTATTACAATGGTGCCACCCTCTCACTCCCGTCAGCCTCTACAGAACATCTCTAACAAGCTTCCAGGAGACTATTACGAAGATGAAATAAAACAGGAGGGGAAGTGGGAAATTCAAAGCGACCGGGCTGGTGGAGCTCCTGACGAGCGCGCGGCTCAGCCAATCACAGGGCCCCGTTCCGTGAGGAAGGGGTATAAAGTTCACCTTTCCTATATACTTCCGTTCCACAGGACTCACTCTGCCACAGGCACCTGCCCGGATCACATAGCAGCACTCTTAATAGACACACCCCCCTTTCTCACCTTGGCACCCATGGGGAGATATATAAGCCTGTTCCAGTCCTCCAGCAACCAAGCTCTACTGAACACAAGACGAGCCAGGACCTAGTATACTGCCCACCCTTGGCACAGATACACCTACAATATCCTGATGCCTGCCGACACATCGCTAGCCTTCACAAAATAAGCCAAGCGATTCAAGAATGTCACCTGGTGGTAGATGGTACCGAGAAGAGGGACCTGAGGTGTTGGCCAGCTTTGAAGTGGTGAAGAGAGAAAGAAGAGATCTCCTGTCTACTAGAGCTGGCTTTGTGTTCCAACAATAAAATCTATGTGTTCTTATAGAACAACCAAAGAGAAACTGATTAGATAAATGATGAAATAAAGAAATTATGTGTTAAGAGATATAGCTGTTATTGTTAGTAAAGGCACTCAGCCAACCAGCTAGCAATAGTATAGAATCTTATAGGATATTAAGTAAAGCTATGTTAAATATTAAGTGGGAGTTCTTTGGGATAATGCTATAAGGGGAAATAATTGATAAAGCCCAGTTAATTGAGATAACAGGGTTTACCTGAGCAGTTTTCAGGGGTTTAGCATTTGCAAAATAGGTTAGACTTCGCTGAAGGAATAGTTAGAGAAGGGCTTCAGCCCATACCCATGAAATACTCTTTTTGTTATAATGAAATAACCAGTATTAATTATATATTCACCTCGTCGACAGAATGCTTTCGATTGCGCATAAATATCTAGTAAACTAGTTTTAAGGATGTCATTGATTGAATAATAGTTTGTAACATTGTTAACGCCTTACGAGCGGGCCCGTAAGGAATTTCTACTACCCGCCAAGAGGGTGGTTTTACCCTAAATGGCCTTGTTTCCGTGCTCTTTTTCATGCATAAACAAGAGCCAGAGCGTAATACAATTATGTATCCCTGAAAGGGCGTTATTTCAGCTTTCCAATGACACCAGAACCATCCTCCTACGACCACGCGTTCTCTTGCAACGATTGTGCAAGACGAAGGAAAAATCCCTAAAATACGGTAATTTCTTGACATAATACCCTGTGTAGTGAGGGAGGGAGGGTGGATGTGTGTGGAGTAAACGTCAGTAGGCCCATGGGACCCGTGGCGAACGGTCAGAGCCCGACCTATGCTCCGTCCACCGCTCGTCTCTCTCTCAGAGGCAATATTGCTCCAAAATTGCACACAGACTTAAGTCGGTCCCCGCCACATAGTCCTTTCTTCTCTAGCCCGAAATAAGTCCACCCCCGCCAAACAAGGGTTAAAGTGACCTGAAGGACATAGCGTTCTGATATTGTAAAGGTGACACAAATACATGTTGATTTAGTAATTGTGTTCAATATTGTAAAAGTGACACAAATACCTGTTGATTTAGTAATTGTGTTCAATATTGTAAAGGTGACATAAATACCTGTTAATTTTGTAATTGTGTAATTGTGTTGCAAAGGGGATTTACGAACCCGGAACTAATAATTGTTTATTAATATGGTCATGGTGATGTAAATACCTAAGGGTTCATTATTCGTGTCTAATATGATTAAGGTGATTTGATCCCATGTAAAGGAATAAATGTTTCTGTTATTGACATGGTGATGTGAGAGCATATGGGTAAAATCCTCGGTCCTAATATTATTAACTCATCTTGACCCGAACAGAGAATCAATTGCTATGGGGATTACGGCTACCATGGAAGTATGTAAAATAAAAACGCGAACTTGTAAACAAGTGTCGAATTATTCCAACCCTAGTAGAGCAGTGAATTTAAATTTAAGTACAACAATAATAATAATACAAATTATAATAATAATAATCATAATAATATTATTAATAATAATAAATCAATACATAGGCTACATAGAATATTATATAGTATACAAATTAATTAATTAATTGAAAATGTAATTATTATGCCGGGTTGTAATCCAACTCGCTTCGTTATATCTTCTATGTCAATCCGAATTTCGGATATTTAGAATTGGAATATGCTCAACAGGAACACATTTAGCTTCATGAATATGATAATTGTTTACTCAATCGGGCAATCAACAAAACAATACACACTCAGTATAGATTAACTCATATTTATTATAAAGACGTAAGTACAGATATGAGGTATTAAAATCACTACTATATTGAGTAGGACTCTAATAGGTAAGTGACTTATAGAGAGTTGAATATGTTTTACTCCCTAGTGAATATAGTTCGTCACTCACAAAATAAATGAAGTGAGGAAATACGCAATTATAGGAAATATATACACAAACAATAAGCATTGACAACAATACATATGCGGGCCAAGTGTGTAACGTGAGGTATAGTAACAAGGAGAAGGTAAGGCAACTGGGGCCTATCACTTAGTTGCGCGAGAGTCTGTGCGGTGGTCAATAACAATTAGGGTCGCGTTTAGGTTAGCCCACAAAGGTACCGCTCTCGGGGGTACAGGTCAGTTGGACTGCGGTCACGATGTTAAATCGGGGAGGGAAGATATGAACTTCACTTTATTCTAAGGGGAAAGATAGTTTAACCCTCTGGCTGCGGTTATATTTGCGCTATTTAGGGCATATGCAGGCACTTCTGAATGAATAATCAAGTATCTGCATTACATGAACTGTATTCTGCCGAAAACTAGGCGAATATAGCTTCAAAATGACACCAGAACGAGCTTCGTAGGTGGCGGGGTTCACCCGCAGCGTTGCCATAGACATTTGGGAAAACTCGCTAATTATTAGCTCTCGCTCGCTCGGCAACAGTGTCGAGACAGCCGCGCGAGACCACAGTCTACCTCAGTGAACGGCTGGCTGCTCTGAGGGTTGGACGGAGGTCCCTCATGCTCCCACCCACTGACACTCGATTTCTACGGCATTTGCAGGCTTTTAAAGCCTGGAAATTGCTGTAAATTGCCTATGCGTTCCAGAACGTCTCCTGCAGGGAAAGGGTTAAATCTGAATTAACTATCTAGAGTTATTACGAATAATCTCTCACACGATACACAAAAATAATATTCGATCGTAGATGAGGTCAAATTACACGGAGTAAGGAAATCAGATTCACAGTAAATGTAGTGACTGAGTTGGAATATAATAAATATAATTTAGAATAGATTGGAATAAATTAACCAACTACTGAATAAACGCAGAACGGAGTAGCGCTTTATTATAGCTTAAAAGGAGCTATAATGATTGGAAATACAAAACAAAGTTGTACTTATGAAATACCCAAATATGATGGCATAAAAGGAGGTTTGAATAGATTAACAAATTTCTGAAAGAACGCAGAACTTAGTAGCGCTGTATTATAACACAAATAACGGTTATAATGAATACATTACTGAACGAAGCAATAATATAATAAATAGCCAAAAAGTAGGCCTAATAGATAAAGGAACGTAAAATATGAATCCCTAGATCTGTGGTGAAAGAATTACATGACCCGAGTAACGTATATAATTAGATTATTCACAAGAACTAATAGAAATTAGATAGCTCGAATATAAATTAACTCTAACTCAACGGATGGGTTCTTTACTTTCAAGGGGGGTGAAATAGTACTATAAGTATTCTCTGGTAATAATTATGCGGACAATATGATCCTGAGTTTGGGCGTAGGTTATAGATATTGAATTTAAGAAGGAAAATAGCTCACGTTATACACTTCACTTCGACTTGGACACAAAGAATAATAACGCATAAGGATAAAATCTGAGAGTATTCACTAAGTAACACGTGTAGAAATGACTATATAACGTACATACAAGTAATGATCTGAAGGCTTAACCCGCTGAGTACCAGCTAAATATTTATAAATGTACCACCCAGGACCGGCTGATTCTGATTTTTTTTTTTATTCCAGAAACAATAGCGAGTGGGTTAGGAATGAAGGAAAAACCACGAAATAAGTGCACAAATATAATAAACGAATCCCCCACCTTAAACTGTTGTGATCCCATAGTGATAGATCGTCCATCCTCGGGGTCCCAGTGTAGGTTACAGGTTGAAGCTCCCTGCCTGCCCCTGATCCTGGACTCATACCCTCCTCCACCACCACCACCACCGCCGCCACTACCGCAGCTACAGAACTGGCGACTGGTTACCCCAAAAGCGTTGACTTGTAGGTAACCACAAGCTGATCCTGCCCGGCATCTGGGCATCTCGGGCACGTCGGGCTGTGGGTAGATAGAAAGTAGATAGATAGATGGATCGACAGATATTTAGAATGATTGGTTGATTTATAGATTGATAGTAGAACAGGACTGGAAGATAGATATTGGGCGTTTAATTTGTTAACTTACAAGATAGATAGTAGGTAGATGGATGGATAGATAGATAGTTTGTGAGATAGAAAACACATACACATGGATAACTGAATAGATAGAGCATAGAAAGATATATAGGTGCAGAACCGGCGGATGGTGACCCCAAAAGCGTTGATATGTAGGTCGAGCTGTAGATCGATGGTTAGATAGATAGATAGATAGGTGGATGGATTGAATGATTGGTTGATATATAAAATTATCATGAGAGAGGAAGGGAAACAATGGATATTAAGTTTCGTTAGCTTACAACAATGATAACAAATACCATGATAGATAGATAGACACACAGATAAATAAATAGGTACACCATAGATAGGTAGATTAATATAGATTGGTACAGAACTGGAAACTGGTGACACCAAAAGCGTTGACTTGTAGGTAATTAAGGGGAGATGGGTGGTTCTCTAGACCCCTTCTCCCTTATATTTAGCCCCATTACTTTTCAGATTTTAAGATGTTTGCCCCATTAGTTTGTCGATTTTAAGACCTTTCGCCCCATTTCTTTGTCAATATTAAGACCTTTCAAGCTATTTAGGTGTCGATTTTTTTCCTCGCGAACAATAGTGGGCCCGAAATTGTGGAAGAACCGGCCCTCGGCCGAGACATTTGTATACCGAAAAATTTACAAATTAATCTAGAAGGGGGATATAATGGATGTTTGATGGAGGTCTAGGGAGGAAACTAAAAAAATAATATATATATGAAATAATCAACCAAAAAATATACCCTTCCCCCTTAAGTAGATACATATGTAAGTAAGTAAATCATACATAGACGGATATAGGTAAAACAAATCAATTGCACATAGGGTGTATATATTGGAAAATATATCATTAGTAATTAGATTTAGATGAATAGATAGGCAGTGGTATAAATTATAAGTAGGTATTTAGGTACGTCAAAGATTACGGTGGAACTTATCAAAGTGAGACTCTCGCCTTTGACCTGAGAATCTCCAATCATTTTTGTTTTCATTGCTCTGTCGCTAACAAGATAAAGCCTACTTTACTACTTAAAATGCTTAGTTTGATCCCATTGCTGTTTGAGTGTCGAATAGTAGGCATAGTATTTCACTGCACTTGACTGTTCTTTATCCCTCTATTCTGTGAAGATTTTAAGAAGACATGCTGACTTTCTGCACCGTTTAGAGGGCTGAATCTATTTGAGGTGTTAACCTCATATTCCTGACTTGTCTTTGTTCTTCTTTTTGTGTTTAATCTCTCTCCAAGCACAGCGAGGGTCACTATCATTGTTGTGGCAGGATTCATAGTCTCTTCTGTAGTTGCTGCTTCAACTGTTGCCACCTTGACTGGCTCTATAGTCTTCTTTTGCTTGTCCCCATCTGCATGACTTGTATTGGTGTTTGAAGGCCCAGCTGCCACTCTTACATTATTATCACTTCTAAGACTACATACTTCCCTATTCAACTATTCTATTTCTTTTCTTCCTTCAGAAACTTCGTTCTTCAGGATTGTATTCTCATGATCTATTTGTTTTAACTGTTCCTTAATCCCTGCTACCTCCTTCATGAGTTTCCCTTCCATCTCACAAAAGAGACAGAACATATCATGGTGGATGTTGGCACACCGAAATGCCAACACAAAATACCCTCATTGTTCCCTGATTAAATAGCACTGTATGAATATTCCCATAATCAAGATATGCTACAGGGGGGCAATGCCTAGTGAGTTAATTGCTCAATAGGTGGCGTTCTGAGAGTGAAGGTCCGAGTCTGGGGAATGAGGCGGAGTAGCTTCAGAGATGGGATTGCTTCGAGTCGGGGTGCTTCGCATGTCTCACTCCCTAGACTGGAACAAGACCTCACAGGCCTCACCGTGTTCAGCGGTTGAGTGTGCAGGCTCTCAGCCTATGCCCGAGAGGGAGTAGTTGGAATATAGAAAATAAAAAAGATGCATCTTCTTTAAAGTCTATTCACCATTTCACTTCTTACACTAAGTGCAAGTTGCTTTTAGGTTTTACACTACCAGTAGCTGACATTTTTTTTTTAATTTGTACACACGATTTCAAAACTTTGTAAATGCTCATTTCTAAAAACCCATAACAAGATTAGTCAGCGATACATCCCCACCTAAATTTAATTAACTTATGGATAAACATTATATGCTCTCAAATTCACAATCTAGTCATCAATCTTCTTAGTATTGTAGAATGTCTTGGATCACACCCAGCTCAAAGCATCTCGAATGTTTTTACACAAGCATTGCTATCTGTAATAATCTCCCTTGACCAAGAGAAGTGGGGATTGGGTCAGCCTATAGATCTTCCTGCTTATCAGTCATAGCCTGACACAATTCTTTGACTTGACTGACTGTCCAGTTGGGGACCTTTGGGGACCTTTGGGTACATAGTGCGTACCATCCTTATACTCTCTCACATGGACGCATCTAAGCTAGGACCTTTAACACTCCACGAGCGGCTAGGTCGGTAACTTCTACTACCTGGCAAGCGGGTGGTTTTACCTTAAACGACCTTGTTTCTGTGCTCTTTTTCATGCATAAACAAGAGCCAGAGCGTAATTCAATTATGTATCCCTGAAGGGGCGATAATTGAGCTTTCCAATGACACCAGAACCATCCTTCTACGACCACGCGTTCTCGTGCAACGATCGTGCAAGACGAGTGCAAAATCCCTAAAATACGGTAATATCCTTACATAATTCCCTGTGTAGCGAGGAAGTGAGTGTGGATGTGTGTGGAGGGAACGTCAGTAGTCGCGCGGGACCCGTGCCGAGCAGTCATGAGCCGACCTACGCTCCTCCCATCGCTCGTCTCTCTCTCAGAGCCATTATTGCTCAAAAATTGCACACGGACTTAAGTCGGGCCCCGCCACATTGGTTCTCTAGGCCGACTTAAGTCGGGTCCCGCTAAACAAGGGTTAAAAGGGTTAAAACGTTTAATCTTAACGTTCTTCTTTTTCACTCTTTTCTTTTAACTCAATCTGTCTCCTTTCTCTCCTTGTCAGCTATACTCTCCTTGTCAGCTATACTCTCCTTGTCAGCTATACTCTCCTTGTCAGCTATACTCTCCTTGTCAGCTATACTCTCCTTGTCAGCTATACTCTCCTTGTCAGCTATACTCTCCTTGTCAGCTATACTCTCCTTGTCAGCTATACTCTCCTTGTCAGCTATACTCTCCTTGTCAGCTATACTCTCCTTGTCAGCTATACTCTCCTTGTCAGCTATACTCTCCTTGTCAGCTATACTCTCCTTGTCAGCTATACTCTTCACATTGTTCTTTGTCTATAATCCTTAATTGTTATGATTTACCAGGACCTTATCTATCCTTGATCATGTTTAATTGACTACTTAAATTCTCTCTCTCTCTCTCTCCCTCTCTCTCTTCTCTGTCTCTCTCTCTCTCTCTCTCTCTCTCTCTCTCTCTCTCTCTCTCTCTCTCTCTCTCTCTCTCTCTGATAAATGTAAAGTACTACATATCGGATACCTAAATGAGAAAGCAAACTATTCGATGAATGGCACTCAGCTTAAGAATGTAAACAGAGAAACCGATCTGGGAGTAACAATATCGAGTAACCTAAAACCGAGTCAACAATGTTCAGAAGTTGTTAAGAAGGCAAACAAAATAATTGGCTTTATAGGCAGGTCATTTGAGCATAAATCCAAAGAAGTTATCCTAACCCTTTACAATTCCTTAGTCCGCCCTCTTCTGGAATACTGCGTTCAATCCTGGTGCCCTTATTACCAAAAAGATATAAACAAGCTAGAACGAGTTCAACGTAGAGTTACCAAAATGATACCTAGCCTAAAGAACAAACCATACGAAGAGCGTCTTAGAGAATTAAATCTATTTCCTTTAACCCAGCCCAGATTAAGAGGCGACTTAATTCAAGTGTTCAAAATCATCAAAGGCATCGACAATATGAACTGTAGTAAGTACTTCACTATCGACCAATCTAATTACACGCGGGGAAACGGTTGCAAAATTATTGGTAAATCTTTTAACTCGCACGAATCTAAGAATTTCTTCTTCAATCGAGTTGTCAACTTGTGGAATGGGCTTCCCCGAAACGTTATAGACTGCATCACCGTTGATTCATTTAAACTCCGCCTAGACAAATATCTCGCATCAAACCCGCGACTGACTTCGTTTGTAAATGAATAACTTTATTTTATCCCCCCCTCAGTTACTAACCCATCTGTCCCCTACTAACTTCCTAATCCTGCCACGGACATTAGTTCCAGGGCAGTAATTCCCTTTCCAATGTTCCCTTACCCACTCTAAACCACTGTTTGGACACTTGATCCTCAGTGTTTTGGAGGACAAGCAACCTAGAAGGGTCACTGGATCTGTTGTTGCTTGATTTCCTTTGTACTCCTTTGTACTCTCTCTCTCTCTCTCTCTCTCTCTCTCTCTCTCTCTCTCTCTCTCTCTCTCTCACACATCAAATCAATTAATCTCTCTCTTTGACTAAAACAAATTATAATATCTAATCCAACAAGAAAATGGTGTAATGGTTACCAGAAGAGGTAATTTACGCCATTATGGTGAAGGAGTTAGCCTTATAGATTAAGGGAGGTCACCGGCTTTTTTTTTATCTTTCTCTCCTTGTTTCTCTTTCCCTGGCTTGTATCCATTCGGCCCCATTCAGCCAACTGTTTTAAGACGTTTATCCCCATCCAGGTGTCAATTTTTTCCTGGCTAGCGATAGCGAGCCAGCATTGTATGGAGAAATCCGGCTTCGCCGGAAACATTTTTCTGTCGAAAAATGTACAAATTTAGCTTGCTGTCAAAACAAAAATATATATATGCTGGCTCGCTACCGCTCGCCAGGAAAATATTGACACCTGTATGGGGGTAAACGTCTTAAAACAGTAGGCTGAATGGGGCCAAATGGATACAAGCCAAAGAGAGAGGGAGAGAAAGAGAAAAAAAGCGAGGTGGGCTCCCTTAACAACTATTCTCGCCTATCTGGTGATTTGTGGATAAAAACACCCAAATCAGTTACACAGATCAATTCACTCGCTCTATAGTCTTTTTTCTTTCTTTTTTTATTCTTTTTTTTACCTGGCGAAATAATTACTCCATTAGCAGCTGATTCTAGATAAATAATGGATAAACTACGAAACTGCTGTGTCTGAATCATATTACGACCAACTTTACACAATTAACAACATAATTGACTATAAGAACTTTTCATTAAGGGGAGATGGGCTGGGTTTCTGGTTCCCCTTCTTCCTCATGTTTAGCGCCATTAGTTTTCAGATTTTAAGAGGTTTGCCCCATTAATTTGTCGATTTTAAGACCTTCCGCCCCATGTCCTTGTCAATATTAAGATATTTCGTGCTATTTAGGTGTCGATTGTTTTCCTGGCGAACGATAGTGAGCCTGTAATTTAGGAAGAACAGGTCCCGGCCGAAAAATGTACAAATTAATCTAGAAGGGGGATCTAATTGATTTGTTTTAAGTTTGATGAAAGTCTAGGAAGGAAACTAAAAAGTAAATTAATAAATAAATTCATAGCCCCCCTCCCCCCCCCCCCCCCCTGAAGAAAAAAAATAACCACTGTCCCCTTAACCGAGTAATATAGATGGGGACAAGTCAATCTCTAGCAAGCTTAAAACAAAAACAAACTGAACTTGATAACGGTCGTAAACTAATCAGATAATTAAAGACAAAATTATCGATTATGTGATTCAATATGTCAGCCAGTAGGCTATTTGTTACAGGCTGTGTCCAAAAACTCCCTTAACCCGTCCAGCCCCGGCTAGTTTTGTAATGTTTGTTCACCAGAACCCGGCCGGTTTTCAAAAAATGGTTTTATTCCAGAAACAATAGCGAATGGGTTAGGAATGAAGGAAAAACCACGAAAAACCGCTCAAAAAGCTTAAAGAATGGTCCTACAGAGCCCCCGAAAACGTATTTTACAAGAGTAAAAAATTGAAGGCAATTACCCCCAAAAACCAGGTTATTGCGCGCTCACGCGCACGCACGTGGACTTTGAGAGTTTTCAACCATCGGCACGGTTGCGTGGGATACGTACACAGTTCCCATACAAATCTGAGCCATCTTGAGTGGCTACACCTGAGGTTATGGTCGGCGCAATTAGGGTGACGCGCCAGGCGCGTCTCTGGGGCTGTGCGTTACATACATCGCCGACGCATCAGGCGCGTCGCTGGGGCTGTACGGGTTAAGACTGTCCATGTGAGGCTGTCCTAACACTATTTATCGACAATTATACTGAAGCTAGATTTTTATACTATTGAGTATTGATAGTGATTTGCCATTTAGTTTTATGCTTGATAGGTTTATTAATATATATATATATATATATATATATATATATATATATATATATATATATATATATATATATATATATATATATATATATATATTGTCACATCCTGCCGAACTTATACCCTAGTTCAGTTGTATGTGTGTTATGATACCTCATGTGGCCTGTGGAGAGGCTAGGGGCCTTGCCTCGTGGTCAGCCTTTGTCTCGTCAGGGCTGCGCCTAGGGAACATTGTTATTGTTGCCACGAGTATAATTACTTCTTTTGTTCAGCCCTTGGGGGATTATTTCGTTTATCATAAGTTACACAATGTTTTCTTATGTTTTACTTGATTACCTTGTAGGCTATTGCTAGTGAGAGCCCAGGCTGCCTAGTTAATTGTACATTTTGGCGGTGCCTGGTGCTCCCCTTCTCCTCCCTCGTCTGGCCGTGGGAACTAGAGTGAGTGCCAGAGCGTTACTCCAGTCGTAGCTCTCGCTCTGTCAACATCTCTGTTGGGTGTTGGAGAGGCTTGCTTCGTTTTGTTTCCCTTGCATACCGCATATTTCTTTTTGTTTCTTTATTTGATTGGAGCATAGCAGGGGCTGGAGTCATATTGAGCATATAGTTTTGTTTTAACATCTTTAGTTTATTATTAATTAGTGCATTCATTTCTTCTGTGGCAATCTAGAATATAAGCTTATTTTTATTCTTCCATGTTGTTTTCCATTATTCTGCTGCATTATATTTATGTGTGAATAGTATTCCTGGTTGGTATCTATAGTGGTTTGTGGGTTGGCCTGTTTTACTTAGTTTTGGTAGGCTTTGGAGGAACGGGGTTGTTGGGTGTGTGTGTAGGCCTGCAGTGCCATATTAGGTTACTGTCTTTTTTCCTTCCACCACACAGCACCTCTAGGGGGTGGCAGCCAATCTGCAACCTACTAAGATACCAACTCTTGTGCCTTTAGTTTTAGCAGCAATACATTCGGTGCAGTTAGGGACAAGGGGTGGAGCCTAGCTGTTACTAGGTGAAGTTGTCCCCATTGTACTCGGATGTATTGAGCTAACCCCAGATGATGTTGTAAGAGATAAGTCATTAAAGTTGTTTATCCCTTACAACACTACCGCCGTGCTGTGCTGAAGAGAGCCACTCGGTGTATTATTAGGACATAGGCTAGGGATAATAGGATTGGCACAGAGGTTTATTGTACTGGACTTTCCATAGGTTTTTGCTTTGTATTGTTCTCAATTCCTAAGCGATTGGGCATGATACAGATTGTTTTGGGAGTCTAGTAGTGGTATGGTGGGTCCAGGTGGGATTATGTTGGTGCAGTATAGAATAACCTTAGAAGTTCTCTTGCATACTACACGCACTATGGAATAGACTCGGGGACAATAGATAATTTTTGTGTCTCCTTGTTACTGCTTTAATAAGCAAAGAGGAAGATAACCATTTTTCCTAGAGAACCTGCGTGTCTTGGTGTTTGAGACAGAATATTAAGAGCGTGTCTGTTGCAGGGTAGTACGGTGCTGTGGGCTAGGCTATGTAAGCATCTGATTGCCCCGGCTGCCCTCGTAACAGTGGCGACCTCATGCCAGCATAGTGTGATAGTATAGATCGAGTTTTTGTGGTGTGAAGTATTATATTTTGATTGTCAGTAATTGTTCTTGTAATTGAAAGTCTACGGACATAGTACCCTTATTTCACTAACCCGTGTCCACAACTATGGCTCAGATGTCGCATGTAGATTACGTTCCTGTTCATATTGTGGGAAAGGAGGACGTTTTGCAGTTTATTAAAACCCAACCTAGTCAAGAAGAGGTTGCTAGCAGAAGTAGCGATGAATTAAGACGTGTGTTGGAGATGCGTGGTTGGAGGTGCAGTGGTATGGCTAAGGCAGAATTAGTTCAAGAGGTGTCTAAGCTAGTTGCACAGCAGAATGATCTTCAGGAGGCTAGTACTTGTGTCGTGGATGATGGCTACCATTCTGCTGGGGACCGGAGTGGAGCAACAACTCCAGAGCAAGGTGAGACTGTATGTAGGCAGTCTCCTACTATTACCACAGCACCTGCCACCACGCCTCCACCGTTGGCATTTAACCCTATCAGTATGGCCCCTTCATTTTCACAGGGCTATGTTAAGGCCATTATGGCCAGTACATTTGTTTCAAGTTATGCTAGCAATCCTCAGTATCCTCCTTTTTCGTTGGCCACACCCCAGCATTTCACTGCCACTCATACGGTGGCTGCTCAGCACAATGTTCCCCATTATGCCCAGTTTCCTCCTATAACCCCGATAGGGCCGAGAAGGAGTCCAGAGGTTGAGTTGCAGCTCAAGAGATTGGAGATGGAAGAGAGACAGAGAGAGAAAGATGGAGATAGGGAAGAGAGACAGAGAGAGAAAGATGGAGAGAGGGAAGAGAGAGAAAGATGGAGAGAGGGAAGAGAGAAAGATAGAGAGCAAGATAGGGAGCTTGCGTTGAGGAAGATGGAGATAGACAGAGAGATTGAGGAGAAGAGAATACAGGCAGAGAGAGAAGAGAGACATAGGGAGGCAGAAGAGGTGCTGATGTATCGACGGCTGGAACTCGTGCCGGCCTTCGATGAACTCAAGGTCCCAGAGTGGTTCTTGCGTTTTGAGAAGAGGGCCCACGACTGTCAGTGGCCGAGGCAGCGCTGGGCAGTGTTGGCGTCTAATGTTTTAAAAGGCAAGGCTCTTGATGCATACGATCGCCTAGAAGTGCAGGAGCTAGAGTATGATGTACTTAAAGAGGCTGTGTTAAAACCCTATGAGCTGCGTCCCGAGGCTTACAGGTTGGCCTTCAGGGGGGCTCAGAAGCAGCAGGGGGACTCACACGTGGAGTGTGCCAGGTACCTGCGCGATACTCTAGCTAAGTGGCTGCGTTCAGAGTCGGCTGGTACTTTTGAGGCGGCGTGTGAGGTTTGGCTGATGGAGCAGTTTGCAAGCATAGTTGATAAGGACATTGGGACAAAATTAAAAGTAAAGCGGTTTAAATCAATAAGGGAAGCAGCAGTTTGGGCTGATGACTTTGCACTAGCCCGGCATGGCACGTGCATGGGGAGCATTGGTGACAGGAGAGACCGACCTGCGCACCAAGTAGCCACAGTATCAGCTCGCCCATCATCACCTAAAGGTACCACAAATAAGACACAACATTATACCAAAGGCTGACAACCAGCAAGCTTCTACGGAAGTGAGATGTTATTTTTGCAAACAAGTGGGTCATATTAAACCTCAGTGTGCTAAATGGAAGGCTACCCAGGAACCCAAGGCTGTCCAGTTGGTGGCGACATTAAGGGAGGTGCCTGCGAAAGGCAAGCCAGGTACTGGTGAGTTTGGGGGGCAGTGTTGGCCAGCGCGAAGCAGGGTAGTAAGCACTTTGCCGCCCCAGATGGTATCACCACCTGAGCATAACCAGACTTCCCATGATTGGTGTCGGCCATTCATACATGATGGATTTGTACGGGTTGGGGAGCAGACTTACCCTGTCAAGGTGTTTAGGGATACTGGTGCGCAACAATCCATGTGTCGCAACCTGACAGGGGGACCTATTAGCACGGGAGAGTTTGTAATGTGCAGGGGAATCAACAGTAAACAATTCTGTGATTAAGTCCCGGTGACCCTAGAGTGCCCACTTTCGACTGCCGAGTATAAGGTGGCCATGGTGGACACTCTGCCAGTTGAGGGGGTGGACTTTTTGCTCGGGACTGACTTGGCAGGGGAAGTAGTTTTTCCTCCGCCTATAGTCGTCGCTGAGGCTGCTTTTGTACCCCCTGGTGGTGGTTGTTTGCAAAAAGATAACATGGACTCTATCTACCCTGTTGGCGCAGTGACCCAATCAGTGGCACATTTGGCACAACCGGTGGATGATTTAGTGGATGCGGGGGCCGCCAGCCATGAGTGCCGGCCATCCCATGATGCACTACTAGATGACACTGGTCCGGAGGCAACTGTAGGCTTGGCTGACCCCAGTGAGGCTACCGAGATTAGTAGAGGTGACCTCGTGCCGGACGAGGAGTCTGACATAGTGAAACCGACTCAACCTTTTGATATTTTTGAGAGGTCAGAGGTAACTGCCTTAATGGAGCTACCTAGAATCAAACTGAGCAAGTTGCAGCAAGAGGACCCCAGTCTGGGCCTCCTGTTTAACCCAGCAAGTGCGGCAAGACTTATATAAGGCCTACCGGTGGGCTGCGGGAAGCCTTATATAATCCAAGGCCTAAAAAAAAAACATTTAAATCAGCCCAGTATAATTTGTTTTGTTTTTATTGCCCCTTGGCCATGCCACATATCACTCCTCCACACCCCCTCCTTCCACCCTTCCCCCTCCCCCCTTCAATTATCACCTATTCTCCCTGTTATTCCCTTATTCTTAGGTATATATTCGTGCTAACATTAGCAAGTTGCTAGCAGGGCGTGGTCATCTGTGTTACCAAGCGTGGGAAAGAGCGAGAGAGAGACTACCACGCAACAGTGTCTCTCCAGCCGTCGTGACGGCTGGCTGGCTGGCAGGCTGCCTCAGCCATAACTTATGTAACTCCTGGCCTCTATCGACGATTTTGACCATCCAAACGCTGTTTCCACTTGTTTTATTGCTGTAACAGGTTAATACATTTATAATCAACGTAAAATAGGCGCATATGGATAAGTATTAAGGATATTTATGGTACGATGACGATTTGAGTTTAGGAAACAGACTAAATACCTCCGCATAGGGAGGGGTGGCCAATACCCCACCTACGCAGCGGAGAGGTTAAGAAGGTTGGTACGACTGGTGGGAAGAACGGTCAAGCAGAGAAATTTGTTGTAAAAGGGGCATTGTTGTATCGGCAGTGGAAGCCGGATACGAACTCAGGTTTGGATGAGGAGCAGTTAGTGGTGCCTGCCCAGTTCTGGGAAGAGCTGGTTAGGCTAACGCAGGTGGCACCACTGGCGGGTCATTTAGGGGTATGTGAGACTACTGATAGGCTACATTCTCATTTTTGGTGGCCTAATATTCATGCATCGGTGGCTTCTTTTTTGATGTGTCATATTGGTAAGGTAGTTGGAGAACCCCACCCAGGAATACCCGTGGCACCTTTGATCCCTACACCTGCAGTTAAACCGCCATTGACTTGTGTCATAGTTGACATGGCTGGTCCCTTATTACCCACCAGTTCGGGAGATAAATACTTTCACCCTTTAATTGATACTACCACTAGATACCCGGAGGCTATTCCGGTTAGCAGCATGAACACAAAGATGAGAGGCCATTGTGACAAACAGGCTAAATCTAGGGTGTTCAAGGTGGGCGACGAGGCTTTGGCATGGTTGTCAGTTCAGGGTCGACCCATGGCTGCTAAATTTTGTGGTCAGTATCAGGTCATTAAGCAGATTGGTGAGGTTGACTATGTACCAAACTTTGTCAAAGGCCTTTTGAAAATCAAGGTATATAATATCTACAGCTTTACTCTCATCGTAGAGGTTGAGGATATCGTGGAAGAAGTCTAAGAGGTTTGTTAAACAGGAACGTTTTTTACGAAAGCCGTGTTGAGTATCTTTAAGTATGTTATTTTCCTCTAAGTGATTTACGAGTCTGTCTTTTATGAGTGTTTCTAGCATTTTACATACAACTGAGGTTAAGCTAATTGGACGATAGTTACGGGGTAGGGATTTGCTGCCTTTTTTGAATATCGGTGTTACGTTGGCTAGTTCCACTGATCAGGCATAGTTCCAGACTGCAAGGATTTATTGAATAGCAGTGTCAGTGGTTTAGAGAGCTCATCCTTAGCTTCCTTTAGGACTCTAGGTGAGATTGTATCAGGTCCAGGCGTTTTATTTACCTTGAGTTTATCTAAACAATTCAATACTTCTCTCTCTGTAACGGTGATATTGCTTAGAACATCTGAATTATCAATCTGAATCGGCGATGGTGTAGGGATATCACCGAGGTCTTCCGTTGTAAAACCTGATGCAAAGAAGGTATTGAGGGCATTACTCATTTGTACTTCGTCTTTGGTGTATTCTCCATTTTCATCGACTAACGGTCCAACAGTTGAAGTAACTACTTTTTTCTTTCTGATATAACTATAGAATTCTTTCAGGTTTGTTTTACTTTGATTCGCAATATGTAACTTCAGAGTCTTTTTACTTTGCTTAACCTCTCCGCGGTGCACAGGTTTTTTTTTACAGGGTCATACTGTGCGCATGTATGATGATTTTGGGACCCATTGCCAATTTCGATAAAAAGTACATCAGCGTGTAGGGAATGTTTGCGTGCATCGGCCCATATATATTTGACCCCCCCAAAAATGTCTGGGGGGGGGTAGGGGGAACGGTCCGTAGTTGAAAAATGTGGAGCGAATGGCACCACGCGGCTAGATTGTCATCGAGCGGCGAGATTTCCCGGCCGAATTTTCACGCGCCCAGGGGATACAACCAGAGGGAGGAGGGGGTGGGTTACCACGTATTATCACGTATATCTCCCTTTTTGATCCCTTTTAGGCTATGTAGAGTATGTATACGTGTGTAGGCCACCCATATAACAATGAATATGCCTCATAGTGACCAAAAATTGCAATATATAAGGGAATTATCAAAGAATTTTTAGGCGGGAATGAAGATGGGTTGGAGGTTTGGCGGCAATTTATGAGATGAGAGTGTGGTTTGCGCTATATTACGTATATCTCGTACTTAGAGCACTGTCATGCTATAATACAGACTTGTACGTATGTAGATGGGAGTGAGTCGTGGAGAGAGTGAAGGCAGGGAGATCTAGCAGGAAACATATGCAGCTGTGTGATAATTGTGGAGGCACCCCAGGCGTATGGATGTCTTGGGATTTTGAACCTTATGTCTAGCAGGTGTCTGGGGTTCGTTGCCACCAAGAGGTCTACAATAACATGAGTCAGGAATGGAGAGAGAGAGAAAGTGAGACATGCGTATGTCGTACGTATAAATGGACTTCAGAATTGCATTTTTATGCAAGCAGACATTGCATTTTAGACACATGTGAAGTACCACAGAAATATGTAGGCCATTGACTGTAAATAAAGTACTATATTATAGACCAGGAACGAGGGTGGTCAGTAAACATCGGCTTAACCTTTTTTGATAGAGAGCTAAATATAGACCTTACACTTGCGAAATGGTAGATTGCCACCAGAAAACTTATATTTATTTATTTCCAAGTAATATGCAATCTAAATGTATATTCGAGACCTACTGCAAGTATTTGTATGACAGTCATGGCTATGTATAATCCAATATACGCGCGTAAGGGCGTAGGCGAGACATAAGAAAGATGGTTGAGCAATTTTCGACACCCACACAGTTATTATTCACTATTATTTACAATATTATACAATACAAATGTATTTGTGAAGAGTATTTTATGCATTATTGTATTTATACGAATTTTGTTCCCAGAGAGAGCTGCTGTGGCTGGAGGGAGCAGCAAGGGTCACCCAGTGACCGCTTGACCGTGTGATAATGACTGGAGTCACACTGAGAGGGGCAATTTTGCTGAGTGTTTGGGCAATTTTTGACAGAATAAAGTTATATAATTACTAATTCTTGACAGAGACAAACTTTTATAAACCTTTGCATGATATAATTGATAATCCCATCAATTTACAAACGTAAATTGGTGGGATAATTTTTTTTTTTTTGTATAAGGTTATTTCGATTGTAGACACGAAGTTTTGAGTGACATTTGGTATGAGCTCCTGTGGCATGGTTGGTAAGGTCGCGGACTGGAAAACTCAAAGTGTGGTAGGGTAGTGGGATCGAAGAGAGGGGTTATGGGGAAGGTTTTATACTGTTTAGATAAATTTTGATAACAAAATTTTTTTACAAGATCATGCCATTGTATTTAAACAATATGAAATATTCATAGAATATATCATATTGTAAGAATACAATGACATGACCTTGTATTTTTTTTTTATTGTTTTATTTTATTATCTTAGTAGGTTTGACAGGATTTATTGAAACATATTTATTTTTGTACAATTCATTTGAGGTAAGAAAGTATATACACATTACTTAGGCTATAACAAACATATATATTGATATACTAAAAAAAGAAGGCATATTACATGTAAATCTTTGAAACTTATAAACTAAATAATGAAACATACAATTATATAATGTAAAAGCTATATCACAGGGACATCTTTGGAACTTATACATTATATAATATATATGTTACATTATGAGGTAGCGTGATCAACTAGGTCAGGTCAGGTAAGGTAGGGCGTGAGTCCAGGGCAGGGCAGGGCAGGGGGCGAGTCCAGGGCAGGGCAGGGCAGGGCAGGGGGCGAGTCCAGGGCAGGGCAGGGCAGGGGGCGAGTCCAGGGCAGGGCAGGGCAGGGGGCGGCACTCAGTAGTTTTTGAATGTGTGGTAGTCCCTGAAGCAGTCACCCAAGCAGAGTGCAACTTTGCACTCCGCAAACATTGCGGTGACTCTTTTAGTGACGTGGGGTTTTCTGACACTGGAGCTGCAGACGTGGCACTGCACCTGCCTGTGACGAGTGCCAATCAGCTCGGTGTTGGTTGGGTAGTGTCTTTCGACACCCAGCTGGATGCAGTCAGGAACGTGATCCCCACGCCATGCCGTACGTCTGTGAGTGGTGGTGCCATACTTCTCCAGGAGTTGATATGCCACGTTATACACAAACTCCCGGAATTTTAGCTTCTGGTTTGGGGACATCTCTCTCTTCACCAACCACAAGTTGCAGGCGTTGAGCATCGTGATGTCAACTAGGTGGAGGAAGAGCTTGTGATACCACTTCACAGTCTTCCTCAGACACTCAACGCCTGACAGTTGACAGTCAGACTTGTCCACCAGGCGCATGTTCTTAGTGTAGTCCACTACCATGTCGGGCTTATAGATGGTCTTCCTGGTTCTGTAGTGGATTTTACCAGAGTCCATCTGGGCACCTGTGTGGACTGTGGAAAGCAGGTGGACGTCTCTTTTGTCCTTCCACTTCAGGGCTACCACTTTCCCGGACTTTTCAAGCTGCTTGTATTTCTGCCCCTTTCGTCGCCTTCTTCGGACATGCCTCTCGCGGTGTTCCTGGGCCATTTCGTCTTCAGAAGGTGTGTCACTGGAGGAGGCATCTGTAAGAGGAATGACATTACCTGTGAACTTAGGCATAAACTTTCTTGTCTTTCTGACAGTCCCACATGACCCCGTTTGGTTGTCATGAAGAAACTGGCAGAGAGCAGGAGAAGTATACCAGTTGTCAGTGTAGATGATGTAGTCTTTGCCCAGGTAAGGTGCCAACATTTTCCTGACGATGGCACCTGACATGCCAATGGGGTCACCGGCAGCGGCTTTCGGTACGTCAATGTCAGTGCCTGTATACACGATCATGTCAAGCACTATTCCAGTTTCACAGTCACACAAAACGAAGAGCTTGATTCCGAACCTATGCCTTTTCAAGGGGATATACTGCTTGAAAACAAGACGTCCTTTGAAGAGCACGAGCGACTCATCAATCACCAAATTGAGGAAGGGGTAAAAGTATTTCCTATACCTCTCCAACAACATGGTGAACACATCCCGAACTTTCCATATCCTGTCAATCCTGTTAGGATTTTCGTTGTCTGCAAAGTGCATAAATCTTAGCAGCAACAAAAATCTGTCACGAGTCATGAACTTATTGAAAGTTGGGGTGGCGATGAGAGGGTCGTGCTTCCAGTAGTGTTGCAACACATGCTTCTTGCAAAGAGGCATGAGGAACAACAAGGCAAAAAACGTCATGAATTCTTCCACAGTCGTATCCACCCAGCCTCGTATTCTCGCTTTTAGAGAAATTACGTCCAATCTGCCAAACACCCACCTGTAGTAGGCGTTTGTTTGGGCAACGATGTAAGTCATTACCTCAAAATCGAAAAAAGCGAGGAAGAAGTCGCTTTCGTTTGCGTGTTCGTCACAGGGCCAGTCATCAGTTGTACCTGACGTCCCAGGATTGAACTGGGGCACGTCAGGCACAAAATTGACCCCGTCAGACCACTCAAACGAAGGCATGCCAGGGATCGTAATGTCGTCTCCGTCTGCTTCTGCGTCTGAAATATCGCTGTCATGTTCGCGATACAACACAGCATCATCATCACCCTCCTCTTCACTAGACAGACGCCCTTCTTCATTCTCGTCACCGACGTCTGACTCACTTCCACTGTCCACTCCCAAATCCCCCCATCCTTGGTCCCGTGCTAGGGCGTCGTCGTCGAAACCAGGGCTGCCAATGCCCTGCGAATCACCATCAAACAGCAGGGTGGCGTACTTGGATGGTGTCAGAGTTTTTCTGGTCACTCTAGCACGTACGGGCGTCTTATGGACAGGGGCAGAAGGGCCGGCAGGGGCGGCGTCGGTAGGGGCGGCGTCGGCAGGGGCGGCGTCGGCAGGGGCGGCAGTGGTGCGTGGTGCAGTGAGCCTGGAGGCAGGCAAGATGATGGTGGTGCCTGTCGCCCCTTTCCCTTTCTCTTTCCCTGTTCCTTGGGCAGGGGCAGCAGGGGTAGCAGGGCCGGCAGGGACAGCAGTCGCTTTCCCTCTCCCTTTCCCCTTCCCCTTCCCCTTCCCTTTTCCTTGGGCAGGGGTGGCAGGGGGCAGCAGGGGCGGCAGGGGCAGCCGGGCCAGGGGCGGCTGGTGGTGGTGGTGGTGGCAGGGTCACTGTGGCAGGCGTACAGGTTCTCTTCCCTACGCCCGTGCCTTTGATTTTGCCTGCCCCCGCAGGTTCTGCAGCCCTAGGGCGGCCTCCTGCGTCGCTGGTACTGGTGGCAGGGGTGGCAGTGGTGGTGGTAGTGGTTGTTGCAGTGGCCTGGGTCGTGCTGGCAGTGTCCCGAAAGACCAATGACCTCTGTGCCATTGCCCTGCTTGCACGTGTTTTTCGTGCTTTGGGTGCTGGTGCTTCGTCCTCCGAGCTGTAGGGCGTGTCGTACTGGTAGCTAGGGTCTTTAGCAGCCACCCTCTGCCTTCCACGGTGGCTGACACCACCAGAAGGAGGGCTGGTTGTGTCATCAGGGAGCGAGCGTGAGGAACATGTGGGCTCCATGACTAGTGCTTGGTTACTGGTGTGGTGGTGCTGCACGAGTGCGGGGCGATCGTGTGGCGGGGTGGTATCGAGAGTTGACATGTAGTACTATACCCACACCAATTTTTAGCCGCCTGCCTATAAACGCGCGGTTTTGGTACGTGTTCAAAAGCCTCACTCTTAAGAGTCTTCCCGCAGTCCGCCGGGGGAACTCTTAAGAGTCTTCCTGTAGTTCCCGGGTTAATTAACATTTTGGCTTTGCGTCGTAGCTCTACAAATTTCACCCGTTCTTCGTCATTTTGTGTAAGGATTTTAATCTATCATTAGCAAACTTTTTAGCAAGCAGACAGTTTGAAATATCTTTATTCCACCATTTGGGCTTATTATTATGGCCTGTACGCCGTATTTTCGATGGTATGCAGTCCTGCACGGCTTTTAGGTACGTGGTTTCGAATAATTCCCAAGATGTATTTATGTCGTTATTGTTAATTAAAGCCCCAGTCAGTTTCTTTAAACATAGTTCTAAGTTTATGAAAGTTTGCTTTCTTGAAATTAGGGACTTTTTCGATGCTGCTATTTGGTTCGTTACTAGTAAACTTTAAAGTGAAATTTATTGTACGATGGTCGCTGTTACTGAATTCATCACCAACATTCAAATTCTCTATTAATTCTTCTTTTGTTGCAAGTACAAGGTCAAGAACGTTATGTAATAGATACGCCCGACCGTCGCATAGCCTCCCAATGCTGCCCTAGTAAAATGCAACAGCCCTACCATAGACCGACTGCATCTGGCCGTGGCGCTGAAGAAGGTGATGTTGCGCAGGCAGGTGTAGCCGCAAGGAATGCGGGGGTGCGCATGTATGGTATCGGCGGGGAAGCCTTAGCACTTATGAACTGTGGGAGTGACTGCACAGGTGATGGAGATTGTTCCTCTCCTGACCTGGCTGTATTAGGGACGAAGGTGGAGAAGGAGGGAGATTATAGTTTAGAGGCTGCGGTCCCGGCTGGGTTGTGGGAGGGCAATGAGTATGTTGTTCTTCGAGATAAGTTACAACCTCTTGTTCCTAAGCGCCAAGAGGAGTTGTTTACTAGGCTGTGGCAGTACTTCCACATGTTTGTTGATTCTCCAGGCCTTATGTCTGGGGTGGCACCCGACATAGAGGCTGGAGACAGTGCAAAGCTCAAGTTGGCTCCCTACCGTATAAATCCTGCTCGACAGCCTGTCTTAAACGCAGAGCTTGACTACATGTTGGAGAAGGGTCTGAGGGATAACGGATATCGTGAGTGGTCTTTGCAACCTGAGTTGAGTGGCAAGATCCATTTTTGTGTTGATTGCAGCAGTGTTAGTGTATTATCCCTGACAGACGCCTATCCATTCCCCAGAGTTGACGACCCCATAGACCGCAACGGGGCTGCCTCGTTTATCACTAAGGTGGAAATAGTGAAAGGTTATGGGCAGATCCCGTTGCCGGAGAGTGCGAAGAGAAGTGCCAGTCTTGTGATGGACTGGGCAGTTTATCAGTGTCAGGTGTTGTTTTGCTGCCGGAACACAGTTTGGATGTGTGGCATGTTAAGGGTACTGATAATGTTATGGCTAATTGTTTGTCACGGGAAGGTATGTTTTAAGGAGAACCCTCGCCATTCAGTCAGTGTTGGTGTAGCCTCCTACTTTGGTTTGATTAGCATGTTTACGTCTGGTGCTTGGTGGTTGCCGTATGTAGCCCAGCGTAGGGTCGTTGGGTAGGAGATGCTGTGTTTCTGTATAGAAGAAAATATTTAAATACAAAAATATAAAAAACTATAAAAATACAAAAAAGACTGTAGTTGTGTATGTCTTGTAGTGTTTTTGAAGTATGAGCAGTCTGTTGTTTCAAGATGCACCAACAGACTCCCCCTGGGTGTGAGGGTGTAACATCCTGCCGAACTTATACCCCAGTTCAGTTGTATGTGTTATGATACCTCATGTGGCCTGTGGAGAGGCTAGGGGCCTTGCCTCGTGGTCAGCCTTTGTCTCGTCAGGGCTGTGCCTACGGGAACATTGTTATTGTTGCAACGAGTATAATTACTTCTTTTCTTCAGCCCTTGGGGGATTATTTCGTTTATCATAATTTTACACAATGTTTTCTTATGTTTTACTTGATTACCTTGTATTATTATTGCCAGAGCAAAATTTGCTACCACTAAAACTCTATCAGAACAAGTCGTAAATTGCTTAAAATACATTAAAAGTACTCATAAAAGATATTGTAATACCATCATGAGAAGAACTGGCATTAACTATTATTGGAGTGTTGACAATTCGTTAGAAGTTATTGATAAAATAAATACCATGCCGAAAGTTACCTCGGTACATAGCTTCGACTTTTCAACTGTGTATACCAATTTGCCTTTAGATTTAGTATATTCAGAGCTTTGCTTTATTATAGATTTGCACTTTGACAGGTTCGTTAGGAATGGTAATTATTTCATAAATGTTTATACATATTTTAATAATGCATCACTTAGCTCTACTCCCACTAGTTCTGTATATTTTGATAGAACTAAACTTAAAGATGCCCTTAAATTCCTCCTTTTCAATACTTATGTTAGATTCGGCCCGTACATTTTCAAACAAATATTAGGAATTCCTATGGGTGGAAATGCTAGCCCTTTAATTGCAGACTTATTCTTGCTTGCTTTAGAATTTAAATATATAAAAGACTTAGTTGACAGTAGCAAGAAAAATAAAATCCCAGAAAAATTAGCACTTGCTAAACTGTTAAGTAATAATAGTAGATATATTGATGATATTCTTGTTTGCAATTTGTTAAATTTTGATCAAGTTGCTAAACTTATTTACCCTAATTCTATTCCCCTCACACAATGTAACGTAAATTATAAAGTTGAAAATTTTCTTGATATAAATATAGAGATTGTTAATGAACAGTGCATACTTAAAGTATATCACAAAGTTGATGATTTTAATTTTAACGTAATAAACTTTCCTTTCCCTAGTAGTAATATCGATAGTAAAATAACTTATAATTGTTTTTATTCCCAATTAATAAGATTTTGTAAAATCTGCACTAAAGTAGATGACTTTTGGGCTAGAGCTAGGTTACTATACAGACTCTTAGTGGACAGAGGTTTTGAGGCAAGTAAATTGTTCCATAAATTTAATCTTTTTAGGGTCAATTATTGTGACTATTCTAAAATTTGACATCAATACTTTTAATCAAGCATTTTTAACTTGAAGTTTCTTGTATAACCTCTGCTTACTTTTTGTCTGTATTTATTGTTTTTTGTCTGTATTTATTGTTTATCTTTTTCTTTTTCTATTATTAATATTAATATTGATGATTTTTTAAATTTATTGTTCTTGTTAAAAGAGTACTCTTTGTTTAAATCTGTTGTTACTTCATATTTTGCAATTATTTGTCTTTATATTATATGTATTCATTGTCGATAGTATCAATTGCTTACTTTTGCGATTTCCTTAGTTTATTTGTGCTATAAATGTAGGTTATTTGTAGGGTAGTTATTGATAGGGGTCACTTGAGGCATGCTATGCTTACAGGTACCTACCCGATAGCACTATCGTTAGTGAGTGCTGTACTGTATTTTATATATTATTTTGTAATAGTATAGATATCTTATCAATATTTGTATTTTGTACTATTGTTAATGTCTTGTCATGTTGCAAATTTGATTTTAAATAGTGTTTTGACATTTAACATTTAGTTTCTTTATTCATGCAGAGTTTAGTAAAATTTGCCAGAACGTCCCGGACTTCCCAAACTTGACTACTTCCTTTAACGTGACGATAGTGCGTTGTTATATGTGCGATTAGTTTGCTTGGGAAACAGATTAACTTGCTCATGTAGTAATGTACACCCTATGTGGTGGATTGTGTTCTTTTATTTAATAATTTTCATTTTAGTAAGCGTTGTTTCCACATAGCGATTTTGATAATTTAATTTGACTTTATATTGTCCTTGTCCCAATTTTGGTTTGTTTAGTTTGCAAGTTTTACATTTTAATTGCTAGTGAGAGCCCAGCAGGGACGTCATTTGGGGGGGGGGGGGGGGGGCAGCGAGGGGCGCTCCCCCCCCCCCCAAGCTTTCTAAGGAGGCCTCAAAATCAACTAAAGTTAGTAATACTAAAAACAAATATGGGAATAATTGCGAAATTACAAATAAATATATATATATTTAGCCTCAATATGTTCAGAGTTAAATATATCTTGTGTGTGTGTGTGTGTGTGTGTGTGACCTTGAGTTTAGCAAGGATATCATCATGATAACGACATATTGTAGGCCTATATCACAGCTGACCGCGGCCCGCGCCACCGCACGTGTTGACTGTTGAGTAATTTCAAATTTGAGTGTTTAGTATACTCAGGGCGGTGGAGTTGAGCAGTAGGGCTGCAACATCTCTCGGCCCTCCAGGCCCAACCGCAGACAGACTGACCCCAGTATTCCAGTAAGTGTTTTATCGATGAAAATACATTTTGATAGTGCTGTTAATGATAGCAGTGAATAAGTGCTTCTTTTTCGTATCATCGCATGTGTGGTTTGTGGAATGCAATAGGTCATATCACTAGATATTTTGGAAAAACGTTTGAGTTTAAAAGTAGAAACATGAGCAGTTGCGGGGTTCATTGTGAACCATATAATTATTATTATTTCCCTCTAATTATAAATATTCGTAGAAAACCAATATTAGGCGTATTAACTTCGTTATTGCATTCTCGTTCTCATATAATGAGCTATAGGCTACGTAGATCTCAAATTCATAGCTATAAATAAACCTCAGATGTTCACACATATAATATAGGCTAGGCTAAACTGGGTAATGTTTGCATTTTTTCCACATTAAACAATAACTATTGGTGATAGAAAAATTCTGATTGCACCATTGGAACAACCGTGAACAAAACTATATTTCATATATAAAACTATAGTCGTTGATCATATTATAACGATCATTAAGTACTTAACATGGTCATGACGTGATGAAGTCCGAACAAAAATGAAAACGTTTTTTCGGGATCAATTTCAACTACCGTATATTCTCTATTTTTTTTAATTTCACTCCAACACCAAACACTCACCGAAGAAATTAACGAAAGTATGCATGCGATCACTGGGATTCGATCCAGGGTCACCTCATACAGATTTCAAACACTCTAACCAATAGGATATCTTCGCTTTGTGATTTTTGCTTAGGTTAAGTAATGAGCTATCCTCTCTCTTTTCATGTATAATACTTAATACATTATAGTAGACGCAACTCGTCACTTGTGGGCCGCGGCCTGTGGGTTAAAACAGAGCAAAAATATTCTACCATTCTTTATGATTCTTATTTAAGGATCTTCCTACCTAATTTCAATAACCACCCTTATATTCCTACTTCCTCTTTTTCTTAGCTCAGTGCTTCCTTTATCACATTACATTACCCAGTTCATGGTAGCAAAGGGGCTAATAAGCTTTCATTTTTTTTATTAGATAACAGGATAACTTTGTAATCTCCTTTATATTATATAATCATTATATTTTCATTATGATATATAATTATGAAGTTTGAGCGAGGTTTGGCATCCTCTACCCAACCTTTTCCGTTTCTGTCTGTCTGCTTCACTGTCCAGACACCAGTCCTACTTTTCCTCCTGGGGGTGGGAGGCTAGGAATCCTCCTCCTCTTGTAAAATTCACCTACTAGCCGAGACAGAGAAAAGGGCGAGGGAATGCGAAAGTGGTCCTGGACCCCTGGTCATGATGTGCTTAGATATATGAAAATAATTCTCAAGACAAGTGTCAAGCACAGAAATTAAGCAAATGTAACAACTATTACTGCTACTATAAATACTATAAATGTAACAACTATTACTGCTACTACTATAAATGTAACAACTATTACTGCTACTATAAATACTATAAATGTAACAACTATTACTGCTACTATAAATACTATAAATGTAACAACTATTACTGCTACTATAAATACTATAAATGTAACAACTATTACTGCTACTATAAATACTATAAATGTAACAACTATTACTGCTACTATAAATACTAAATGTAACAACTATTACTGCTACTATAAATACTATAAATGTAACAACTATTACTGCTACTATAAATACTATAAATGTAACAACTATTACTGCTACTATAAATACTATAAATGTAACAACTATTACTGCTACTATAAATACTATAAATGTAACAACTATTACTGCTACTATAAATACTATAAATGTAACAACTATTACTGCTACTATAAATACTTGTAAAGTAATTGTGTAAAACGAGTATTATTTATGCCTTCCAAAACTTATCCTTTAAATTAAAGCTATGCCAATTGGAATATCCATTAATGTGTGTGTGTGTGTCAGGAAGTAATTGGACCTTTATGTATATATATATATATACAGTATATATATATATATATATATATATATATATATATATATATATTTGTGGGTTAGAATTAAATGAAATCAATTTCAACCCGAGTTGCGTCGGGACACTCAAAAAATCCGTGTATGGTATTCTGGAAATATGGATCCTACAACTAGGTTTGAATTGAAATATATTCGCCTAGTGGGTTTCCCTTCTCCCTAACATAAATAGGATAGAAGGCTGAGTGTCTTTTAGACTGCCGTGGTGTAATTGATTAAGCGTCGGCTATCGTTCTGATGGTCGATGTTTCGATCCCCACTGAGAGACTAGAAACGTATATATATATATATATAATACCTGTATATATATAACTGCTTATTGCTTTAATGACCTCAATATAGCTTTTGATATGGCTTCAGAATGCTCCTAGAATTGCTCATATTTAAAAAAAAATCTCAGGGGGGGGCTTACAGCGCCTCCCCGAACCCCCCAGCTTATTAGGCTCGCTGCGCTCGCCACCCACCCCTGCGGGAAGGTGGGAACAGGGGGGGCCTCAGAAACAGCCTTTGCCCCTCCCAAGGATAAATGAAATGACGCCCCTGGAGCCCAGGCTGCCTAGTTAACCCGGCAAGTGCAGCAAGACTGATATAAGTTTTACTGGTGGGCTGCGGGAAGCCTTATATAATCCAAGGCCTAAAAAAAAACATTTAAATCAGCCCAGTATCAATTTTTTTTTTTTAATTGCCCCTTGGCCATGCCAAATATCACTCCTCCACATCCCCTCCTTCCACCCTCCCCCCCCCCCCCCCCCTTCAATTATCACCTTTTCTCCCTGTTATTCCCTTATTCTTAGGTATATATTCGTGCTAACATTAGCGAGTTGCTAGCAGGGCGTGGTCGTCTGTGTTACCAAGCGTGGGAAAGCGCGAGAGAGAGACTCCCACGCAACAGTGTCTCTCCAGCCGTCTTCACGGCTGGCTGGCTGGCAGGCTGGCTGAGCCATACGTTATGTAACTCCCGGCCTCTATTGCCGATTTTGACCATCCAAACGCTGTTTCCACTTATTTTATTGCTATAACAGGTTATTACCTTTATAATCAACGTAAAATAGGTACATATGGATAAGTATTAATGCTATTTATGGTACGATGACGATTTGAGTGTAGGAAACACTCTAAATACCTCTGCACAGGGAGGGGTGGCCACTACCCCACCTATGCAGCAGAGAGGTTAATTGTACATTCTGGCGGTGCCTGGTGCTCCCCTTCTCCTCCCTCGTCTGGCCGTCGGAACTAGAGTGAGTGCCAGAGCGTTACTCCAGTCGTAGCTCTCGCTCTGTCAACATCTCTGTTGGGTGTTGGAGAGGCTTGCTTCGTTTTGTTTCCCTTGCATACCGCATATTTCTTTTTGGTTCTTTATTTGATTGGAGCATAGCAGGGGCTGGAGTCATATTGAGCATATAGTTTTGTTTTAACATCTTTAGTTTATTATTAATTAGTGCATTCATTTCTTCTGTGGCAATCTAGAATATAAGCTTCTTTTTATTCTTCCATGTTGTTCCATTCTGCTGCATTATATTTATGTGTGAATAGTATTCCTGGTTGGTATCTATAGTGGTTTGTGGGTTGGCCTGTTTTACTTAGTTTTGGTAGGCCTTGGAGGAACGGGGTTGTTGGGTGTGTGTGTGTAGGCCTGCAGTGCCATAATAGGTTACTGTCTTTTTTTCCTTCCACCATACAGCATCCTCTAACTCGGGCCTTAGTTAACCCTCTAGGGGTGGCAGCCAATCTGCAACCTACTAAGATACCAACTCTTGTGCCTTTAGTTTTAGCAGCAATACATTCGGTGCAGTTAGGGACTAGGGGTGGAGCCTGTTACTAGGTGAGGTTGTCCCCATTGTACTCGGATGTATTGAGCTAACCCCAGATGATGTTGTAAGCGATAAGTCATTAAAGTTGTTTATCCCTTACAACACAACCGCCGTGCTGTGCTGATGAGAGCCACTCGGTGTATTATTAGGACATAGGCTAGGGATAATAGGCTTGGCACAGAGGTTTATTGTACTGGACTTTCCATGGGTTTTTGCTTTGTATTGTTCTCAATTCCTAAGTGATTGGGCGTGATACAGAGTGTTTTGGGAGTCTAGTAGTGGTATGGTGGGATAATGTTGGTGCAGAATAGAATAACCTTAGAAGTTCTCTTGCATACTACACGCACTATGGAATAGACTCGGGGACAATAGATCATTTTTGTGTCTCCTTGTTACTGCTTTAACCCTTTATTGGCAGCGCACAACTTATGTCGTGTGAAAGAAATTTGGACTAAGTGGCGGTTCACTTATGTCATGTGCCATTTTCACCACGTAATGTTGCTGAGAGAGAGAGATAAGTGGTGGCAGGAGAGTAGCAAGCGTATGACTGCTCCAGACCACCGCGGCGGACCTACTGACATGAATCCCACCCTCCCCCACCCTCACGCACTCGCTACACAGGGAATTATGTAGGGAAACTACCTAATTACATGGTTTTTGCACTAGTGTTGCGCGATCGTTGCAAGAAAACTAGCGGTCGTACAAGGATGGTTGGGGTGTCATTGGAAAGCTCTGTTTATGCCCTTTCAGGGATAGATACTTGTTTTACACTCTGGGTCTTATTTAGGCATGAAAATTATCACGTAAACAACCCTATTTAGGGTAAAAACACCCCATTGGGCGGTACATATAAATTACCGCCTAGGCCGCTCGTAAGGTGTTAATAAGCAAAGAGGAAGATAACCATTTTTCCTAGAGAACCTGCGTGTCTTGGTGTTTGAGTCAGATATTAAGAGCGTGTCTGTTGCAGGGTAGTAAGGTGCTGTGGGCTAGGCTATGTAAGCATCTGGTTGCCCCGGCTGCCCTCGTAACAATATATATATATATATATATATATATATATATATATATATAATAGGGTGGCCCAAAAACATAGGGTAATAATTTGTTTCTAATAATATGCCGCTCCACAAGGCTGGTTTGGTTACATATGACTACAAGACCCTACATGCAAAAAACTGTAGAGATAGGAGCATGTTTAGAGGTCCCAACAACTTACGCATTACAATTCAAAGATTTGTTTCTGCCTTATTATGTTATATTTATTTCAATTAACACACAATTCTTCATTGTTTACAGTTATTGGTATAATTATATAATGGCAACAACCAAGAATAAATAAAGTAAAACAAATTTATATTTTATTTCAAAATCGAAAAATTTACATATTGTTGGTACCTCTAAATACAGTTAAATAGTTATGATTTTCTGCATGCAAGCTCCCGTTGTGATATGGAACAGGATCAGCCTTGTGGAGAATGACAATTTAAACTTTTTGTTTTTGGGCCACCCTAATATATATATATATATATATATATATATATATATATTTAACACCTTACGAGCGGCCTATGCGGTTTATTTATGTGTACCGCACAGCGGGGTGTTTTTAGCCAAAATAGGGCTGTTTACGTGATCATTTTCATGCCTAAATAAGACCCAGAACGTAAAACAAGTACCTATCCCTGAAAGGGCATAAACAGAGCTTTCGAATGACACCATAACGATCCTTGTATGATGGATAGTTTTCTTGCAATAACCGTGCAACGCGAGTGCAAAAAGCAGGTAATTCGGTACTTTCAGTACATAATTGAGTATGTAGCGAGTGAGAGAGGGAGGAGGGAGCTGAGATTTGTGTCAGTAGGTTCGCCGCGGTGGTCTGGAGCAGTCATACGCTCGCTAGTCTCCTGCCACCACTTGTCTCTCTCTCTCAGCCACATTACGTGCTGAAATTGCCACTCGAGTTATGTCGAGCGCCGCCACATAGTCCAGCTTTATTTAACTCGACTTATGTTGCTCGCCGCTAAATAAGGGTTAATAGTGGCCCCTCCATCATTGACGATATGCCTATTAGTATAATAGTCTCCCTTCAAACGCCGCGTCGCCAGTTTTGAATCTACCGCGCGGGAGGACAGGGAGTACAACTTCATAAGTGCAACGCGTATTCTCTTATGGAATCGTCTTTATGATTGGGTACTCGCTACGAAAAAACTTTGTAAATAATAAAAAAGAAATATTAACTTAATAATTGCTATACTCAAGCTTCCCAATGCGTGGATTCCTGACGCTGGCCCTCTAGCGTCTAAACTTCCTTCCACCTCCCGCGTCCGTTTCGTGTGGGTGGGTTACACTGTGCTCCGGCTTCATTCTTCGTTCGATCAGTTCTAGTGAGTCCTTGCTCATTCGTATACATCTGAGTTGTATTGAACATGTTTTTAGATTAGCTAGCACAGACTACCCCATTGGTACGTCCGCAGGAGGTGTGTAAGTTAAGGTACTATTGTAACAGGCGCCTACGTGTCCCCAGGATCATTGCGCCATGTTTCTTATTGTATGTGTTGTGTTGCGGCTTTAGCTTTTGATAGTTATTTAGGAGGCTACAATTCCGCAAGTTTATGCTTGATGCCATCATTATGAGGTAGTTGCATAGTTTATTCTAGCAGGTGCTCCAGTTCAAGGGTTGCCACACGTTGTGTGGAATCTTCTGGAGTCCGCATCTGCGCTTGGGCCCCTATCGCGGGCCTCTTCTCCACGTGCTGCTGCTGCTGGGTCTTCGGTGCGTCGGGTTGCTGCCTCTTGGATGTTTCGTCGTCTCCGCATGGTCAGCCTTATTAGGGGTCTCCAACATAGGCTAGGGGTGATTTATGAATTATAAATTAAGCTCTATATGTGTAAGCCAAATTTTATCCCCGATATATATTTATGTTTGGCATGTGTGCTTTCATGCTTCAGTTTTTTGGGGGAGACGTCCCGTTATGTGGTGGAGTTTTTAGAGGTTTGGATTTTCCCAGATAAGTCCTAACCTCTGAAAATTTTGGTTCGTTTTTCCGGCGGATTTCTCAGCAGAGCCGGCGTTTTCTCGTCTCAGACGATAAGAAACCAACCAAATGTCCCGGCGTGGTGTGCTGAACCACGAACCTTCCGGCGGAATTTGCAAGATTCTTAAGGGAGTCAACTCGGCCCGCCAAGTGAACTCACCCTGACCGATAGCCTCATTTAGTAACTTCTATCGCCCGGCGTAACAGTTAAGTGAGCTTAACCATGACTCAAGTCATGAAGCGAATTAACTATCCGTCTAGTGCTAATAGTCAAGGATAGTCCAACGCTTAAGGTCGTTTAGGCCAGTGACACTGTCACAGGTAAGCGGTTCATTTTGTGGGATAATAGGAGAGACCCGGGGTCTTTCTTCCAGGTCTAGCGGAAGGTTAGCTTAGCAAGTGGCTATAACTAATTTTCCGGCAGACCTGAGATAGGATGTATTAACACTTCTCAGGTTATCCTTATGAGCATTGATTCCTGGAAATTTTCTATTTCCAGAGTCTCATCACTCCAGTAGTAGCGGTCCCAGCAGCAGAGGAGTAACCGCTTCCGGCAAGGGGGGGGGGGTCGCTAGCTCCATCATGCCTCGCTTTGACCTTTGCTCTACTCCCAATTGCTCATTATTACCAGTTTTTGCCCACAATTCATGTATACAATGTGTTAAGTGCCTTGATCTCTCAAGAGGACTATGGGTGTCTAAACGGTGTGCCGTGTGCTCTGAGTTACGAGCGGCGTTTTTTTTATAAGAGAGATTTGTCTTGCTTAGCAGCCTTGAAAGAGGTCAAGTCAACATTTAACGCTTATGTGAAAGACACTGCTCATAAAGCTCTCCATTGTGATGACGAGGAGCTCTGGGAACACTTCGTCATTAAATCTCCATTAGTTAAGCCAGCTCCGGCGAAGTCAGTTTGCAGACCCAAAGTTAAAACTAAACTACTATCCAAGCAGGTAGGGACAAGTAGTGACACCGCCGAGCTGACCCCCCCCCCCCCCCCCCGACCGATCTAAAAGGAGACGGTCACCTTCACCAAAGCACAAATCTAGATCACGGTCTAGATATCCTAGAAAGCAAGCCCGACATTCTTCCGTCGAGTCCTCGAGGTTGACGAAACGCCGGAAGGAGGGCTGCTTCCTCAACACTGTCCACTTCCAGTCATTTAAGTGCACGTACGGTTATTTCACAACCACGTCCCCAGCCATTGCCGGGGTCGCAGCCACCTCCCTCCACTCCTACTTCCTTAACGTCTAACGTCCAATCTGACGGCTCGGAGATAGAAGCGGAGGGGATGGAGTCTAGTCACAGGGATGAACAATCATTGAGTGAGCCACAAGAGTTTACATTTGCCATTCCGAAGTTAAGTTATGTGCCACGTAAAGGTCCCCCGGTTAACAGAGTGTTAGCGGATCAGTATAGGGGTTCTCCTTCTCGCTCATATCAAATATTTGATAACCCTCAGGTGATACAGGACTCCCAGCCCCCCGCGGCACTATGCCAGGGGACCTGGAGACAATCAGAACCTTCACAAGTTAACGTTCAAGACAGGGAAATTGACCAAATAGATATTATACCCTCGTCAGTCCCAGATTTAGTGTGGCCACTGCCGGAACAATTTACTAATCCCCGGCCGCCAACACCAGAATTGATAGAACTACCAGGTGAGCCTGAAGACATAAACGTGTCCTCAGCTCAACATATTAATGTTGAAGTAGAGTCAGAAGGTGGGTCTCAGTCCTCTAGGGGTTCCCACAGTAAGTGTGTAACTACTGAAGAACTACATGATATTCTCCACAGAGTAATGAAACAATATCAGATTCCTTCTTCTCAAGCTCCTTCCACAAGCACAGCGGTAGTTCCCCCACTTGAGCCTACGGTAAGGCCGTTACAGCCCTCAGGTGTTTCACATCTCCATTCCTCTTTGCCTTCGGTTAACATTACTCCGGCGACTGCCACAGCTAGTAGCACAACAGTGCAGGCCTCCTTGACTACAACTAACGTCCATGACATTACAGACGTTACTCCTCCCCCTCTTGATAAACCTCCACAGAGAAAAGGCCCTATGCCTCTTCTTTATGGACCGGATTGCTCATGGGTTCAGTCAATTCCTCAGAAACCGCACCTGGCACAAGCTACCGTATCGGGGGAACTTCCGGTACCTAGTGATTGGACCATTGAGGTCAATAAGAGTAGAAAATTAAGAGCTAAGGATGCCCCAGGTAGGTTACTAGATGTCACCATTAAGGCCATCCCTTCTGTTTATGGCGCTGATTTCTTTGTGTATGCGGCCTCACCGGCGATACCTCCGGCCTCAACTGCAAAAATATTTGCCGACTGGTTTAAGAATGACGGCGTAAATTATATTAAAGCTCTACAGGCACTTACGCCGGAACTGGATACAGTTCCGGCACTAGATCAAACAAACATACTAGTCTTGCAGGTGGGGCAGGTAGGTGTAGGTCCGTGGGTGGACTGGGCACTAGAGGCGCAGATTTTTGCATCTACTATTACCACTAAATCCTCCCATCAAGTACCGCAGGAATATCACTAATGGTTCTCATTACCTGTTAACAAAGCAGGCGGCGTGTCACCTGCTTTATTTGAATTCCTGGCAGCTCCCAAGCTATCTCTTTACGACCTGCCTGAACCTTTTACCACACCCCCTGCGGCTTACTTAGACAGAGACTTTAAGCTACACAATAAAGCATATAGACTGTTCTCTCAATATCTCGTCAGTCACCAGGTTGCCCAGTCACTTACGAGAACTATAACAGCCATATCAGACCAACATGTGAGGAAAGCCACGGATTTGTCACGCAGGCTCCTCCTACAAAACTCTATTCAGTCCTTAGGTGATATTAGAGTAGCTATTATGGAGGCGGTTAGAGCAAGACAGGATTTACGGGTGTACTTGGTAAAGAAGTTGCCGGAGGATATAGGCCGCCGAGTAACTCTCTCCCCGGTATTAACTGCACCACTTCTTCCGCCGGAAACATGGAGTATTATTTTCAATTTGGTAGACTTGTGGAAGCAGAGTACCTCCCAGTCAAAGAAAGAGGCTTTTAAGAAACCTTACTCGAAACCTAAGAGCGGCGGGAAGCCCCATCCTACTCAGACTAAGCAGTCATTTCGAGACCCAAAGCCTCCTCATCAACATGGAGGTACTCAGCACAGACACAAGCAGGGTAAACAGTCAGGCTATAGAGGTAAGTCATACCAGAAGCCTGCTCAAGGTCAGCCGCATGCCAAACCTAGCCAGCCGTCTAACCCCACTCCGCCGCCACCACCAAAATCTAGTCAACTACACTCTCTCTCTCCCAGGGCCTGCCACAGGCGAGTTGGACCCGAGAGTTGTCCTACAGAACAAACCCAGTACAGAAACTGGGTCGTTCCGAGCATGTCGCAGGGCTTGGCCCCGGCGGTCATGGGCCAGGACAGTGATAAGCAAAGGCATATCTTGGAAGTGGCTCCGGCGACCTCGTTTACGTCAAACTCTAGAAGTCAACATTGTTTCTTTAGAGGTGGAGTCACTTGTTCAGGAAATGATCGACAAGCAAATCATTGTCCGCTTAGATCCAACTTGCCTTGTTTTCACCTCCAGACTATTTCTAGTGCCAAAAAGGGACAGTGTGCAGATGCGACCAGTAGTCGATCTCTCGCGTCTGAACACACATATTCACAATACACCCTTCGCTTACAGTGAATCAAATCAGGCTCTCACTCCCACCGCAAGGCTGGATGTGCTCATTAGACCTGAAAGACGCCTATTGGCATGTCCCCATAAACAAACGGTTCCAAAAATTCCTCGCCTTGAGGATCAGGCAAGAGACTTACGTCTTTCAGAGAATGCCTTTCGGTTTGAACCTAGCGCCAAGAATCTTTACAAAATTAGTCCGGCAAGCCCTCATGCCCTTGCTAGCCCAAGGTAACAAGGTGTGGTGGTATCTAGATGACTGGCTAGTAGTGGCGGAGTCAGAGGAGTTATGTCAATGTCATTTCAAACTAGTATTAAATCATGTACAAACTCTAGAGTTCAAGGTCAACTTAGCAAAGTCGCTTCTTGTTCCCACAAGAGAAATTCAGTGGATAGGACTGGTTTGGAACACTGCCGATCTGAATCTTACTCAGAGTGTGGACAATCGCAACAGATTACGCCGGAAACTGTTTCTTTTTCTCCACAGTCTGAATACGACGAGGAAATCGTGGGAGTCCCTAGTCGGTTCACTCAACTGGATCCAATTAACTCTGAAGTTGGGCCGGTTGAAAGTCAAGAGATTAATAATGGAAGGCAACAAAGTTTTCCCACTTTTGCCGGCGGGAAAACTATGGCCGATTCCTCGATTACTTCACAGCTTACTATCGGTCTGGGCAAAGACCGAAACATTGTACTCGATAATGACATGGGTTTCTCCCCCACCTACAGTATGGGTAGACACAGACGCTTCAGGGGTAATAGGTTAGGGTTATCAGTCCAATCTAGGTCACCAAGCTCAGGGTCTCTGGTCCCAAGACGTAATCTTTCACATCAACAAACAAGAGCTTCTAGTCCCATTGTTTTTCCTTCAAGCTCACGGTGCCTCCCTACAAGGGAAGTCAATTGCATTCAGAATGGACAACTTGACTGCAGTACACTGCATTCAAAAGCAAGGGTCAGCGAGGTCTCGAGAGTTGATGGAAGTATCAGAACAGATTTTTGCTCTGGCCGAATCGCTGAGCATTCATCTCCATGCATCTTACCTCCCGGGGATAGCGAACATCTGGGCGGACGCCTTGTTTCGGAGACAGAGCACCCTAGTAGAATGGGCTCTCAAGCAAAACGTCTTCAACAAGATGAGTGCAGAGCCATACCGTCCACAAGTGGATTTATTTGCGGCGGAAGGGAATCACAGACTTCCTCTCTATCTGACCCGCCGGGCAAGAACTCCGGTGGGGGGTCCAGACGCATTATTGGAGGACTGGAACAGGTGGAATTCAATCTATCTTTTTCCGCCTCCAGACGCTTCACTCATGTGTCAAGTAGTTCACAAACTACGGGGTTACCGGGGCATAGTCTCGATGATCGCGCCAATGTGGCCGGCTCAAGTGTGGTGTCACCAATTGCTCACGTGGTGCAGGAACCCGGTGTCACTCCCGATCTCTGCATTCCACTTGGAGACAGTTGCAACCTTCAGACCTCGCTAACTTTTGCCTTATGGACATTTACAATGCAAAATGGCTAACTCGGTATGGGAAAAGTGTCACTAGTAAATTTCTGAATCAATATACTCTGTCAACCAGGAGACAGTACCAATCACATTGGAAAACTTTCACAACCTGGATAGTAGAAACAGCGCAATCTGATGCCTCAGTGGCTTTAATTTTTAAATACTTAGATTATTTGTTTGAACAGAAGCGCTTCTCAGTTGTTACTTTAAAGAATCACTTATCTGCCATTAGAAATCCCTTTTTCGACCTACCTGGTCTCTCCATACCACTGGCGGAGGAGAAAGGGTTCATGAGAGCATGTTTTAAACTACGCCCACCATCACGCCAGCTCATGCCTACCTGGTCGCTAGACAAAGCGTTAGCATTACTTCAGTCGCGCAAGTTTAACCATGCGCCGGATTTTGAGTCAGTTTTAAAGAAGGCTGTGTTCCTTATGGCTTTGGCGACAGGTAACAAGGTGTCAGAGCTGGCGGCGATGAGCAACGAGCCAAATTGTCTCAGGTTTGGGAGACTGCACGAACATGTGCAAATCGCGCCGTCTCCTACTTTTATTGCCAAAAACGAATATTGTGATCACGTTTTCTCAGAATTCTCAGTTCCGGCGCTTAAACGTGGACATACGCATCACATTTTATGCCCGGTACAAGCTTTAGTTAAGTTTATGAGGATTGAACAACCTCTACAACCAGGCTTATTAGGGGTTAACCAGATAGGTAATCGCGTCACGAGAAGGAAATTGGCTTCTTTACTCGTAGATGTAATTGAGGAAAGTAATCCTGGTGTAATAGGTAGAGCCCACGACATTCGAAAGTGGGCTGTCTCCCTCCGGTTTATGCAAAAAATTTCCATTAACGACATAGCCGACACTCAGTTGTGGGGGTCTAATCACACATTCCTTACGCGATACCTGTCGGTCGCCCTGGACAAGCCAAAGTGGACCTGTATCGCATTACGGCAACGGGTCTAGCAGTCCAAGTGCTATTTGTTTTTATGTTATTCTTCGGTTGAAAAAGGGGGGGGGGGATATGTGCAAAATAGCCCTAAGAACCTCTAGAACCCTCCGCCGGAGATTGTGATAAATCACGAGCTGTGATATGAATAGACTGGTTATACAGTTAATCATATTTTATTTTACTTTAAGAAATCTATCATAGTTGTACCTAGATAGTATTAACAAAATGTACAAACAGATTTTATTGTACAAATAATTTTAAGGACAGAACATGATCCTATGGATTAGAGTTCTAGAGTACAAGAATGTTCTCACTAAACATGCAATAGATCTCAAGTGGAGGTCCAGTCATGTACATGCAGCTCTTCTTCGAAGTAACGCACTGCTTACCCTGTTTTATATTTGTATATTATTGTATGAAAATAATATAAAACTGTAATTGTTATAAGGATTCTCTGTTACCTATGGTATTTTGGTTGGTGTTTCTTTTATATTTGTCACGATTGTCCCCCTCCAGTCTTAGATATCAGGCATATCGTCAATGATGGAGGGGCCACTATTAAATTATAGGTTTGATTCCCGGAGGGAAGTAAAGAAAACCTAATATTTAGTAGGGCCCCGTAATCATTGACGATCGTAGTACCCTCCCTGCCATCCCCTTCCCATTTGCTGGATTTTTTAGTTGAATCTTGTTATGTCAGTGAAGGAAGTTTAGACGCTAGAGGGCCAGCGTCAGGAGTCCACTCGCAAGAAATCCACGCATTGGGAAGCTTGAGTATAGCAATTATTAAGTTAATTTTTCTTTTTTATTATTTACAAAGTTTTTTCGTAGCGAGTACCCAACCATAAAGACGATTCCATAAGAGAATACGCGTTGCACTTATAAAGTTGTACTCCCTGTCCTCCCGCGCGGTAGATTCAAAACTGGCGACGCGGCGTTTGAAGGGAGACTATTATACTAATAGGCATATCGTCAATGATTACGGGGCCCTACTAAATATTAGGTTTTCTTACTTCCCTCCGGGAATCAAACCTATAATATATATATACAGAGAGAAAGAGAGAGAGAGAGATCAGCTAGTAAAAAAGACAAAAAAACAAAGGAGAGCATGAGACAATTGGAAGGAGTAAGGGAAACTAATACATAGACAGATTGGCAAACAAACATACACACACACACACACATACATACATATAGACAAATCAACACCCACACGGACAGACACACATACACATACACAGATAGACACACAGACATTCACAGTTCCTATCCTTGTTCAGAGAATATATATAATATATATACCCGCGCGCGCTATCTGACATCTACAGACTCTGTGTGTGTATCTATATAAAAAAAAAAAAAATTTTTTTGTTTTTTTTAAAGGAGACAATGAACGGAGGAAGGAAAAACACAGATAAAACAAAAAGGTCCATGTGCCTATAGGCATCCTCCATTCATAAAATGTTTGTAACAACTGGATTTAAACATTTGTAGATTGTAAGTTTGTGGAAAGCAATTCGAGGGAAGTGAATTCCAAAGAGTAGTAGCTCTGGGGATAAATGAATTCTGATAAGCAGAAGTTCTGCATTGTGGAGGAGAAAGTGTAAATTCATGGGCGCTCTCAGCTGCCCTAGTTCTACGGGGAAAGATGTGGAGAGGCGGCACAATTGAAGCAAGTTCCTCGGAACAATTGCTGTGAAAATATCTGTAGAATAATGCAAGGGATGCAACGTTTCTTCGTATGGATAATGTAGGAAGGTCCTGTGTGATTGCAGGGTTATTGATTAATCTAATAGCTTTATTTTGAATTTTGTCCAACTGCCTCAATGCAACCACTCCACTTCCACCCCACAGAGGTGAACAGTAATCCATCTGAGAACGCACTTGACTTTTATATATCACGGCCAACTGCTCGTCAGTGAAGAATTATCGAACTCTGTACAGGAGTCCCAGTTTTTTAGAGGCATTCTTAGCAATGCTTCTAACATATTGTGTCCAGCTCAAGTTAGTAGTTAATGTTACACCGAGAATGTCAATACTAGGGGAAGTGGGAATATTTACATCATTACAAAATATATGGGAGTCAGTGAGATTCTGTCGGTTAGAAAATTGAATGTATTTGGTTTTCTGTGCATTAAAGGAAACTAGATTCTTTTGTCCCCATCCATTAATTCTAGAAAGGTCCTGGTTCAGAGAAATTGCAGTGTTTATTTTTGAATTTATAAGATCGGGTTGGGTGAAAGAATTGGTAAATGTGAAGGAACTGTGGAGTGTTGAGTCATCTGGGTAGGAATGTATTGGATTATGAGTGGTAGATATGAGATCATTGATATGAATGAGGAACAGAATTGGGGCCAAAACTGATCCCTGGAGAACACCAGCATTTATTGAGTGAAATTGAGAATAAAGGCCATCTACCATTACACATATTTTTCTGTTATGAAGATAAGAAGAAATTAGTGGAACTAATGATGCAAGGCCGTAGTGTGACATCTTCGACAATAAGGATTGATGCCAGACTCTATCAAATGCCTTTGATATATCCAGTGCTATTGTATGTGTTTCACCATGTTGGTCTGTAGCTTGGTTGATTTGATGCGTAAGAAGGCAAAGCATGTCTGCAGTTGATCGACATCGTCTAAAACCATATTGCCTATCACTGATTAATTTATTATTCTCAAGATGCTTAATTATGTGATTATTTAATATAATTTCAAAGACTTTACCAAGAGTGGAAGTTATAGCTATTGGTCTGTAGTTTGATGGATCTGAAGAGGCACCTTTTTTAGGAACTGGATGGATGTTTGCTTCTTTCCAGGGTACTGGGAAGCATGAGGTATGAGTACACAGACGGAAAATTTTGCCAATACAGGAGCGAGCACCAAGGAGCAATTCTTAAGTACTATTGGAGGAATTTCATCTGGACCAGGAGCCTTATCTACTGAGAGATTCTGCAAAATAGTTTTGACATGTCTGGTGTGGATCTTAAGTGAGGGAATTTCAGGCGAATTAAAATTAAGTACAGGGACATCTTGATTTATTTCATCTAAGGTTGAGTTGGTGGAGAAAATATCCGCAAGAAGGTTAGCTTTACCTCGTGGGTCACTTACAAGATTGCCAGTCGGAGATTTTAATGGTGGAATGGATGAAGCAGTAGTGAAGTTGGATTTAAATGAGTTAAGAGTAGACCAAAATATTTTGTTATCATTTGGATTATTTAGAAGTTTATTTGCCTGCTTGTGGAGAAAGTTTGATTTAGTTAGGTTTAATACAGTTTTGGCATGATTTCTGATATTTCTAAAGTAATTAAAGGCTTCATGAGCTTTTGATCTTGTGTATGCATTGTAGGCTATTGCTTTTTGTTCAGTTACTCTAGCACAATTATGGTCAAACCATTTAGGTGAATTAGATCTTTTACTGTACTTTTGATGAGGAATAAAAGTTTCCATTCCAATTTTTACAAAATCTTGTATGTGGCTCAAGGTGGAGTGTGCATCATTAGAAAAGAAAGAGGTCCAGGGAATATCAATAAAGAAACCTTGAAGACCCTCCCAGTCTGCCCTATCGTAATGCCATTTAGTCATCAAAACAGGTTCAGAGTGGGAAGGTGTGGTAGGTGATAGACAGGTGGCCTGTATCAGACAGTGATCAGAAGATCCAAGTGGGGACCTCACTGTAACATCATAATTTTCTGAATTGGTTGTTAAAAATAAGTCCAGTAGGTGGGAATTATGATTAGGAGTATCTGGTACACGGGTGGGTTGGTTGACTAGTTGAGTGAGATTAAATGAGTCTGCAAATAGCTCACATTCAAGACCAGCATCATCAGTCCTGGCTGAATGAGTGAGCCATTCAACATTATGGACATTAAAATCACCCAACACAGTGATTTCAGAAGAAGCATTTAAGTTGAGGACACTGAGTTGTGAGGACAGAGAATCAAAAAGACTTTGCTCTGGAGGAGTATTTGGGGAACGGTAGATGCAACATATGTATTTAAATTTACCAGCAGAAATTAATTTGTATATAGAATAATCAAAATAGGGACAATTGAAACTAGTAACCTCCTCCAGGGCAATTTCAGATTTTGCGAAGCAACATACACCTCCTTTAGGTCTGAAATTTTGGAGCAGTTGATAACCTGGAAAATTAAATCTAGACGTGGCAGATGTGGATGTTACTTGAGTCTCTGTCAAAAAAAGGGGAGTAGGGGATTCTGCTTGAAGAAATTGGTGTACAGAATTGATGTTAGAGTGAAGTCCCCTTATATTGCTAAAGATAGTATATATACTGTATATACTGTATATATTTTATATATATATATATACTGTATATATATATATATATATATATATATATATATATATATATATATATGAGGACTGTGGACCTCATTCCTATATTGGTATGACGCAGACTCGTCTTTCACGTCGGTTAACTCTTCACCTTCAGGCTGGAGCCATCAAAGACCACTATCTCACCCCTAACCACCCCCACCTCACACGCAACGAGTTAGAGAAACACACCACCATACTCGATAAAGAAAGTGACCCAAGGAGATTACCTATACTCGAAGCTTTATATATCCAAGCCTTACATCCCAACATCAACAACCAAACTCTGGACCTTCAGATCCTTCCTTCTGCCAAAAGGCACTTTCCTACAGGACCTAACACCCCCCTCGCCCCCCGGTGCCCTTGACGCAGCCCCCCGCGCTACCTCCTTCAGCTTCGTCTTCCGCAGGCGCCACACGTACTACAGAACTTAGGCCACGCCCCTCGACACGCAGCCAATCAGCTTCGACCCCGCCAACCGACCACCATCCCGCATCCAGTGCGCATGCGTGAAGCGGTTCTCTCTTTCTCTCTCCTAGAATACCCCTCCACCAATAGCAGACTTTTGCCCCCTGATTTTCGCCTCCTCTGATCCTCCACCCTCTATATATACCCTTCCTGTTTACCTTTTATATCATTCTATCCTTACTTGATAATGCTGGTTGTCCAGTGAAACGCGTCGTATATCCTGCATCATCATGTACATTAATGTAACCCTGTACCACCATGAATTTTGCTCATCTCCTTCATCTACTTCCTGCCACCCAGCGAAAACTCATCAGAGACCTGGAAACTTTGAATAGTAAAATTTCCAACGCAGAAATTGCCATTTCTTTCAACCTCGTATGTATTAAAAAAAATGTATTACCTGGCTTTACTAACATAAAACTTCACGAGAATGCCAGACATCGCACCAGCACCCTCCAGTTTCGTGAAGAACTGGTGAAGGACCAAATAATTGAAAAACGAGAGCTCGCCAACAACCTTCGTAAAGAACGAGATGCTCTTCTACGGATTTGGGAAGACGAAACCCCTCCAGACCACCTCAAAGCCGAAATCAACACAGCCCTCGAACAACTCCTTGAACAACACAGAAGACAAGCCGAAAACACAACCATAAAAAAGCTTGCCCGTCTTTATGGCGGAAACTTAAAACTTCCCAAACCAACAAAAGGATATATAAACCTTACTACACCATTCTGACCCTGGACCAAGAAGACCTCCTCAACAAAGGCCTCAACTGCCACTACAGCTCCAAACCTGGCCCCCACCGGAAACGCCTAGAAACGGAAATCCTCCTGGACGACATCCTACGACTCAAGAAGGATGGCAAGGTCACCACTACTCCCGCCCTACAACCTACTCTCCTCGCTGAAGCCGCCAAAACCAGAGGAACTCACCATAGCAAAATCCTCAACAAACAACACTTCCAAGCTGCCAAACAATTAAGAGACAACCCCAATATCATCATCCGTCGTGCGGATAAAGCTTCCTGCCTCGTGATTCATGACAAGGAGGAATATCTTAGAAAATTGGACGTCATCTTAAGTGACAACACCAAATTTAAAAAGATCACCCGCAACCCAACCGACGAAATCAAACGTACTGCCAACACCACCATCACCGCCATCAACGCCAAACAAGGAGGGATCCACCTTAAAAAACTCGTCGGAGAATACACCCCTGGTTATGCGTACGGAACCATCAAAACACACAAACCTGGGAACCCCCTCCGCCCCATCATCTCCCAGATCCCCACTGCCACCTACCAGATCGCCAAGGCCCTGAACAACCTCCTCACCCCCTACGTGCACAGCCAATTCAACCTTAACTCAGCCCACGCGATCTTGGAAAGTTTACGAGACGCCCCCCGTAACAACAACCACAAAATCGCCTCTCTCGACGTTGAAAGCCTGTTCACCAACGTGCCAGTGGATAGGACCATTGACATGATTCTACGTCAAATTTACCATTGCCCTGATACACCAACACTGGACATCCCGGAGAAGGCCCTGAAAACACTACTGGAGCTATGTACCAAGGAGGCCCCCTTCCTTTGCCCCCGGGGCAACATGTACAAGCAGATAGACGGTGTGGCGATGGGCAGCCCCCTAGGAGTTCTTTTTGCGAACTTTTTTATGGGTACCATCGAGGAAGAGCTCCTAGCTGCCCAACGACCCGCCATCTACTGTAGATACGTGGATGACATCTTCGTGCAAATCAAGGACCTCCACGAACTACAGGAACTCCAGCGTCACTTCATGACCTCCTCCGGACTTAACTTCACCTTTGAAATATCTAACAATGGACAACCTCCCCTTCCTCGACATCCTCGTAGCTCTGAACGACCATGGGTTCAAAACCACCATCTACATCAAACCAACTAACACAGGACAATGCCTCAACGGCGATAGTGAATGCCCCCGCCGTTAAATTCTATCCTCCATCTCCGCCTATGTTAGGAGAGCCCTCACGCACTGCTCTACCTGGGCCGACACCCACCAGGAACTAGAAAGACTATCCCAAGTTTTAGTGAATAACGGATACTCGAACTCCGACATCTCCAGCACCATCAACCACCATCTTGAAAAATGGTACACCCAAAGCCCTCCCAACATTGACCCCCCCAATGAAATTAAGATCTTCTACCGCAATTTTATGTCCTCTGAACACAAAAATGACGAGGCCGTCTTAAAAGAAATAATCTCCAAGCATGTCCACCCAACCAACCCGGAAAACAAAATCAAATTAATAATTTATTACAAATCCCCCAAGACCTCCAACCTCGTTCTCCGCAACAAACCAGCTTCCACCAAGATAAAGAGCCCGATGACCGACGATCACGTCATTTACCAACATACCTGTAATTATGAGGACTGTGGACCTCATTCCTATATTGGTATGACGCACACTAGTCTTTCACGTCGGTTAACTCTTCACCTTCAGGCTGGAGCCATGAAAGACCACTATCTCACCCCTAACCACCCCCACCTCACACGCAACGAGTTAGAGAAACACACCACCATACTCGATAAAGAAAGTGACCCAAGGAGATTACCTATACTCGAAGCTTTATATATCCAAGCCTTACATCCCAACATCAACAACCAAACTCTGGACCTTCAGATCCTTCCTTCTGCCAAAAGGCACTTTCCTACAGGACATAACACCCCCCCCTCACCCCCCGGTGCCCTTGACGCAGCCCCCGTGCTACCTCCTTCAGCTTCGTCTTCCGCAGGCGCCACACGTACTACAGAACTTAGGCCACGCCCCTCGACACGCAGCCAATCAGCTTCGACCCCGCCAACCGACCACCATCCCGCATCCAGTGCGCATGCGTGAAGCGGTTCTCTCTTTCTCTCTCCTAGAATACCCCTCCACCAATAGCAGACTTTTGTCCCCTGATTTTCGCCTCCTCTGATCCTCCACCCTCTATATATACCCTTCCTGTTTTCCTTTTATATCATTCTATCCTTACTTGATAATGCTGGTTGTCCAGTGAAACGCGTCGTATATCCTGTATCATCATGTACATTAATGTAACCCTGTACCACCATGAATTTTGCTCATCTCCTTCATCTACTTCCTGCCACCCAGCGAAAACTCATCAGAGACCTGGAAACTTTGAATAGTAAAATTTCCAACGCAGAAATTGCCATTTCTTTCAACCTCGTATGTATTAAAGAAAATGTATTACCTGGCTCTACTAACATATATATATATATATATATATATATATATACAGTAGATACACACACAGAGTCTGTAGATGTCAGATAGCGCGCGCGGGTGTGTGTGCTTGTTAAGAATATGCATATATGTTATGTAGAACCCACCTAAGGAGAGCTCTACAGAAATATCATTACCTCTAGGCCTATACCCCTCCACCCCCCCCCCCACCCCCACCCACCGTAATGGAGCCAAGGTAGTGTAGGATTAGGCTTATATGTCTTACACTCCCATATCATAAATAATTTGTTTTTTGCTTTCGTCGGGAATCCATTAAAGGCTAATTACCGCTCGTGTCACTCTTGTTGTTGTTGTTGTTGTTGTTATTTTTGTCTTTCTCTTTTTTCTTTTGTTTGTTGGACTGGATCAGACGAGAGATTTGTGAGGGTGTTGGAGACTAGGAAAGAGAAAGGTTAGTGGCTGGGTGACTGCCAGCACTTAACGGAGACCTTCAGGGCTTTGCAACGCTTGTTTTTTCATTATACACATTGATTCACTCTCTGCATATTTTAGTCCATTCTTAACCCATTGGCTGCGGGGAGACGTTCCGGAACACCATGGCAATTTACATGCTTTTAAAGGTTCTTAAACCCTGTAGAATCGAGTGCGAGTGAGCGGGAGCGCGGCAGGCCCGCCATCCTCTCTCCAGCCAGCCGGCCGAAAAACTGAGGAGTATGAGCCATACTCTCGCTAGACATACAGCGCTGGCAAATGCAAATGTAGTGCGACATTAGCAATAATTGATCAGTATTAGCGAATGTCTATGGTAGCACTGCGGGTGAAACCCGCGGGCTACGAAGCTGGTTCTGGTGTCATTTTGAAGCTATTTTCTTCTAGTTTTTGGCTGAATAAATTTCATTTCATTCAGACACTTGCTTAATCAATCAGGAGTGCCTGAATGAGCCCTAATATGGCGGAAATAGGCCTGCAGTGCATGTGTTAACACCTTACGAGCGGCCTATGCGGTTTATTTATGTGTACCGCACAGCGGGGTGTTTTTAGCCAAAATAGGGCTGTTTACGTGATCATTTTCATGCCTAAATAAGACCCAGAACGTAAAACAAGTACCTATCCCTGAAAGGGCATAAACAGAGCTTTCGAATGACACCATAACGATCCTTGTATGATGGATAGTTTTCTTGCAATAACCGTGCAACGCGAGTGCAAAAAGCAGGTAATTCGGTACTTTCAGTACATAATTGAGTATGTAGCGAGTGAGAGAGGGAGGAGGGAGCTGAGATTTGTGTCAGTACGTTCGCCGCGGTGGTCTGGAGCAGTCATACGCTCGCTAGTCTCCTGCCACCACTTGTCTCTCTCTCTCAGCCACATTACGTGCTGAAATTGCCACTCGAGTTATGTCGAGCGCCGCCACATAGTCCAGCTTTATTTAACTCGACTTATGTTGCTCGCCGCTAAATAAGGGTTAAACATGAGTCAAGAAATCAAAACACCAAATGTTCCTGACATCAACCGAGTTCTATATTTATACCACTTGGAAGGAGTCCAACTGTAGCCAATTAAGGGAAGATTTTCAATTGAGGGATTGTTTTCTGGACCCCTTTATCCTTCAATTTTAGCTCCATTGGTTTTTACATTTTAAGATGTTTTCGCCATTAGTTTGGTGATTTTAAGAACGTTCACTCCATTTCTGTCAATTTTGAGACCTTTCGTGCCATTTAGGTGTTAAATATGTTTCTCTGACGAGCGATAGCGAGCCTATTATTTAACAGGAACCAGCCTTCGGCCAGGACATTTTTCTATCGAAAAATGTACAAATTGATCTTGAAGGAGGGTCTTGATCATTATTTTTTAAGCTTGATCGAGGTCTAGGGAGGAAACTAAAAAAATATATATATATAAATGAGCAAATAAATAGCCCATCTCCCCTTAAATAATGATGTCGGTGAAAATATCCCGTTCAATACGATGACATATTCTTCATATTCTTCTGGTTACTATTAAACAATCTTTATTTGACTCATTATCTACTTCTAAAACTCGAAGGAACTCATCTCAATAAACCATCTGAATATTATATGCCCTTCATTAACTCTATAAAATCAATCTAATGTTACCCGGAATATAAGGAAAAAAAGGCGTCATCGTGCCAAAGATCCCAGATATGTTGCCAGAAAAATGTTGACCAAATAAAGATGAGGATAAAAGTACTCGTGTGATAGCCCTTTAATTAAGACTAACCAGCTGTTGTGTTGAAGTATGGTGTGGTGTTCTGTGTTAAGTATGGTGTGGTGCTCTGTGTTAAGACGTATGGTGTGGTGCTCTGTGTTAAGACATATAGTGTGGTGCTCTGTGTTAAGTATGGTGTGGTGCTCTGTGTTAAGTATGGTGTGGTGCTCTGTGTTAAGTATGGTGTGGTGCTCTGTGTTAAGTATGGTGTGGTGCTCTGTGTTAAGTATGGTGTGGTGCTCTGTGTTAAGTATGGTGTGGTGCTCTGTGTTAAGTATGGTGTGGTGTTCTGTGTTAAGTATGGTGTGGTGCTATGTGTTAAGTATGGTGTGGTGCTCTGTGTTAAGTATGGTGTGGTGCTCTGTGTTAAGTATGGTGTGGTGCTCTGTGTTAAGTATGGTGTGGTGCTCTGTGTTAAGTATGGTGTGGTGCTCTGTGTTAAGTATGGTGTGGTGCTCTGTGTTAAGTATGGTGTGGTGCTCTGTGTTAAGTATGGTGTGGTGCTCTGTGTTAAGTATGGTGTGGTGCTCTGTGTTAAGTATGGTGTGGTGCTCTGTGTTAAGTATGGTGTGGTGTTCTGTGTTAAGTATGGTGTGGTGCTATGTGTTAAGTATGGTGTGGTGCTCTGTGTTAAGTATGGTGTGGTGCTCTGTGTTAAGTATGGTGTGGTGCTCTGTGTTAAGTATGGTGTGGTGCTCTGTGTTAAGACGTATGGTGTGGTGCTCTGTGTTAAGTATGGTGTGGTGCTCTGTGTTAAGTATGGTGTGGTGCTCTGTGTTAAGTATGGTGTGGTGCTCTGTGTTAAGACGTATGGTGTGGTGCTCTGTGTTAAGTATGGTGTGGTGCTCTGTGTTAAGTATGGTGTGGTGCTCTGTGTTAAGTATGGTGTGGTGCTCTGTGTTAAGTATGGTGTGGTGCTGTGTTAAGTATGGTGTGGTACTCTGTGTTAAGTATGGTGTGGTGCTGTGTTAAGTATGGTGTGGTGCTCTGTGTTAAGTATGGTGTGGTGCTCTGTGTTAAGTATGGTGTGGTGCTCTGTGTTAAGTATGGTGTGGTGCTGTGTTAAGTATGGTGTGGTGCTATGTGTTAAGTATGGTGTGGTGCTCTGTGTTAAGTATGGTGTGGTGCTCTGTGTTAAGTATGGTGTGGTGCTCTGTGTTAAGTATGGTGTGGTGCTCTGTGTTAAGTATGGTGTGGTGCTCTGTGTTAAGTATGGTGTGGTGTTCTGTGTTAAGTATGGTGTGGTGCTCTGTGTTAAGTATGGTGTGGTGCTCTGTGTTAAGTATGATGTGGTGCTATGTGTTAAGTATGGTGTGGTGCTCTGTGTTAAGTATGGTGTGGTGCTCTGTGTTAAGTATGGTGTGGTGCTCTGTGTTAAGTATGGTGTGGTGCTCTGTGTTAAGTATGGTGTGGTGCTCTGTGTTAAGTATGGTGTGGTGCTCAGTGTTAAGTATGGTGTGGTGCTCTGTGTTAAGTATGGTGTGGTGCTCTGTGTTAAGTATGGTGTGGTGCTATGTGTTAAGTATGGTGTGGTGCTCTGTGTTAAGTATGGTGTGGTGCTCTGTGTTAAGTATGGTGTGGTGCTCTGTGTTAAGTATGGTGTGGTGCTCTGTGTTAAGTATGGTGTGGTGCTCTGTGTTAAGTATGGTGTGGTGCTCTGTGTTAAGTATGGTGTGGTGCTCTGTGTTAAGTATGGTGTGGTGCTCTGTGTTAAGTATGATGTGGTGCTCTGTGTTAAGTATGGTGTGGTGCTCTGTGTTAAGTATGGTGTGGTGCTCTGTGTTAAGTATGGTGTGGTGCTCTGTGTTAAGTATGGTGTGGTGCTGTGTTAAGTATGGTGTGGTGCTCTGTGTTAAGTATGGTGTGGTGCTATGTGTTAAGTATGGTGTGGTGCTCTGTGTTAAGTATGGTGTGGTGCTCTGTGTTAAGTATGGTGTGGTGCTCTGTGTTAAGTATGGTGTGGTGCTATGTGTTAAGTATGGTGTGGTGCTCTGTGTTAAGTATGGTGTGGTGCTGTGTTACGTTCTGTTGTATTGTCGAGTGCTGTACACTCAGGCACTCTACACCCACCTCTCACCACCCACCAACTCTTTTATTGGCCGATTTACTTATTTACTTATACTTTTTCTTAGTTTACTCCCTAAACCTCCATCAAGCTTAAACAAAAAAACACCCCAAGATCCCCATTCAAGATAAATTTGTACATTTTTCGATAGGAAAGTGTCCTGACCGGAGGCCAGTTATTTATTTATTTATTTGTTTTTGTATATATATTCCAACTACTCCCTCTCGGGCATAGGCTGAGAGCCTGTACATTCAACCGTTATGAACGGTGAAGCCTGTGAGGTCTCGTTCCAGTCTAGGGGGTGAGATATGTGAAGCACTTTTAGCTGCAACCAGCCCCTGCCATCTTGCCTTCGCAGGATGCATGGGGCTTAGTTGCTCACTCACAGCTCAAAGCAGCCCCATTTCTGAAGCTGCCTCACTCCAGTGCTTGACTGTCTCATCTCCTAGACTCGGACCCTCACTCTCAGAACGCCACCTATTGAGCAATGAATGCACTAGGCATCCCCCCCCCCCCCCTGTAGCATATTTTGAATATGGAAATATTCATACAGTGCTATTTAATCAGGGAACAATTATGAGGGTATTTATTTGGCGTTTCGGTGGGCTTTGTGGTAATGCACTGATACTATGTACAACACAAATTCCATCCCAATAATATCTTCCCATTGACATATCGGGATTTGAACCCGGGCCCATTGGATTATCAGTCCAGTGGCAAGACCACTCCACCACACCTCCCCTGAGGTGTGTAATACTGGCTCGGTTATGTTCGCCAGGAAAATAATCGACACCTAAAATGCACGAAAGGTCTTAATATTGACAAAGAAATTGAGCGAAAAGTCTTAAAATCATCAAACTAATGGGCGGAACGTCTTAAAACCTGAAAACTAAGGTGGCTATACATGAAGGAGAAGGGGGTCCAGAAAAAGCAGCTACCTCCCCCTTAAGTCATTGAGCCGGTAAGCAGCTCCAGATCTCCGTATGATTTACTGATTTGGGTAAGTAGGATGTGGTGTATGTAATGTGTGAGATATGGTGCAGCATATAATATTATGATGGTGTTGTGGGGTGTGTGGGGTGTGAGATATGGTGGTGTGGGGTGTGTGAGATATGGTGCAGTACATAATATTATGTTGGTGTTGTGTGGTGTGTGAGATATGGTGGTGTGGGGTGTGTGAGATATGGTGCAGCATATAATATTATGATGGTGTTGTGGGGTGTGTGGTGTGGTGTGGTGGTGTGGGGTGTGTGAGATATGGTGCAGCATATAATATTATGATGGTGTTGTGGTGTGTGAGATATGGTGGTGTGGGGTGTGTGGTATGCAGTACATAATATTATGTTGGTGTTGTGTGGTGTGTGAGATATGGTGGTGTGGGGTGTGTGAGATATGGTGCAGCATATAATATAATGTTGGTGTTGGGGGGTGTGTGGGGTGTGAGATATGGTGGTGTGGGGGGTGTGAGATATGGTGCAGCATATAATATTATGTTGGTGTTGTGTGGTGTGTGAGATATGGTGGTGTGGGGTGTGTGAGATATGGTGCAGCATATAATATTATGATGGTGTTGTTGGGTGTGTGGGGTGTGAGATATGGTGGTGTGGGGTGTGTGAGATATGGTGCAGCATATAATATTATGATGGTGTTGTGGGGTGTGTGGGGTGTGAGATATGGTGGTGTGGGGTGTGTGAGATATGGTGCAGCATATAATATTATGTTGGTGTTGTGTGGTGTGTGAGATATGGTGGTGTGGGGTGTGTGAGATATGGTGCAGCATATAATATTATATTGGTGTTGTGTGGTGTGTGAGATATGGTGGTGTGGGGTGTGTGGTGTGTGAGATATGGTGGAGTGGGGTGTGTGAGATATGGTGCAGTATATAATATTATGTTGGTGTTGTGGGGTGTGAGATATGGTGGTGTGGGGTGTGTGAGATATGGTGCAGTATATAATATTATGTTGGTGTTGTGGGGTGTGTGGTGTGTGAGATATGGTGGTGTGGGGTGTGTGAGATATGGTGCAGCATATAATATTATGATGGTGTTGTGGGGTGTGTGAGATATGGTGGTGTGGGGTGTGTGAGATATGGTGCAGTATATAATATTATGATGGTGTTGTGGGGTGTGAGATATGGTGGTGTGGGGTGTGAGATATGGTGCAGTATATAATATTATGATGTTGTGTGGGTGTGGAGATATGGTGTGTGGGGTGTGTGAGATATGGTGGTGTGGGGTGTGTGAGATATGGTGCAGTATATAATATTATGATGGTGTTGTGGGGTGTGAGATATGGTGCTGTATATGGTGTTGTGGGGTGTGAGATATGGTGCCGTATATGGTGGTGTGGGGTGTGTGAGATATGGTGCAGTATATGGTGGTGTGGTGTGTGTGAGATATGGTGCAGTATATGGTGGTGTGGTGTGTGTGAGATATGGTGCAGTATATGGTGGTGTGGGGTGTGTGACATATGGTGCAGTATATGGTGTTGTGCTGTGTGTGAGATATGGTGCAGTATATGGTGGGGTGGGGTGTGTGAGATATGGTGCAGTATATGGTGGGTGTGTGTGAGATATGGTGCCGTATATGGTGGTGTGGTGTGTGTGAGATATGGTGCAGTATATGGTGGTGTGGGGTGTGTGAGATATGGTGCAGTATATGGTGGTGTGGTGTGTGTGAGATATGGTGCCGTATATGGTGGTGTGGGGTGTGTGAGATATGGTGCAGTATATGGTGGTGTGGTGTGTGATGGTGCAGTATATGGTGGTGTGGTGTGTGTGAGATATGGTGCCGTATATGGTGGTGTGGTGTGTGAGATATGGTGCAGTATATGGTGGTGTGTGTGAGATATGGTGCAGTATATGGTGGTGTGGTGTGTGTGAGATATGGTGCCGTATATGGTGGTGTGGTGTGTGTGAGATATGGTGCCGTATATGGTGGTGTGGTGTGTGTGAGATATGGTGCAGTATATGGTGGTGTGGGGTGTGTGAGATATGGTGCAGTATATGGTGGTGTGGTGTGTGTGAGATATGGTGCCGTATATGGTGGTGTGGGGTGTGTGAGATATGGTGCAGTATATGGTGGTGTGGTGTGTGCGAGATATGGTGCAGTATATGGTGGTGTGGTGTGTGTGAGATATGGTGCAGTATATGGTGGGGTGGTATGTGTGAGATATGGTGCCCTATATGGTGGTGTGGTGTGTGTGAGATATGGTGCAGTATATGGTGGGGTGGTGTGTGCGAGATATGGTGCCGTATATGGTGGTGTGGGGTGTGTGAGATATGGTGGTGTGAGATATGGTGCAGTATATAATATTATGTTGGTGTTGTGGGGTGTGAGATATGGTGCCGTATATGGTAGGGTGGTGTGTGTGAGATATGGTGCCGTATATGGTGGTGTGGTGTGTGTGAGATATGGTGCAGTATATGGTGGTGTGGGGTGTGTGAGATATGGTGCAGTATATGGTGGTGTGGTGTGTGTGAGATATGGTGCAGTATATGGTGGTGTGGGGGGTGTGAGATATGGTGCAGTATATGGTGGTGTGGTGTGTGTGAGATATGGTGCAGTATATGGTGGTGTGGTGTGTGTGAGATATGGTGCAGTATATGGTGGTGTGGTGTGTGTGAGATATGGTGCAGTATATAATATTATGTTGGTGTTGTGGGGTGTGAGATATGGTGGTGTGGGGTGTGTGAGATATGGTGCAGTATATGGTGGTGTGGTGTGTGTGAGATATGGTGCAGTATATAATATTATGTTGGAGTTGTGGGGTGTGAGAACTGGTGGTGTGGGGTGTGTGTAGTGTGTGAGATATGGTGCAGTATATGGTAGTGTGGTGTGTGTGTAGTGTGTGAGATATGGTGCAATATATGGTGGTGTGGTGTGTGTGTAGTGTGTGATATATGGTGCAATATATGGTGGTTTGTAGTGTGTGAGATATGGTGCAGTATATGGTGGTGTGGTGTGTGTGTAGTGTGTGAGATATTGTGCAGTATATGGTGGTGTGGTGTGTTTGTAGTGTGTGAGATATGGTGCAGTATATGGTGGTGTGGTGTGTGTGTAGTGTGTGAGATATGGTAGTGTGGGGTGTGTGTAGAGTGTGAGACATTCTTACAGTTTCTTACAGTAGATCCTCTGGAAAAAGGCAAACTAGGCCTAGGCTCAGTGCCAGTACTTGCACTACTGCGGTCGTTCACGGTGTTGGCGGCGGCGGCAGCAGACGCAACATTTTTACTATTCTGTATTTTTGCTTTATAATCAAACTTCAAATCTTGTCTTCCCCATGCTTTATCAAGATTACTTTCACAATTCCTTATTGATTCGGAATCGACTACATACTGGGGCAGTGCGTTCCACTCATTTACCACTCTATCACAAAATGAGTTTTTTGCCTTTTCAAGCCTATTTCTTTCTTTGTAAATTTTCTTAGAGTGTCCTCTCGTTCTTGTTCCCTCCTGCATCAAGAAGATACCTTCACACACATCCTCATCATACTTTCCTGACACTATCTTAACCCTCTCACGTTCTTGACGCAATTTTGAGCCTATTAGGGATACTTTTAAACCTTTGTTACCATCAGGGGTATTTAGAAACCTTTAGTTAGTTACTTTAACCTCTGCAGTTGTCTTTGAGTTAGCTGTGGGCAGAAAACTAAATTCGGAGAGGTAATTATAAGAGAGAGAACTGTATTTCTTATTGTTAATCTGGCAACCTCTGCGTCATATGGTCGTGAGAGGGTTAAAAGTCTCTATCATATCCCCTCTCTTTCTCCTATATGCCAGCGTCGGAAGTCCCAGTGTCCCCAACCTCTGCTCATAGCCCGCGTTCTTGAACGTTGGTACTAGCTTGCTAGCTCTCTTCTGCACTTTCTCTACTGCTTTTATATCCTTTACCATATATGGAGCCCACACCTGGTTCGCATATTCCAGGCGCGGCCTAACCAGCGCTGTATAGAGATTCCTGAAGATTTCTTCGTCAAGTGACACAAATGTCCTCATCAGCCCTACAATTCTATTGGCTTTGTTTATCTTTTCCGCTAAATGTTCTGAGAAATTTAACTTATTGTCTATCACTACTCATATATCCTTTTCTGCATTCACTTCCTCCATCGCTTCATACATACTGTATCCTACCTTGTCTATCTTGCTTGTCTCAATCTGCATGTACTTGCATTTTTTTGGATGAAAAGGCATCAACCAATGTTCAGACCATCCCTTCATGCCCTCCACATCTCCCTGAAACAAACCCACATCTTCCTTACTCCTCACTCTTCTATACAGCTTAGTGTCATCCGCATACAGGTATATCTCACTTCCATTAGTTATAACTTCAGGTAAATCGTTGATAAATATAACGAACAGTAGTGGTCCCAACACAGATCCCTGAGGTACGCCACTTGTAGTTTCCCTCCACCCCGAGCGTATTCCATTCACCAGTACCGTCTGTCTCCGATCTTTCAGGAAGGCTTCTATCCATTTCACACATTTCTCCCCTATAGTATAGCTTCTAACTTTCTCGATTAACCTTTTATGTGGGACCTTATCGAAGGCCTTCATAAAATCGTAATATACCACGTCTATAACATCACCATCCTCCACAAATTGCATCCAATCATCTACCACCTTAATTAGCTGTAGTACCGTCGACCTCCCCGGCAAGAATCCGAACTGTCTCCCACTGAAAAGTTGGTTTGATTTCATATGCTCCATTATTCCTTCTCTAATTACCGTTTCCATTAGTTTACACACAACACTTGTCAAACTGACTAGTCTATAATTTCCTGGGTCATTTCTCTTTCCCTTCTTAAATATAGCTGTTATGTTCGCCTCTCTCCAGTCCGTCGGGATTTGTCCAGTATTAAAAGATACCTCAAATAACATTTGTAATGGCTCTACTAACATCTCACTTCCTTCCTTTATGATTCTTGGATGTATCCCATCCGGTCCCGGGGACTTACTTTTGTTCATTTTTTCTATAGCCCTCCTTATTCTAGCATGGGAAAACTCTATTAGTTCTAGTGCTGGTGCCTGTTTGATGGGAATAGTAGGCACTGCATCATCCGACTCCACTGTTAGTACCTCCCCAAAGTATTTCCCCAGCACCTCTGCTTTCTCCTTATCAGTTTCTGCTCTATTCCTATCATCCAAGTCTCCTATCAGTTCTGGGATACCTACTCTTCTTGTTAACTTTTCCTGAATATGTTTGGATCATCCTTCACATTTCTTGCAATCTCTCTCTCCCTCTCCATCACCCCCCTTCTTGTCTCCCACCTTATTTTATTGTTTATTTGTCTGCGTTCCAAATCCACTTCTTTAGCTTCTATAATAGACGTCTATAATAACGTCTTTTTTAACAATTTTAGCCTTTCCCACAATCGTTTCTTTCTTCTTATCAATGTCCAAAGCTTTCTTTTCATTGGTAATTCTGGGTTCGTTCTTTTCCTCAATTTTGTTTTATCCTTATATTCCCTTACTGGTACACATTTGGATATGTCATTCTCCAGTTTGACTCTAATCTTCCTCCACATTCCTTCAGCGTCTTCACCGTTCAAGTATTCCCCCCAGTCAATGTCCAAACACAGTCTCAGCAGCTCATAATCTGCTCTATCATACATGTATAGTTTGTTTATTGCTTCTATTATCCCTCTCTGTTTTAATATTGCAACTAAAACTTATACAGGCATGGTCACTACGACCTATAGGGCTATCCACATTGACATGTTCCACTATATCCTCCTCATTGCTAAATATCAAATCAAGTACACTCCCCTGCGTCCCATTTCTATATCTTGTCATCTCTGTAATATGTTGCGTTAAAAAACAATCTCTCACTTTCTCTATAAACTTGTTTTCCAGGCTACACTGTCCCGCTGGAGTAGTACAATTTGCCCAGTTGATCCTTGGCAAATTGAAATCTCCAATCAAAATCTTATATTTGTTCTCTCTATTATCTATTTCCTCCATTGCTTTCAGTAGCTTATCATCCTCTTCCATACTATTATTTGGGCTTCTATATATAGAGGCAATTAGAATTGACCCTCTTGCACATTTTACTTCAATACACAAATACTCACAATACTGCTGTCTCATATCCACCTCATTTACCTTGAGCCCTTTTCTTACATAAATAAACAGTCCAGTATATGGTGGTGTGGGGTGTGTGTAGTGTGTGAGATATGGTGCAGTATATGGTGGTGTGGGGTGTGTGTAGTGTGTGAGATATGGTGGTGTGGTGTGTGTATAGTGTGTGATATATGGTGGTGTGGGGTGTGTGTAGAGTGTGAGATATGGTGCAGTATATATGTTGGTGTTGTGTATTATGTTGTGTTACAGTATTGTGTTAAGCTGTTCTGGGTTGTGTTGTGATGTGTAGTTATGTGGCTGTGGTGTGGTGTATAATGTTCTGTTATAGTGTGGTGTGGTGTTGTGTTAAGCTGTTCTGGGTTGTGTTGTGATGTGTAGTTATGTGGCTGTGGTGTGGTGTATAATGTTCTGTTATAGTGTGGTGTGGTGTTGTGTTAAGCTGTTCTGGGTTGTGTTGTGATGTGTAGTTATGTGGCTTTGGTGTGGTGTATAATGTTCTGTTATAGTGTGGTGTGGTGTTGTGTTAAGCTGTTCTGGGTTTGTGTTGTGATGTGTAGTTATGTGGCTGTGGTGTGGTGTATAATGTTCTGTTATAGTGTGGTGTGGTGTTGTGTTAAGCTGTTCTGGGTTGTGTTGTGATGTGTAGTTATGTGGCTGTGGTGTGGTGTATAATGTTCTGTTATAGTGTGGTGTGGTGTTGTGTTAAGCTGTTCTGGGTTGTGTTGTGATGTGTAGTTATGTGGCTGTGGTGTGGTGTATAATGTTCTGTTATAGTGTGGTGTGGTGTTGTGTTAAGCTGTTCTGGGTTGTGTTGTGATGTGTAGTTATGTGGCTGTGGTGTGGTGTATAATGTTCTGTTATAGTGTGGTGTGGTGTTGTGTTAAGCTGTTCTGGGTTGTGTTGTGATGTGTAGTTATGTGGCTGTGGTGTGGTGTATAATGTTCTGTTATAGTGTGGTGTGGTGTTGTGTTAAGATGTTCTGGGTTGTGTTGTGATGTGTAGTTATGTGGCTGTGGTGTGGTGTATAATGTTCTGTTATAGTGTGGTGTGGTGTTGTGTTAAGCTGTTCTGGGTTGTGTTGTGATGTGTAGTTATGTGGCTGTGGTGTGGTGTATAATGTTCTGTTATAGTGTGGTGTGGTGTTGTGTTAAGCTGTTCTGGGTTGTGTTGTGATGTGTAGTTATGTGGCTGTGGTGTGGTGTATAATGTTCTGTTATAGTGTGGTGTGGTGTTGTGTTAAGCTGTTCTGGGTTGTGTTGTGATGTGTAGTTATGTGGCTGTGGTGTGGTGTATAATGTTCTGTTATAGTGTGGTGTGGTATTGTGTTAAGCTGTTCTGGGTTGTGTTGTGATGTGTAGTTATGTGGCTGTGGTGTGGTGTATAATGTTCTGTTATAGTGTGGTGTGGTGTTGTGTTAAGCTGTTCTGGGTTGTGTTGTGATGTGTAGTTATGTGGCTGTGGTGGTAATGTTCTGTTATAGTGTGGTGTGGTGTTGTGTTAAGCTGTTCTGGTTGTTGTGATGTGGTGTAGTTATGTGGCTGTGGTGTGGTGTATAATGTTCTGTTATAGTGTGGTGTGGTGTTGTGTTAAGCTGTTCTGGGTTGTGTTGTGATGTGGTGTAGTTATGTGGCTGTGGTGTGGTGTATAATGTTCTGTTATAGTGTGGTGTGGTGTTGTGTTAAGCTGTTCTGGGTTGTGTTGTGATGTGGTGTAGTTATACCGAAAAATATACAAATATATCTCGAAGGGGAGTTTGGGGGTATTTGTGATTTGTTTATACAAAATATAATGTATACATTTATGTATAAAAAAAGGAAGAAATTAATTCAATTCTCCCCTTAACTGTGGCATTATACCATACCCCACCCACCATTCACCACCACCACCCATCACCCCATCACCTTAAACCATTCACCCAGTAACGACTCTCGGATACGGATATGATTTGGCCAGATTTGGTAAAGTAAGGCGTGATGGGGAATTGAGTTGTGCTATGTGACGTTGTGGTGTGTAAAGTTGTGTTGTGTGACGTTGTGGTGTGTAGAGTTGTGTGGTACAGAGGTGTGTGGTGTAGAGTTCTGTGGTGTGTAGAGTTGTGCTGTGTGACGTTTTGGTGTGTATAGTTGTGTGGTGTGTAGAGTTGTGCTGTGTGACGTTGTGGTGTGTAGAGTTGTGCTGTGTGACGTTGTGGTGTGTAGAATTGTGTGGTGTGTAGAGTTGTGCTGTGTGACGTTGTGGTGTGTAGAGTTGTGGTGTGTATAGTGTGCTGTGTGACGTTGTGGTGTGTAGAGTTGTGTGGTGTGTAGAGTTGTGCTGTGTGACGTTGTGGTGTGTAGAGTTGTGCTGTGTGACGTTGTGGTGTAGAGTTGTGTGGTGTAGAGTTGTGTGGTGCAGAGGTGTGTGGTGTAGAGTTGTGTGGTGTAGAGTTGCGTTGTGTAAAGTTGTGTGGTGTAGAGTTGCGTGGTGTAGAGTTGTGCGGTGTAGAGTTGTGTGGTGTAGAGTTGTGTGGTGTAGAGTTGTGTGGTGCAGAGGTGTGTGGTGTAGAGTTGTGTGGTGTAGAGTTGTGTGGTGTAGAGTTGTGTGGTGTAGAGTTGTGTGGTGCAGAGGTGTGTGGTGTAGAGTTGTGTGGTGTAGAGTTGTGTGGTGCAGAGGTGTGTGGTGTAGAGTTGTGTGGTGTAGAGTTGTGTGGTGTAGAGTTGTGTGGTGTAGAGTTGTGTGGTGCAGAGGTGTGGGTGTAGAGTTGTGTGGTGTAGAGTTGTGTGGTGTAGAGTTGTGTGGTGTAGAGTTGTGTGGTGCAGAGGTGTGTGGTGTAGAGTTGTGTGGTGTAGAGTTGTGTGATGTAGAGTTGCGTTGTGTAAAGTTGTGTGGTGTAGAGTTGCGTGGTGTAGAGTTGTGTGGTGTAGAGTTGTGTGGTGTAGAGTTGTGTGGTGTAGAGTTGTGTGGTGTAGAGTTGTGTGGCGTAGAGTTGTGTGGTGTAGAGTTGTGTGGTGTAGAGTTGTGTGGTGCAGAGGTGTGTGGTGTAGAGTTGTGTGGTGTAGAGTTGTGTGGTGCAGAGGTGTGTGGTGTAGAGTTGTGTGGTGTAGAGTTGTGTGGTGTAGAGTTGTGTGGTGTAGAGTTGTGTGGTGTAGAGGTGTGTGGTGTAGAGTTGTGTGGTGTAGAGTTGTGTGGTGTAGAGTTGTGTGGTGCAGAGGTGTGTGGTGTAGAGTTGTGTGGTGTAGAGTTGTGTGGTGTAGAGTTGTGTGATGTAGAGTTGTGTGGTGTAGAGTTTTGTGGTGTAGAGTTGTGTGGTGTAGAGGTGTGTGGTGTAGAGTTGTGTGGTGTAGAGTTGTGTAGTGTAGAGTTGAGTGGTGCAGAGGTGTGTGGTGTAGAGTTGTGTGGTGTAGAGTTGTGTGGTGTAGAGTTGTGTGGTGTAGAGTTGCGTGGTGTAGAGTTGTGTGGTGTAGAGTTGTGTGGTGTAGAGTTGTGTGGTGTAGAGTTGTGTGGTACAGAGGTGTGTGGTGTAGAGTTGTGTGGTGTAGAGTTGTGTTATGTTGTGTAACGTTCTGTTATGTTGTGTTGTGTTTTGTAGTGCCACGTTGTGTTGTGTTGTGTTGTGTTTTGTAGTGTTACGTTGTGTTGTGTTGAGTAGTGCTATATGGCGTTGTGTTGTGTTTTGTAGTGCTGCGTTGCGTTGTGTTGTGTTGTGTTGTGTTGTGTTGTGTTGAGTTGAGTAGTGCTATGTGGCGTGTTGTGTTTTGTAGTGCTGTGTTGCGTTGTGTTGTGTTGTGTTGAGTTGAGTAGTGCTATGTGGCGTTATGTTGTGTTTTGTAGTGCTGCGTTGCGTTGCGTTGTGCTGTGTTGAGTTGAGTAGTGCTATGTGGCGTTGTGTTGTGTTTTGTAGTGCTGTGTTGCGTTGTGTTGTGTTGTGTTGTGTTGAGTAGTGCTATGTGGCGTTGTATTGTGTTGTATTTTGTAGCACTGCGTTGCGTTGTGTTGTGTTGTGTTGAGTTGAGTAGTGCTATGTGGCGTTGTTTTGTAGTGCTGCGTTGCGTTGTGTTGTGTTGTGTTGAGTTGAGTAGTGCTATGTGGCATTGTGTTGTGTTTTGTAGCGCTGCATTGCGTTGTGTTGTGTTGTGTTGTGTTGAGTTGAGTAGTGATATGTGGCATTGTGTGTTGTAGTGCTGCGTTGCGTTGAGTTGAGTAGTGCTATGTGGCGTTGTATTGTGTTGTGTTTTGTAGCGCTGCGTTGCGTTGTGTTGTGTTGAGTTGAGTTGTGCTATGTGGCGTTGTATTGTGTTGTGTTTTGTAGCGCTGCGTTGCGTTGTGTTGTGTTGTGTTGTGTTGAGTTGAGTAGTGCTATGTGGCGTTGTGTTTTGTAGTGCTGCGTTGCGTTGTGTTGTGTTGAGGTGAGTAGTGCTATGTGGCGTTGTGTTTTGTAATGCTGCGTTGCGTTGTGTTGTGTTGTGTTCTGTTGAGTTGAGTAGTGCTATGTGGCGTTGTGTTGTGTTTTGTAGTGCTGCGTTGCGTTGTGTTGTGTTGTGTTCTGTTGAGTTGAGTAGTGCTATGTGGCGTTGTGTTGTGTTGTGTTTTGTAGCGCTGCATTGCGTTGTGTTGTGTTGTGTTGAGTTGAGTAGCGCTATGTGGCATTGTGTTGTGTTGTGTTGTGTTGTGTTGAGTTGAGTAGTGCTATGTGGCGTTGTATTGTGTTGTGTTGTGTTTTGTAGCGCTGCGTTGCGTTGTGTTGTGTTTTGTAGTGATGCGTTGCATTGTGTTGTGTTCTGTTCTGTTGAGTTGAGTAGTGCTATGTGGCGTTGTGTTTTGTAGTGCTGCGTTGCGTTGTGTTGTGTTGTGTTGAGTTGAGTAGTGCTATGTGGCGTTGTGTTGTGTTTTGTAGTGCTGCGTTGTGTTGTGTTGAGTAGAGTAGTGCTATGTAGCGTTGTGTTGTGTTTTGTAGTGCTGCGTTGCGTTGTGTTGTGTTGTGTTGAGTTGAGTAGTGCTATGTGGCGTTGTGTTGTGTTTTATTGTGCTGCGTTGCGTTGTGTTGTGTTGAATTGAGTAGTGCTATGTGGCGTTGTGTTGTGTTGTGCTGCGTTGTGTTGTGTTGTGTTTTATAGTGCTGCGTTGCGTTGTGTTGTGTTGTGTTGAGTTGAGTAGTGTTATGTGGCGTTGTGTTGTGTTGTGTAGTGCTGTGTTGCGTTGTGTTGTGTTGTGTTGTGTTGAGTTGAGTAGTGCTATTTGGCGTTGTGTTGTGTTGTGTAGTGCTGCGTTGCGTTGTGTTGTGTTGTGTTGAGTTGAGTAGTGTTATGTGGCGTTGTGTTGTGTTGTGTAGTGCTGCGTTGCGTTGTGTTGTGTTGTGTTGAGTTGAGTAGTGTTATGTGGCGTTGTGTTGTGTTGTGTAGTGCTGCGTTGCGTTGTGGTGTGTTGTGTTGTGTTGAGTTGAGTAGTGCTATTTGGCGTTGTGTTGTGTTGTGTTTTGTAGTGATGCATTGCGTTGTGTTGTGTTGAGTTAAGTAGTGCTATTTGGCGTTGTGTTGTGTTGTGTTGTGTTTTGTAGCGCTGCGTTGCGTTGTGTTGTGTTGTGTTGAGTTGAGTAGTGCTATGTGGCGATGTATTGTGTTGAGGTGTGGTGTTGTAGAGTGTTGCAGGATGTCATATGTGAAGCCATATAGTTACCATGTATTTTCCTATTATGTCCTAGCTAACTTTAGACGGTGTTACTGTTTTAGAAGGTCCTCTCCGACTTTCCTAGACTGAACAAATAATCTAATGATAACCAAACTAAAGTACAAAATGCGTCTTCGAATACTGATATGGTTAACTGTCACAGCAATTTATTTTCCAACTCGATGGACGAAGGTATACAGTATAGTTTGTAGACTGATAGAAAGTACAGCCGGTCTGAAGAGTTAAGCATCGCACTCATATGTATGATATCCACTCTTTATAAACGGTTTCCATCTTACATTTATTACATCTATGTTCTGTTGAAAACAATTTGCCCCCGAACTCGTCACATCACATATAGGATTTTGGAGATAGACCTACTTATGCAATACTGGAAACAACAAAAGTACTTAGATATGGAACGCTTGTGAGCATTTTTTGTTTTTTCTATGTGTATGGAGGAGACAGGAAGGTTGCCTGTAACGATTGTATCCCCCAAAGTCAAAAGAGTGACAGAACCAAATTCAAAGGACGTTGGAGTCAAAATGCCTGGACAAACGAAGTTTAAAGCAGTCTAAGTCAAAGGATGAAGGAAAGATTGATTGAGGGAGAGACAGACAACACAGTACTGCATATGTATTCCCCAAAGGATACCGTCCTCCACATTAATCAAAATTCGAGCCCGGGCATTCATGGTTACGAGTCCAACATCATAACCATTGAGCCAGGTATTATGCTGGAGACTTTAGTGATATTATTCAGAAATTGCTGTTGTTGTTGTTGTTGTTGTTGGTAATCATATACTTGTTCTCTTATTATACTATAGGCCATTCATTATAAGTAGGCCAGAAATCGTGAACCCTAACCTCTAACTCAAAAAGGGCTAGAGCGGCTCGCTTGGTGTAGTGACTAGCGTCTCGGACTTCCACCCAGAAGGCCCGGGTTCGCGCCCACGCTCGGCGCATTAAAGATTTTTCACAAGCACTGAGTCGTTACCATCCCTCATGAGCAAAGGGATGGGGTAGTAGTACAGGACCCCAATGGAAATACGCCTAATCGGCCTTATTGAGCTATCCTTAGCTAGCTTAGCATGCGCTAGCTTTAAGAACTATTATTATTATTATTATTATTAAATAGCTATAAATTTCCACACCTATCCCCTGGCTGATTCTTCCCAAATGGTACAAATAATAGCTCGATTACTCTAGTCGTTTTTTGTTAAGTTATAGAGGTGTGGTCAAGATTTTTGCCTAAGGGGAGATGGGTCGTTTTTCTGTTCCCCCATCTCCCTCATGTTTAGCCCCATTAATTTTGAGATTATAAGACGTTCGGCCCATTAGTTTGACGATTTAAACACCTTTCACCCAATTTCGTTGTGAATTTTAAGACCTTTCGTGCCATTTAGGTGTCGATTTTATCCTGGCGAGCGATAGCGAGCCTGTAATATTAAGAGGAATCGGCCTTCGGCCGGGATTTTTTTTACCGAAAAATGTACAAATTTATCTCAAAGGGGGGTCTAAGGGGTGTTTTTTTAAGCTTGATGGAGATATAGGAAGGAAAGTAATTAAAATACTAAAAAGTAAAAAAAAAGAAAAAGAAGAAGAAATAAAGAAGCCCATTTATACCGACGACGTGTTTTCAGTTGTATTCTAGCTTATATTTAGACGATTTTGTGCAATTTAAGAAGGATCTGTGGTAGTAAAAAGGGTTAGTGAGATAGTTCGAAGCTTGTTTATTGCTGGAGGCACTTTTTATACTGAATAAAATCGTATAATAGTTGCCAGCATATAAGGAAAAGAACATTAGCGGTACAGAAGGGGTTAATTATAATGAACAGACTATAAGTGTTGATAATATTGTTGTTGTTGTTGTTGTTGCTGTTGTTGTGTTTATATTAGTGCTTTAGTGACGGTCATGGTTGTGTTTATTTACACCTTCGGTACGATATAGATCTGGTTACCATCAGGTGATTGTATGTAGCTTATCATCTCCCTCTAGCACTTTTAAAGGGGTAACTACGATGTCAATAAACCCATTGAAATACAGGTCCTTCTTAACCCCTTCTGTACCAGTGCCGTCCTTTTAACTTTATTATGGCTACTATTAGACGATTATTTATGTTAAAAAGGGCATCAAGCAATTACCGAGCTTCGAACTATCTCACTTAACCCTATTTACTACCACAGATCCTTCTTATACAGCACAAACTCGTCTAAATATAGCTACAATACAACTAAAAAGACATCTCGGTACAGAAGGGGTTAAGCTGCATAAAATCGTCTAATGTTAGCCAGAATAAGAGGTGAAAAGGGTGTAATCGCGTTGAAAGGGTTGTAATGCTGTTCATCATGTTGATTTCATTGTTGTGGATGATAATTGGTTATGGTTGTGTCAATGTTATACTTGTTAAGAGGGCCCATCTCGCTCTGTTTCTCTTTCTCTCCCTCTCTCTTTGGCTTGTATCCAATCGGCCCCATTCAGCCTACTGTTTTAAGACGTTTACCCCCATCTAGGTGTCAATATTTTCCTGGCGAGCGGTAGCGAGCCAGCATATATATTTTTTTGTTTTGACAGCAAGCTAAATTTGTAAAAAAAAATCATAGAAAAATTTCTCCGGCGAAGCCGGATTTCTCCATACAATATTGGCTCATTATCGCCATACAATATTGGCTCATTATCGCCATACAATATTGGCTCATTATCGCCATACAATATTGGCTCATTATCGCCATACAATATTGGCTCATTATCGCCATACAATATTGGCTCATTATCGCCATACAATATTGGCTCATTATCGCCATACAATATTGGCTCATTATCGCCATACAATATTGGCTCATTATCGCCATACAATATTGGCTCATTATCGCCATACAATATTGGCTCATTATCGCCATACAATATTGGCTCATTATCGCCATACAATATTGGCTCATTATCGCCATACAATATTGGCTCATTATCGCCATACAATATTGGCTCATTATCGCTCGCCAGGAAGAAATCTAGACCTGGATGGGGAAAAACGTCTTAAAACAGTTGGCTGCATGGGGCCGAATGGATACAAGCCAGGGAAAGCGAGAAAAGGAGATACATATTTAAAAAAAACGGTGGCCCCCCTTAATAATGTTATGTTTGTGTTGTTGTTATATATGGTAATGTAAGCAGTTATAATGCTATAGGTAATGCCGTACAGTTTGCTTAATAATGTTATGTTTGTGTTGTTGTTATATATGGTAATGTAAGCAGTTATAATGCTATAGGTAATGCCGTACAGTTTGCTTAATAATGTTATGTTTGTGTTGTTGTTATATATGGTAATGTAAGCAGTTATAATGCTATAGGTAATGCCGTACAGTTTGCTTAATAATGTTATGTTTGTGTTGTTGTTATATATGGTAATGTAAGCGGTTATAATGCTATAGGTAATGCCGTACAGTTTGCTTAATAATGTTATGTTTGTGTTGTTGTTATATATGGTAATGTAAGCGGTTATAATGCTATAGGTAATGCCGTACAGTTTGCTTAATAATGTTATGTTTGTGTTGTTGTTATATATGGTAATGTAAGCAGTTATAATGCTATAGGTAATGCCGTACAGTTTGCTTAATAATGTTATGTTTGTGTTGTTGTTATATATGGTAATGTAAGCAGTTATAATGCTATAGGTAATGCCGTACAGTTTGCTTAATAATGTTATGTTTGTGTTGTTGTTATATATGGTAATGTAAGCAGTTATAATGCTATAGGTAATGCCGTACAGTTTGCTTAATAATGTTATGTTTGTGTTGTTGTTATATATGGTAATGTAAGCAGTTATAATGCTATAGGTAATGCCGTACAGTTTGCTTAATAATGTTATGTTTGTGTTGTTGTTATATATGGTAATGTAAGCAGTTATAATGCTATAGGTAATGCCGTACAGTTTGCTTAATAATGTTATGTTTGTGTTGTTATATATATGGTAATGTAAGCAGTTATAATGCTATAGGTAATGCCGTACAGTTTGCTTAATAATGTTATGTTTGTGTTGTTGTTATATATGGTAATGTAAGCGGTTATAATGCTATAGGTAATGCCGTACAGTTTGCTTAATAATGTTATGTTTGTGTTGTTGTTATATATGGTAATGTAAGCAGTTATAATGCTATAGGTAATGCCGTACAGTTTGCTTAATAATGTTATGTTTGTGTTGTTGTTATATATGGTAATGTAAGCAGTTATAATGCTATAGGTAATGCCGTACAGTTTGCTTAATAATGTTATGTTTGTGTTGTTGTTATATATGGTAATGTAAGCAGTTATAATGCTATAGGTAATGCCGTACAGTTTGCTTAATAATGTTATGTTTGTGTTGTTGTTATATATATGGTAATGTAAGCAGTTATAATGCTATAGGTAATGCCGTACAGTTTGCTTAATAATGTTATGTTTGTGTTGTTGTTATATATGGTAATGTAAGCGGTTATAATGCTATAGGTAATGCCGTACAGTTTGCTTAATAATGTTATGTTTGTGTTGTTGTTATATATGGTAATGTAAGCAGTTATAATGCTATAGGTAATGCCGTACAGTTTGCTTAATAATGTTATGTTTGTGTTGTTGTTATATATGGTAATGTAAGCAGTTATAATGCTATAGGTAATGCCGTACAGTTTGCTTAATAATGTTATGTTTGTGTTGTTGTTATATATGGTAATGTAAGCAGTTATAATGCTATAGGTAATGCCGTACAGTTTGCTTAATAATGTTATGTTTGTGTTGTTATATATATGGTAATGTAAGCAGTTATAATGCTATAGGTAATGCCGTACAGTTTGCTTAATAATGTTATGTTTGTGTTGTTGTTATATATGGTAATGTAAGCGGTTATAATGCTATAGGTAATGCCGTACAGTTTGCTTAATAATGTTATGTTTGTGTTGTTGTTATATATGGTAATGTAAGCAGTTATAATGCTATAGGTAATGCCGTACAGTTTGCTTAATAATGTTATGTTTGTGTTGTTGTTATATATGGTAATGTAAGCAGTTATAATGCTATAGGTAATGCCGTACAGTTTGCTTAATAATGTTATGTTTGTGTTGTTGTTATATATGGTAATGTAAGCAGTTATAATGCTATAGGTAATGCCGTACAGTTTGCTTAATAATGTTATGTTTGTGTTGTTGTTATATATGGTAATGTAAGCGGTTATAATGCTATAGGTAATGCCGTACAGTTTGCTTAATAATGTTATGTTTGTGTTGTTGTTATATATGGTAATGTAAGCAGTTATAATGCTATAGGTAATGCCGTACAGTTTGCTTAATAATGTTATGTTTGTGTTGTTATATATGGTAATGTAAGCAGTTATAATGCTATAGGTAATGCCGTACAGTTTGCTTAATAATGTTATGTTTGTGTTGTTGTTATATATGGTAATGTAAGCGGTTATAATGCTATAGGTAATGCCGTACAGTTTGCTTAATAATGTTATGTTTGTGTTGTTATATATATGGTAATGTAAGCAGTTATAATGCTATAGGTAATGCCGTACAGTTTGCTTAATAATGTTTGTTTGTGTGTTGTTATATATGGTCTTAATAATGTTATGTTTGTGTGTATATATTGAATGTAGCGGTTATAATGCAGGGTGGCCCCCCTTAATAATGTATGTTTGTGTTGTTGTTATATATGGTAATGTAAGCGTTATAATTAGGTAATGCCGTCAGTTTGCTTAATAAGCTTTATGTTGTGTTGTTTTATATATGTCATGTCTGTTATGGTGTTTGTTATGTTTGTGGTTATATGTAATGTAAGCAGTTATTGCTGTAATGCCGTACAGTTTGCTTAATAATGTTATGTTTGTGTTGTTGTGTATATGGTAATGTAAGCAGTATATTTATAGGTAATGCCGTACAGTTTGCTTAATAATGTTATGTTTGTTTGTTGTATATATGGTAATGTAAGCAGTATAATGCTATAGGTAATGCCGTACAGTTTGCTTAATAATGTTAGTGTGTTGTTGTTATATATGGTAATGTAAGCGGTTATAATGCTATAGGTAATGCCGTACAGTTTGCTTAATAATGTTATGTTTGTGTTGTTATATATATGGTAATGTAAGCGGTTATAATGCTATAGGTAATGCCGTACAGTTTGCTTAATAATGTTATGTTTGTGTTGTTGTTATATATGTCAATGTAAGCAGTTATAAACGGTGGCCCCCTTAATAATGTTATGTTTGTGTTGTTGTTATATATGGTAATGTAAGCAGTTATAAACGGTGGCCCCCCTTAATAATGTTATGTTTGTGTTGTTGTTATATATGGTAATGTAAGCAGTTATAATGCTATAGGTAATGCCGTACAGTTTGCTTAATAATGTTATTTTTGTGTTGTTGTATATATGGTAATGTAGTTATAAATGCTTAAGCCGTACAGTTTGCTTAATAATGTTATGTTTGTGTTGTTATATATATGGTAATGTAAGCGGTTATAATGCTATAGGTAATGCCGTACAGTTTGCTTAATAATGTTATTTTTGTGTTGTTGTTATATATGGTAATGTAAGCAGTTATAATGCTATAGGTAATGCCGTACAGTTTGCTTAATAATGTTATGTTTGTGTTGTTGTTATATATGGTAATGTAAGCGGTTAAATTGCTATAGGTAATGCCGTACAGTTTGCTTAATAATGTTATGTTTGTGTTGTTATATGGTAATGTAAGCGGTTTTAATGCTATAGGTAATGCCGTACAGTTTGCTTAATAATGTTAGTTGTGTTGTTGTTATATATGGTAATGTAAGCAGTTATAATGCTATAGGTAATGCCGTACAGTTTGCTTATAATGTTATGTTTGTGTTGTTGTTATATATGGTAAGTAAGCGGTTATCATGCTATAGGTAATGCCGTACAGTTTGCTTAATAATGTTATGTTTGTGTTGTTGTTATATATGGTAATGTAAGCGGTTATAATGCTATAGGTAATGCCGTACAGTTTGCTTAATAATGTTATGTTTGTGTTGTTGATATATATGGTATGTAAGCAGTTATAATGCTATAGGTAATGCCGTACAGTTTGCTTAATAATGTTATTGTGTTGTTGTTATATATGGTAATGTAAGCGGTTATAATGCTATAGGTAATGCCGTACAGTTTGCTTAATAATGTTATGTTTGTGTTGTTGTTATATATGGTAATGTAAGCAGTTATAATGCTATGGGTAATGCCGTACAGTTTGCTTAATAATGTTATGTTTGTGTTGTTGTTATATATGGTAATGTAAGCGGTTATAATGCTATAGGTAATGCCGTACAGTTTGCTTAATAATGTTATGTTTGTGTTGTTGTTATATATGGTAATGTAAGCAGTTATAAACGGTGGCCCCCCTTAATAATGTTATGTTTGTGTTGTTGTTATATATGGTAATGTAAGCGGTTATAATGCTATAGGTAATGCCGTACAGTTTGCTTAATAATGTTATGTTTGTGTTGTTGTTATATATGGTAATGTAAGCGGTTATAATGCTATAGGTAATGCCGTACAGTTTGCTTAATAATGTTATGTTTGTGTTGTTGTTATATATGGTAATGTAAGCGGTTATAATGCTATAGGTAATGCCGGACAGTTTGCTTAAGCCGGTATCACAAGAGCGCTTTTTCCCTCAACATAAATCCTCAACACTGGTCTGGCAGCTTATGAGGCCAACATTTACAATATTTCGGCCACCTAAATTAATCTACCAACAATCTAGCTTCCGATACCAATGCAAAATACTCCAGGAATGTTACCAGAAGAATGTTGATCATCCAATGTTAACTATAAAAGCTCTGGTGTGATACCAGATTTAGTATTGATAGTGTGTTTATATTTATAATATTGTTGTCCTTGTTATTGATAGGTATACATTGGGGAGTGTACAATAGGGTGCGCTAATTTCCTATGGTGTTCATCTCCCGCATCTTAGACCTTTGGACCCTGCGCTATCAAGGGGACCGACCTGCTTTTCTCTCTGGGTTTTAGCCATTCGCCCCACGACAGCCTACTGTTTTAGGACGTTTCTCCCCATTCAGGTATAACAAAAATCCTGGCGAGCGATAGCGAGCCATCATTGTATGGAGCAATCGGGCTTCGCCGGAGACATTTTACTACCGAAAAATTTACAAATTAAGTCAGCTGTCTAAAGATTAATTCAAAATATACTGGCTCGCTATTGCTCGCCAGGTGTAAATCGACACCTGGATGAAGATAAACGTCTTAAAACAGTAGGCAGAATGGGGTCGAATGGCTACTACCCAGAAAGAAAGAAATGCGGGTAGGTCCCCTTAAAGTTACTGAGCTTGGTAAACAGCTTACTACTGCATATCACCCAGATTATAACAGTTACTCTCTCCAAATAGGACGTCACAAAGGTTCACTTACTCAACCTTCCTATTTATTGCTATACCCTGTCCATTATAGGTAGGCCAGAAATCCTCAACTCTATCCTCTGTAACTCGAAAAGGGCTAAAGCAAATGGACTGGAAATGTGCACACCTATTCCCTGCCTGACTGTTCCCATATGGTATAAATATTAGCTCGATTACTCTAGTCGTTTATAAGCTATAGAGGTTACTGGTCCAGAAATATTGTCCTACCTATAATTAATTGAGAATAGGTCAATAGGTAAAGGGTGTACGCAGACCGGCCATCAGTCTTGGCCTGCATCAGAATCGAACCTGGGTATTTTCGATTATATATATATACAGAATATATATATATATATATATATATATATATATATATATATATATATATATATATATATATACACAGTATATATAAAAACAATTAGAGTCAACATTTCTGTACACAGAGTTTAAGTCGTAGTATGAGAGAATAAATGTCTATTAATGTTGTTTTTGTTGTTATTATTATTGTTGTTATTGTTATTATATTGCTGTTACTTGTTGTTGTTGTTACTGTATTTGTATATGTTATTGTTGATGTTATATTGTTGTTGTGTTTTATATTCTTGTTGTTGTTGTTACTGTATTTGTATATGTTATTGTTGATGTTATATTGTTGTTGTGTTTTATATTCTTGTTGTTGTTGATACTGTATTTGTATATGTTATTGTTGATGTTATATTGTTGTTGTGTTTTATATTCTTGTTGTTGTTGTTACTGTATTTGTATATGTTATTGTTGATGTTATATTGTTGTTGTGTTTTATATTCTTGTTGTTATTACATTTGTTGCGTCTTATTTGTTGTCGTTAGTGGTGGTAGCGTTGGTAGTGTGTATTGCTCTGCAGTTCTTTTAGGTGTTGCAGCCTTTAAGTTAAGTTAAGTTTAGTTAAGTTTCAGTTAAGGGGACAATGGTTAATTTTGTGGGGTCTTTTTATTCATATATGTTTTACTTTCCTCGCTAGACCTCCATAAAGCTGTAAAAAAACACCCCTAGATCCCCCTTCAAGATTACTCTCGATTACTCTTAAAATTACAGGCTCACTATCGCTCGCCAGGAAAAAATCGACACTAAATAGCACGAAAGTTCTTAATATTGACAAAGAAATAGAGAGTAGTCTTAAAATCGCCAAACTAATGTGCCGAACGTCTTAAAACCTAAACAACAATGGGGCTAAACATGAGGAAGAAGGCGAGCCAAAAAACTGGGCCCATCCCCCCTTAACGCAGGACTATTCATTAGTAACTGGTAATCAATATGATGACATGTTGCTGATGGGCTTGTCACAGTGATGCTTGTTCATTAGTAACTGGTAATCAATATGATGACATGTTGCTGATGGGCTTGTCACAGTGATGCTTGTTCATTAGTAACTGGTAATCAATATGATGACATGTTGCTGATGGGCTTGTCACAGTGATGCTTGTTCATTAGTAACTGGTAATCAATATGATGACATGTTGCTGATGGGCTTGTCACAGTGATGCTTGTTCATTAGTAACTGGTAATCAATATGATGACATGTTGCTGATGGGCTTGTCACAGTGATGCTTGTTCACAGATATGATAGATGGACAGATCGAGAGATAGACTGATAGATAGATATTATATACAAATAGATAACGTTAGATAGATCAATAGAAAGATAGATACAGTCAAATGAAATCTAAAATTAATAATATTATGCTTAGATACAGAAATAAGTAAATATAGCAAAGATGAACTTAGATACACTCAAACTCAGACTCATCACTTATGTTCATTATATTATACTATATATATATATATATATATATATATATATATATATATATAGATATATATATATATATATATATATATATATATATATATATATAGATATATATATACAGTATATACACATATATATTAGCTATTCCTCATACTCAATACATTAGTCTACAAAAAATATGCTCTTAATTCAATAACACTACTTTTACTTCCATAGATAAAATAATAGAGTATATTGATGTTCGTGTGGCCAGCAGTCTATATATCTATTTATCTATTTATTCAACCCCAATCCACACTTTTCCTTTTTTTTTTTTTTTTTGGGGGGGGGGGGGGGGCTCAAGACAGAGAAAGAAGAGGGACAATACAAAACACAACAGAAAACAATGAACACACAAACTCAAAATACAAATTCACATACATCTAGGATCGTCATCCAGGAGAAGACCGAGAGACCAGGGTCACCAAGGTCCAGTACCTTGTATTACTTTTGTGTTGGTTCGTGGACTATACCCCTTCAGCACCATGACGTAGTCTTTTGTGTTGGTTCGTGGACTATACCCCTTCAGCACCATGACGTAGTCTTCGTCCTATTTTCTTTAGCATTGGACGATTTTCTTTAGCTTATAATATACCCCTAGGACTAATATGGGTAACTACTCTCTCAATAAATAATCTGAATAACATAAGACTGTCTCAAACTGTATAAAATCGTCCAATGTTAGCCAGAACATAAGGTAATTTGAGTATTATCGTACTGAAGGGGTTAAACATAAATGATTATGAATTTATGGCATACATGTTATTATATATTAAACTTGAGATAATATAAACAATTACTAAGATTATTAACAATGTCTTCACTAATCACTAACAAATGGTCGTATTATGTTCAACAGACAGTTGTATTAACATGTGTACATGATTTAATCCAGAGCTTGAAAGCAAGTCTAATGATTTGGCAATTGAGTAAATAATTGAACGGCAGTACTCCAGCCAGATTGATGAACAGTCAGACGCACAAATGGATAGATAGATAGATACAGAGAGAAAGAGAGAGAGTGTGAGAGAGTGAGAGTGAGTGAGATAGAGAGAGAGTGAGAGTGAATGAGTTACGTGAGGAATTAGGAATAAAGTCTAGGGGATTGGAGAACCTCGCTTCAGTAACTTACACACACACACACACACACACACACACGAGACTTACTAATATTCACACACAATTGTCAAATAATATCACAATACGATTTTAAAGAACCGTAGAAACATTAGCAATAATGTGAATAAACGTACAGTTTACACTTAATATTCACAACCACACACACACATCCGTCATAGTATTAGCAATAGCTTTCATATACGTACAAGCATATACTGTATTACAATGAACAGTACAAACAACCGATGATAATAATAATAATAATAATAATAATAATAATAATAATAATAATAATAATACAATAATAATAATAATACAATAATAATAATAATATAAATACCAATAACAAACAATAATAGTAATAATAATCATAACAAAATATGGTTGTAATTTTGTTAAGGGGGATCACCGGCTTTTTATTTTATCTTTCTCTCCTTTTCTCTCTTTCCCTGGCTTGTATCCATTCGGCCCCATTCAGCCAACTTCTTTCTTTCTTTTCTTTAGATGTGTTCGCCGCTCTTCTAGCGGCACCAAGGAGCGCGGCGCCCCTCGTTATGGGTGGTGATTTGGTGCAGTAGACTGTTTGAAGCGACAGCTCGCTCCCTTGCGAGGATGGGCTCGTCTGGCACTTTTTGCAGTTCGACATCTAGGGCTCTCTTGAAGTTGTCTAACGAGATGTCCCTCATGTCTCTTACTCGCCGTGGGAGTTTGTTGAAGAGACGTGGGCCTCTGTGTGATAACCAGCCCTCTCGCAGAGACCCCATAGCACCCCTGTTATTCATCCGGGGGATTTCGCATTCCCAGCCTCTCCTATCACTGAATTTCATGACTATCGGAGTATGTAGGTTTGGTACTAAACCCTCTGCGATTTTCCACGTGTATATTATTAGGTAACGTTCTCTTCTACGTTCCAGTGAGTACAGATGCAGTGCTCGTAAACGCTCCCAATAGTGTAGATGTTTTATCGAACTTATATGCGAAGTGAAATTTCTTTGTAAACTCTCTACGTCATTTATTTCACCTGCTTTGTATGGGGATGTTAATACGCTACAGTATTCAAGCCGCGGTAGCACTAGAGATTTGAAGAGCGTTATCATAGGCAATTCACCGCGTGTTTTAAAAGTACGCAGAATCCAACCCGTTAGACGTTTCGCAGCCGCCACTTTGACCTGGTTATGTACTTTGAAACCCATATTTTCAGACATTAATACCCCAAGGTCTTTCACACTGTCTTTCCGTTCTATTATGTGGTTAGATTCTGATAAGTAATTTGTAATTTCTTTAGCACCATTATTATCTCCGTACCGTATTAATTGGAATTTTTCCTCATTGAATTGCATGTTGTTTTCCCTGGTCCACTGGAACACTACATTCATCTATCTATCTATCTATTGCCTGACGCCGTGATCCCCGAAGGGGTGGCTACATTCATGTCTTCCTGCAGTCGGCCCGTGTCCTCTTGTGTGTTTACTATCTTGCTTAATTTTGTGTCATCAGCAAAAGACGACACCGTACTGTTTTAAGACGTTTATCCCCATCCAGGTCTCGATTTCTTCCTGGCAAGCGATAGCGAGCCAGCATTGTATGGAGAAATCCGGCTTCGCCGGAGACATTTTTCTATTAAAAAATGAACAAATTTAACTTCCTGTCAAAACAACAATATATATATGCTGGCCCGCTACCGCTCGCCAGGAAAATATTGACACCTGGATGGAGGTAAACGTCTTAAATCAGTAGGCTGAATGGGGCCGAATGGATACAAGCCAAAGAGAGAGGGAGAGAAAGAGAAAACAAGCGAGGTGGGCCCCCTTAAAGCACCAGTTTCAGATGAATTAACTAAAGCTTGGATCGCGTTATGACACTGCAATTATAGGAACAGCGTTACAGCGACATATATACTGTATATACACACTCACAAAACACAAGACCGCATCACAACTAAACCCCGCAGCGAACCCTTTTAATTTGGAGATTATAAAACGTTCGCCCCATTAGTTTGGCGATTTTAACCCCGCATCGAACCCTTTATATCATCGTAAAAGATTGTGAATTATTATGTTTTTTACACCAACCAACTTCACATCTAAACTCAATTAATGAAATCAACAAATATGTGTGGCACTCCGAAGACTCGAACCTAGGATACTCACATCGAAAATTCGGCGCACTATGCATTACGCTACAAGACAGTTAACAAAATATGGATAAACCAACGATTTATTATGCAGTTTCGAATCCTGCATATTAATCTGCGTATGTACATATATTCCAAATGCACTAAGGTAGCCTAATGTATAGACGAATGGAAGGAGTAATTAATGGGGCACTTAACCCTTAGGAAGGCCTTGCTATAAATTGCTCCTGAAGCAGAATTAATTATTATGTTTATTACACCAACCAACTTTACATCTAAACTCAATTAATGAAATCAACAAATACATGTGGCACTCCGAGGACTCGAACCCAAGATACTCACATCGAAAATTCCGCGCACTATGCATTACGGTAATAAAGGAATACACCCACATTACGGTAATAAAGGAATACACCCACATTACGGTAATAAAGGAATACACCCACATTACGGTAATAAAGGAATACACCCACATTACGGTAATAAAGGAATACACCCACATTACGGTAATAAAGGAATACACCCACATTACGGTAATAAAGGAATACACCCACATTACGGTAATAAAGGAATACACCCACATTACGGTAATAAAGGAATACACCCACATTACGGTAATAAAGGAATACACCCACATTACGGTAATAAAGGAATACACCCACATTACGGTAATAAAGGAATACACCCACATTACGGTAATAAAGGAATACACCCACATTACGGTAATAAAGGAATACACCCACATTACGGTAATAAAGGAATACACCCACATTACGGTAATAAAGGAATACACCCACATTACGGTAATAAAGGAATACACCCACATTACGGTAATAAAGGAATACACCCACATTACGGTAATAAAGGAATACACCCACATTATACCAAACACACACTAAAATGTTATTATACTGTTAAGGGGGGTCACATGATGTTTTTATCTTTCTCTCCTTTTGTGGCTTGTATCCATTCGGCCCCATTCAGCCAATTGTTTTAAAACGTTTATCCCCATCCAGATGTCGATTTCTTCCTGGCGAGCGATAGCGAGCCAGCATTGTATGGAGAAAACCGGCTTCGCTGGAAACATTTTTCTATCGAAATATGTACAAATTTAGCTTGCTGTCAAAAGAAAAATACATATATGCTGGCTCACCAGGAAAATATTGACACCTGGATGGGGCAAAAGACTTAAAACAGTAGGCTGAATGGGGCCAAATGGATAGAAGCCAAAGAGAGAGGGAGAGAAAGATAAAACAAAAAAGCGAGGTGAGCCCCCATATTTTACACCAACCTACTGAGACGCAGAGATAACAATATTGTATGGTAATTATTATTTTGTATTTTAACTAGCATTACATACTGTACATTGTAAGCATTATACTGTATAACTATATATATATATATATATATATATATATATATATATATATATATATATATATAGACAGAGAGAGAGAGAGAGCGAGATATGACTGACAGTTATGGACAGAATGATCATATAATAGGATATCTATAATGCCATAATGATATGGGCAGTAAAGTCAAGTGATGGTTTCCTGTGTGTGAGTGTGTGTGTAAATGAACAAATACTAATTATTAAATAATTATATATAACGAGTATTACAGATCGACATCCTTCGTGGTCCTTGAACAGACTCTCCCATATTTAATTATCTCTCTCTCTCTCTCTCTCTCTCTCTCTCTCTCTCTCTCTCTCTCTCTCTCTCTCTCTCTCTCTCTCTCTCTCTCTCTCTCTCTCTCTCTCTCTCTCTCTCTCTCTCTCTCCTATATAATTGCATTGTATAGCTTACTGTACAGAACGTGTCTCGATTATATAAACATCTCTCTCTCTCTCTACTGTATATATATATATATACGGTATATATATATAAATAAATAAATATATATATATATATATATATATATATATATATATATATATATATACAGTATATACCTCCTCTCCAAAAAAAACATAGTGTGTAATAAATCCAATATCATATTGAAGGGTAGATTTTCACTTAAGGTGGTATCTTTTCTGGACCCCAAATTTCTCAGGTTTAGCTCCATTAGTTTTGAGCAGTAAAAACGTCCTCCCATAATCCTACCATTTAGAGAAGAGTCGAACAGTAAATAAATGTGGACTTTATAGCCTGTTTGTTCCAGCCCTCTCTGAGTTACAAGAGGCAGGGAGTCATAGTTTCTAGCCTCGCCATACTGAACAGACTATAGACAACTTTATAAACCTCTTCATCACGATCACATCGTTTTAATTATATTCTCTTTACCATTAGACTATTATATTTAGCTTATAATCTACCTCTAGGACGCAGAAGGGGTAAATACGATCTTAATAAACCCTCTGAATAACACAGGTCCTTCTTCAACTGCATAAAATCGTATAATTTTAGCCAGACTTGAAGGTAAATTAGTGAATATCGTACTGAAGGGGTTAATAGAGGCGTTGACAGAGGGTATTTTGTGTGGGGGTGATGTGACAAGTGATCTATTATGAGGCACGCGTATTATGTATACAAATGTTTAAGGGGAGATAGCCAGTTTGTGTGGGGGTGATGTGACAAGTGATCTATTATGAGGCACGCGTATTATGTATACAAATGTTTAAGGGGAGATAGCCAGTTTGTGTGGGGGTGATGTGACAAGTGATCTATTATGAGGCACGCGTATTATGTATACAAATGTTTAAGGGGAGATAGCCAGTTTGTGTGGGGGTGATGTGACAAGTGATCTATTATGAGGCACGCGTATTATGTATACAAATGTTTAAGGGGAGATAGCCAGTTTGTGTGGGGGTGATGTGACAAGTGATCTATTATGAGGCACGCGTATTATGTATACAAATGTTTAAGGGGAGATAGCCAGTTTGTGTGGGGGTGATGTGACAAGTGATCTATTATGAGGCACGCGTATTATGTATACAAATGTTTAAGGGGAGATGGCCAGTTTTTCTGGCTCCCCTCCTCTCTCATGTTTAGTCCCATTAGTTTGGCGATTTTAAGACCTTTCCCGCATTGCCTTGTCAATATTAGGAAATTTCATGCCATATACTGTACAGTATGTGTCGATTTTTTCCTCACGAACGACAGCAAGCCTGTAATTGTAGGAGGAACTGGCCTTCAGCCGGACCATTTTTCTACCGAAAAATGTACAAATTTATCTCGAGGGGGGGTCTAGGGGATGTTTTTTTAAGCTTGATGGAGGTCTGGGGAGGAAACTAAAAAATAATATAAAGATAAATAAATTAGCAAATAATTAGCCCATCACCCCTTAACACTTACAGCATTAAGACTCCATTCCATATTTATGAAGGCTAGCATTAAAAGATTCTATTCAGTTTTGGAAGGACCGCTAAGAATATAAAATGTAATATATATCTCAATTAACTCTCTGACTTCCAAAATTCCTTCTTAAGCTAAATAAAATCGTCTACTGCTAGCCAGATAAAATGAATAAATACGTCCTCAAATACCGAAGGGGTTAAGCTCATTCATAAGCTAATATTTGGTTAAGGGGGCCCTCCTCGTTTTTGTTTCCTCTTTCTCTCCCTCTCTCACTGGGTTGTATCCATTCGGCCTCATTCAGCCTACTGTTATAAGACGTTTATCCCCATCCATGTGTAATTTTTTTCCTGGCGAGCGACAGCGAGCCAGCATATTTAAAAAAAAAATTGACAGCAGGCTAAATTTGTAAAAAAATCTATAGAAAAAAAAATCCGGCAAAGCCGGATTTCTTCATACAATACTGGTTCGCTATCGCTCGCCAGGAAGAAATCGACACCTGGATGGGGATAAACGTCTTAAAATAGTAGGCTGAATGGGCCCAAATGGATACAAGCCAGAGAAAGAGAGAAAAGGAGAGAAAAAAGCATGTGACCCCCATAAAACCACCATTTATGAACAACAGGTACATTATAGTACAAACAGCAAAGGTTATAGGGTTTTTTCTAAACCATCTTCTCCCTCATGTTTAGCCCCATTAGCTATGCGAGTTAAAGACGTTCGCCCCGCCAGTTTGGCGATTTTAAGACCTTTCGCCCCATTTTGTCAATTTTAAGACTGTTCGTGCCATTTACGCGCCGATTATTTTCCTGGCGAGCGACAACGAGCCTGGAATTTTGGAGAAACCGCGAAATTTTTCTACTGAACAATGTAAACATTTTTCAGAAAAGGGGATCTTGGGGATGTTTGTTAAAAGTTTGATAGAGGCCTAGCCGCGCTAGAGGGAAACTACAATAATAACTAATAATAGTTTGATAGAGGCCTAGCCGCGCTAGAGGGAAACTACAATAATAACTAATAATAGTTTGATAGAGGCCTAGCCGCGCTAGAGGGAAACTACAATAATAACTAATAATAGTTTGATAGAGGCCTAGCCCGCGCTAGAGGGAAACTACAATAATAACTAATAATAGTTTGATAGAGGCCTAGCCGCGCTAGAGGGAAACTACAATAATAACTAATAATAGTTTGATAGAGGCCTAGCCGCGCTAGAGGGAAACTACAATAATAACTAATAATAGTTTGATAGAGGCCTAGCCGCGCTAGAGGGAAACTACAATAATAACTAATAATAGTTTGATAGAGGCCTAGCCGCGCTAGAGGGAAACTACAATAATAACTAATAATAGTTTGATAGAGGCCTAGCCGCGCTAGAGGGAAACTACAATAATAACTAATAATAGTTTGATAGAGGCCTAGCCGCGCTAGAGGGAAACTACAATAATAACTAATAATAGTTTGATAGAGGCCTAGCCGCGCTAGAGGGAAACTACAATAATAACTAATAAAGAAATACACAAATAAACAAATAAAGCCTACCCCCTTCACCCCTTCTGTACGGCAACGTCTCTTCAATGTTATTATTGCTACTATTAGACGATTGTACTCAGTTTACATAGCGCCTCCAGCAATTGTACTCAGTTTACATAGCGCCTCCAGCAATTGTACTCAGTTTACATAGCGCCTCCAGCAATTGTACTCAGTTTACATAGCGCCTCCAGCAATTGTACTCAGTTTACATAGCGCCTCCAGCAATTGTACTCAGTTTACATAGCGCCTCCAGCAATTGTACTCATTTACATAGCGCCTCCAGCAATTGTACTCAGTTTACATAGCGCCTCCAGCAATTGTACTCAGTTTACATAGCGCCTCCAGCAATTGTACTCAGTTTCCATAGCGCCTCCAGCAATTGTACTCAGTTTACATAGCGCCTCCAGCAATTGTACTCAGTTTACATAGCGCCTCCAGCAATTGTACTCAGTTTACATAGCGCCTCCAGCAATTGTACTCAGTTTACATAGCGCCTCCAGCAATTGTACTCAGTTTACATAGCGCCTCCAGCAATTGTACTCAGTTTACATAGCGCCTCCAGCAATTAAAAGGTTTAGAACTATCTCACTGCACCCTTTTTACTACCATACTGTAGATCCTTCTTAAACTGCACAAAATCATCTAAATAAAGCTTGAATAAAACTAAAAGGACGTAACCAGTACAGAAGGGGTTAAGCGACATGGCAGGATGTTTGGCTTATCCGCTATGGCCAATAATGATCTACTGCAGATATAAAACAACAGAATCATATAACAAACTAAAAGGACGTAACCAGTACAGAAGGGGTTAAGCGACATGGCAGGATGTTTGGCTTATCCGCTATGGCCAATAATGATCTACTGCAGATATAAAACAACAGAATCATATAACAAACTAAAAGGACGTAACCAGTACAGAAGGGGTTAAGCGACATGGCAGGATGTTTGGCTTATCCGCTATGGCCAATAATGATCTACTGCAGATATAAAACAACAGAATCATATAACAAACTAAAAGGACGTAACCAGTACAGAAGGGGTTAAGCGACATGGCAGGATGTTTGGCTTATCCGCTATGGCCAATAATGATCTACTGCAGATATAAAACAACAGAATCATATAACAAACTAAAAGGACGTAACCAGTACAGAAGGGGTTAAGCGACATGGCAGGATGTTTGGCTTATCCGCTATGGCCAATAATGATCTACTGCAGATATAAAACAACAGAATCATATAACAAACTAAAAGGACGTAACCAGTACAGAAGGGGTTAAGCGACATGGCAGGATGTTTGGCTTATCCGCTATGGCCAATAATGATCTACTGCAGATATAAAACAACAGAATCATATAACAAACTAAAAGGACGTAACCAGTACAGAAGGGGTTAAGCGACATGGCAGGATGTTTGGCTTATCCGCTATGGCCAATAATGATCTACTGCAGATATAAAACAACAGAATCATATAACAAATGTCAGACACGCGGCTCTTGTGAACACGCCTATTAAAGATAGGTCTCTCGAAATATGAGGGATAACCCCTTCCGCAAGATGATGCCTTTTATACCTTCTGTTCTGGCTAACAATAGACGCTTTTATGCAGTTTATGAAGGTACTGTGAAATTTAACTGTCTTAATGGTGTAATGGTTAGTGTTTAAGAACTGTATGTGGTAACCCAGGTTCGAATCCCGGGAAGATCACATGTTTTCATTAATTTAATTGAGAGGTGTTTGGTGTTGGGGAGTGAAATGAATAAATTAGATTATTCCGAGGGTTTATTTAGCTAGTATTGACCCCTTTAATTCATGAAGGTATAGGTTATAAGCTAAGGAAAATTGTCTAATGGTAAACAGAATGGGATGAAAATGACGTCATCGTGCTGAAGGGGTTAATAACAGTTTGTTATTAAGGGGACAGTGGAGCTTTTGGGGGTCTGTATATTTATATTCATATATAATTAGTTTCCTCCCTAGACCTCTATCAATCTTTAAAAAAACATCAATTAGATGTCCCTACGAGATTAATTTGTAAATTTTTCGGTAGAAAAATGTCACGGCCGAAGGCCTGTTCCTCCACAATTACGGGCTCGCTTTTGCTCCCCAGGAAAAAAATCGACACCTAAAGGGCACGAAAGATATTAATATTGACAAACAAATGGGGTGAAAGGTCTTAAAATCGACAAAATAAAGGGGCAAACTTCTTATAATCTCAAAGCTATTGGGGATAAGCATGGGGAAGAAAAGGGACCAGAAAAATGGGCCATCTCCCCTTACCAACACACCAATATTAGTTGTATAACCTGTCCACTTTGCACTCCGTCCCTTTGAGCTGGAGAACTGAATATTGGTTGGTTTACTGGGAAGTGTATTACTGGTCGTTGTTTATCAATCCCAAACATAATATTGGTTGGTTTACTGGGAAGTGTATTACTGGTCGTTGTTTATCAATCCCAAACATAATATTGGTTGGTTTACTGGGAAGTGTATTACTGGTCGTTGTTTATCAATCCCAAACATAATATTGGTTGGTTTACTGGGAAGTGTATTACTGGTCGTTGTTTATCAATCCCAAACATAATATTGGTTGGTTTACTGGGAAGTGTATTACTGGTCGTTGTTTATCAATCCCAAACATAATATTGGTTGGTTTACTGGGAAGTGTATTACTGGTCGTTGTTTATCAATCCCAAACATAATATTGGTTGGTTTACTGGGAAGTGTATTACTGGTCGTTGTTTATCAATCCCAAACATAATATTGGTTGGTTTACTGGGAAGTGTATTACTGGTCATTGTTTATCAATCCCAAACATAATATTGGTTGGTTTACTGGGAAGTGTATTACTGGTCGTTGTTTATCAATCCCAAACATAATATTGGTTGGTTTACTGGGAAGTGTATTACTGGTCGTTGTTTATCAATCCCAAACATAATATTGGTTGGTTTACTGGGAAGTGTATTACTGGTCGTTGTTTATCAATCCCAAACATAATATTGGTTGGTTTACTGGGAAGTATATTACTGGTCGTTGTTTATCAATCCCAAACATAATATTGGTTGGTTTACTGGGAAGTGTATTACTGGTCGTTGTTTATCAATCCCAACATAATATTGGTTGGTTTACTGGGAAGTGTATTACTGGTCGTTGTTTATCAATCCCAAACATAATATTGGTTGGTTTACTGGGAAGTGTATTACTGGTCGTTGTTTATCAATCCCAAACATAATATTGGTTGGTTTACTGGGAAGTGTATTACTGGTCGTTGTTTATCAATCCCAAACATAATATTTGTATACAGAATCATCAGCCAATCACCTCCAAGTGGAGTTCTCTACCTTAACCCTACTTGGTAAGGGAATGGTCATCTTGGACCGTCCCTGTTTCGCTCCTTTGTTTGCAATTTTTTAGACATTTCATCCCATTAATTTGGCAATTATAAGACATTTCACCCTATTTAGGTATCGATTTTTCTTGGGAGAGCGACAGCGAGCCACAATTAAGGAAAAACTGGCCTTCGGCTGGAACATTTTATTACCGAATAATGCCCAAATTTTGCTGAAAGGGTTTTATTGAGGCGTTCTTATTTAGTCAAAGGGACAAACTAAAAAGACATTGCTCCAAAATGTGATCAATCAAACCCATCAATAATAATTAAGGAAACTCTCCTAATAACCCCAAAGTGTCGCAGCAGATAATGTTTAAGCGACCAAGTGTAACTCCAACAGGTTAACAAAAATGAATTACAGTTGTTCACATTGTGTTATAACAGCTGTGACGATAACAATAATAGGTCTGACAATATACCTTTCTTTGTTCATAGTAATTGAGAATAGAGTTATTCAGAAGCATGATATATATATATTTTCAGTCCAGTCCAATTAAATAGGTAATAATCCTAAGCAGTTTACAAAATGTGGACTTCATATACAATATATGAGACACAATCCTACCAGTGTAATTGTTGTGCGTTAGTCTGATATATATATATATATATATATATATATATATATATATATATATATATATATATATATATATATATATATATATATATATATATATATATATATGTATATATATATATATATATATATATATATATATATATATATATATATATATATATATATATATATATATATAGAAGCAATACTCTCTTGTTGCGGGAATCGGAGTCGGATGATAAAAATCAACACCAGCGCTGGTACAAACATCTTTATTTTGGTAACGTTTCGGTTTAAGCATAAACCATCTTCAGACCTGAACTGAAATGAAATAAAAGCCTATATGAATGGCAGAGTAATTTTCTAATGTAAATATTCTTATTAATAATTAAATTTAACAAATCTAGAATAAAACTTAAAATTAATAGTTATAAAAATAATAACCTAATACATATTAGAACTAGTAAAGTGAAAGAATAAAATGAGAGACGAAGAAATATTATGTGAGCAATAAAAGGAGGGGGGGGAGGGGGCGAAGTTAATAACAAATGTTTTCATAATTATATATAAGAACTAACCTTTACATATTAGAAACAGAGTAGAGGAGTGGAAGAGTCGTGCACACCCAGGCTGGGTTTATGTAACTGGGTGAGCAGGGTCTCCGACAGGAGTCGTGTGACTGTGTTTGGGGCAGTGGTGAGAATTGAAAAATCGGAGGGTTTTATGGGGTGATCAGATGATTCAGAGTGGTTTCGAATGGCAGAAAAGGAAGGATTTGAAAGAGGTCGGTTAGTTCTAAATGACCTACCCCGATGCTCCGAGATCCTGGCGGTGAGATGTCTCTTGGACTGACCAATATAAGTCGTATTGCATCAACTACATTTAAAGGAGTACACCACCGAGGACTGTAGAGAATCGGGGATTCGGTCTTTAATTTTAAAGAAGTGAGACAAAGTTTGGGGAGATTTGAATACCACTCTCAGTGATATTTGCGGGTAGTGTTCACGAATCAATTTAGCTACTTTATTTCGAATTGAATATGATTTGTTGCCTAGAAATGGCATAGTGAAATAAACAATGGCTTTCTGAGCTGTAAGGATCGGAGTTGAGGAAGTTCTTAATTTATTTAGTTGCTTACCAATCAAGGTATTTGTGAAATTTATTGGAAAGCCATTAAGTTTCAGTGTTTTACGTAAGAATTCAAATTCGAGGTGGACGGAGATGTAAGACGAACATATATGGTAGGCTCTGGTGACTAAAGTAATAATTAGACTCTTCCACTCCTCTACTCTGTTTCTAATATGTAAAGGTTAGTTCTTATATATAATTATGAAAACATTTGTTATTAACTTCGCCCCCCTCCCCCCCTCCTTTTATTGCTCACATAATATTTCTTCGTCTCTCATTTTATTCTTTCACTTTACTAGTTCTAATATGTATTAGGTTAATATTTGTATAACTATTAATTTTAAGTTTTATTCTAGATTTGTTCAATTTAATTATTAATAAGAATATTTACATTAGAAAATTACTCTGCCATTCATATAGGCTTTTATTTCATTTCAGTTCAGGTCTGAAGATGGTTTATGCTTAAACCTAAACGTTACCAAAATAAAGATGTTTGTACCAGCGCTGGTGTTGATTTTTATATATATATATGTGTTAGTAAAGCCAGGTAATACATTTTCTTTAATACATACGAGGTTGAAAGAAATGGCAATTTCTGCAATGGAAATTTTATTATTCAAAGTTTCCAGGTCTCTGATGAGTTTTCGCTGGGTGGCAGGAAGTAGATGAATGAGATTAGCAAAATTCATGGTGGTACAGGGTTACATTAATGTACATGATGATCAGGATATACGACGCATTTCACTGGACAACCAGCATTATCAAGTAAGGATAGAACGCGTCGTATATCCTGATCACATACCTGATCCTGATCCTAAGAACACACACACAGACAACCGAAAATATTATATAGATATATAATATACTGTATATATATATATACATATATATACAATATATATATATATATATATATATATATATATATATATATATATTATATATATATATATATATATATATATATATATATATATATATATATATATATATATATATATATATATATATATATACGGTATATACATTATATATATATATATATATATATATATATATATATATATATATATATATATATATATATATATATATATATATATATATATATGCTGTCCCAGGAGGAAAGGTCATAACTTTGCAAAATTATATAACAAAGTATTCTAAGCATAACATATTCTATAGCAAAAAGTCTAAATCTCAACTGCCAAAAAGATATTCAAGGTTTTATGTAGTGTCCTCTCCCGCATCACTGCAGTGGACTCTTCTGTGTCAAATAGTTTCCAACTGGTCCAAAGTGAGCTAATATGTCTCAAATAGTTTTGTAACTTACAGAATAATAATAACTTCATAATAACATGGTAAAATAAGTGCAGTTAGATGGAGGTGTGGTAGGCAGTAGGACAGCTAGGCCACTCTTATGGGGAAATAGGCCTACATAGGAAAATACCATTTTCAACATTAAATATCTCAATACTGGTTGATATTTGGAAAATGTCTTATCAACTCTGCGTAAGCAGAGTGGTATCGCCCTCCGTATAGTGGTACATGTTAACCGAAATGTCTGTCTGTGTGTCTGAACTCCTCCTAGACCGTTTGACGGATTTTCACCAAACTTCACACGAACCTTCGGTGCGTGAATGCGACGGTAATTAAAACAAAAAATAGAATTTGTGCAATAGGTCCAAAAAACTGTTTCCCCCCCCCCCCCCCCCCACCCTGTACCTATTCCCTGTGTGTGTGTGCCCCGTAGGGGCACACACATCACAGAAAGCCACACATCATACACATGTCTTGGATGTGATGATAATGGTGAGACGTCTGTGCAATAGTTATGATTTTAGGTCCAAAATATGGTTTTGTCCCCCCCCCCCCCCTGTACCTGTTCCCAGGCAATGATGATGGCATTCGGGGCACTCTCACACAGAATGCCATCGTTCAGGGGGTGAGAAAAACTTGCGACGTATTTGTTAGGTTAAGTTAGTTTAGTTGACATTAGAAGTGATGGTAGTAATAGTGGGGATAATGCTGATAGTAGTGATGATGGTGATAATAGCAGTGATAATGATTGTAGATTTAGTGATAATGATGACAGTAGTGATGATGATGGTAGTGATGATGATAACAGTAGTAGATATGATGGTGACAGTACTAGTAGTAGTGATGATGGTCATAATAGTATTCATGACGGTGACATTAGTAATGATCATTGCAAGATGATGGTGACAGTATTAGTGATGTTGGTAAGTAGTAGTGATGATGGTGAAAGTTGTAGTAATGATGAGAGTAGTAGTGATGATGAGAGTAGTAGTGATGATGGTGAGAGTAGTAGTGATGATTATAATAGTAGTAGTGCTGATGATATTAATGATGATAGTGACTAGTAGTGATGATTTTGACCGATCGCAGAGTTGGGTATGCCTTTTTGATTTTGGGCGAAACGGCACGTCTACTTTATAGAGTATTATAGGCTTAGAATACCTTGTTTTATCATTTCCCAGAGGCATGACCTTTCCTCCTAGGACACCCTGTATATATATATATATATATATATATATATATATATATATATATATATATATATATATATATATATAATCTAGGATCGTATACAACGACAGTCAGTACGAGAGTCCATTCATGCTTTAACCCACTTCACCACGGCGTGATACAACCCAGCTATCCAGTTCCTATATATTTTTTGGGATAAAGGATTTCACCAGGTAGGAATTTTACACATACATACACCAAGTTGTAGACCATTTTACACGGTACACATACAGGGGATTTCCACACCAAGTTGTAGGACCCATTTTACACGGTACACATACAGGGGATTTCCACACCAAGTTGTAGGACCCATTTTACACGGTACACATACAGGGGATTTCCACACCAAGTTGTAAGACCCATTTTACACGGTACATACAGGGGATTTCCACACCAAGTTGTAGGACCCATTTTACACGGTACACATACAGGGGATTTCCACACCAAGTTGTAGGACCCATTTTACACGGTACACATACAGCAGAATTCCACACCAAGTTGTAGGACCCATTTTACACGGTACACATACAGGGGATTTCCACCAAGTTGTAGGACCCATTTTACACGGTACACATACAGGGGATTTCCACACCAAGTTGTAGGACCCATTTTACACGGTACACATACAGGGGATTTCCACACCAAGTTGTAGGACCCATTTTACACGGTACACATACAGGGGATTTCCACACCAAGTTGTAGGACCCATTTTACACGGTACACATACAGGGGATTTCCACACCAAGTTGTAGGACCCATTTTACACGGTACACATACAGGGGATTTCCACACCAAGTTGTAGGACCCATTTTACACGGTACACATACAGGGGATTTCCACACCAAGTTGTAGGACCCATTTTACACGGTACACATACAGGGGATTTCCACACCAAGTTGTAGGACCCATTTTACACGGTACACATACAGGGGATTTCCACACCAAGTTGTAGGACCCATTTTACACGGTACACATACAGGGGATTTCCACACCAAGTTGTAGGACCCATTTTACACGGTACACATACAGGGGATTTCCACACCAAGTTGTAGGACCCATTTTACACGGTACACATACAGGGGATTTCCACACCAAGTTGTAGGACCCATTTTACACGGTACACATACAGGGGATTTCCACACCAAGTTGTAGGACCCATTTTACACGGTACACATACAGGGGATTTTACAGCTAGACCAACTCAACGCGGGTAGAATTGATTAAAATAAGGGGGGATTTTCATCTTACTTCAATTTGTCTGGACCCCTTTCTCCCTCATGTTTAGTCCCAGTAGTTTTGACATTATTAAAAGTTCTCCTTATTGGTTTGGCGATTTTAAGACCTTTCGCCCCATTTTCTTGTCATTTGTAAGACCTTCTCCCTTATGGAGAGGTGGGGGGGCTCCCACCTTTCAACACACTCCCATCCCTATTCTGTCCAACTCTCTAACCCAAGCTTTGGAACTACTCCTCCCTTATGGAGAGTTGGGGGCTCCCGCCTTTCAACACACTCCCATCCCTATTTTGTCCAACTCTCTAACCCAAGCTTTGGAACTACTCCTCCCTTATGGAGAGGTGGGGGGGCTCCCGCCTTTCAACACACTCCCATCCCTATTCTGTCCAACTCTCTAACCCAAGCTTTGGAACTCCCTCAATCTGTCTTTCCCTCATCTTATGATTTAAACTGCTTCAAGCTCCGTGTGTCCAGACATTTTGACTGTAACGTACCCTGAATTTGGCTGTCACTTTTACACACCAAAAATGGGGGGGGGGGACATTTGTTACAGGCAGCTTTGCCTTTTGTCTCTTTCATTCAATAGGACAAAAATTAGTGTCAATTTTGTTCACGGCGAGCGATAGTTAGCCTGCAATTTAAGAGAAACCGGCCATTGGTTGGGACATTTTCCTACCAATTTATTTTACAAATTTATCTCGAAGGGGGTCTTGGTGGCTGTTGTGTAAGCTTGGTGGAGGTCTAGGGTGCAAATTAAAAAACTCCCCTTAATTCTCCTTCAGGCAATCACGAGGTTTCATTAATATGAAATAATTACTCATGTAACCACGCGTATTTGTGAGATTATATATATATATATATATATATATATATATATATATATATATATATATATATATATATATATATATATATATATATATATATATATATATATATACCGGTACTGTACATACATATATATACCGGTATATATATATATATATATATATAAGGTGATCTTGGAAACCACAACCTCCAATGAGAAGAATTTCGTTGGGGAACATCACGCTTTATTAAAATTTTCGGCGACGTCACGCTGCCATCTTCAGGAAACAACAAATTCTAAAAATTGCTATGCAGGATCACTAATATGTTATACTTTGTATAAAACATGGATTTTAGCTTATCAAAGAAGCAAATAATAACGTACAGTACATAATAATTCAGCAAAACTAAGCACGAGCTTCATATATTGGAAAGTTAATCAAAAGTAGACATTGTCCACATATGTATTAACTTTACTTAATAATGACAAAGAATAGCAAAAACATAAGCGCATTACAAATTCAAAGTTATGTTTTACATGTATGTACAATATATATATATATATATATATATATATATATATATATATATATATATACAGTATATATACAGGGTGTCCCAGGAGAAAAGGGCATAACTTTGGGAAATGATAGAACAAAATATTATAAGCCTAAAATGTTCTATAACAAAAAGTCCAAATATCGACCGGTATAGAGATATTGCATTTTGAAAATGGCATTTTCTTCAGTATTTCCCCATAAGGCTGGCCTAGCTCTCCTAGTACCTACTACACCTCCATCTTTCTGAAATTATTTTACCATGTTATTTTAACCCTCCTGGCCCGTGCAGGCCCTCCAAAGGACACCACGAAATAAGGGCAGGTGCCCGGGTGTCCTTTCAGGACTTTTAAGCTTGAAAGCCTATTCAGCTTGGTCTGAACGCTGTGCGTCCGACGCATGTAAACAAAGCCGATCGTTGCTTCACCGCACCTCCGAAAACAAGAAGGAGAAGACTCGTTTGTTATTGTATGTCTGTATGTCGTTGTTTCAGTAGTGAAAAGATCGTCGTATTGCTAACATCGCCTGAAAATGCTCTCCACTGAAATCGTCATCACAACTGAACCAGTTGACTTAGAGAGCTCTACTCAACGCTAGTCTACAGATTGGAAACCGCACTACATTTAAAGATGTGTGGGAAATTTCTAGCAGTTAAAATTAACTAAAATATGGTAGCCTAGGCCTAGACGTTTTTCGGCCAGATCGCCCGGGTAGCCCACCCTGTCCTTTGGAGATACAGCCTGGGCCAGGAGGGTTAAAGATACTATAATTCTGTAAGTTGCAAAATGATTATAGATATAATTATTATTAGCTCACTTTGGAGTAGTTGGAAACTATTTGACATGGAAGAGTCCATTACAGTGATGCAGGGGAGGACACTACATAAAACCTTCAATATCTTTTTAACGGTTGAAATTTGGACTTTTTGTTATAGAATATTTCATGCTTAGAATACCTTGTTCTATCAATTCCCAAAGTTATGCCCTTTCCTCCTGGGACACCCTGTATATATATACTGTATATATATATATATATATATATATATATATATATATATATATATATATATATATATATATATGTAGTAAAACTCGCTAGGAAAATTGAAACAATGGAACACCAAGCTTTCGGTTATTCTCTCAAGACATCTTCAGGGTAATACAAGAAAACAGGGGGAGAGTGAGGCTTAAATACCCGTCCTGTGGTAAACTATCAATGGAAGTTAAATATTACTAAGCTATAATGAATCAAATAAAATCAATCTAAATGAAAACTACTCTATATCTAAATTGAATTCAATCTGAAACAAGCTAATTTATATCCAAAGGTCTCACATAATAAATGTATATATAGGGTAAGGTTATAAGGGTTAATATTAGCCAGGAATTAACTCACCAATAGTTCCACGTGGCAATGAGGCAAGGGAGAACGTTTTTCCCAATATGGTGGTGGACAATGGGGAACGAGACTTCGGTCCCAAGACACGAGTCAAGTTAAAGAAAGAATAAATGATTACATGGGAATGGATATGAATAATATGCTTATCTATCAGTCAGTCATGGTGTCGATGAGAGTGTTGTCATGGTGTAGCTGTGTGTATTGCTGTATGTGTATTGTGATTACAGGCACAAAAGCTCGATCAACTGAGGGCGGAAATTTAGATGTTAACTGGTTGGTGTTCGTGAAGGCTCTGGTGTTCCTCGAAGACACACCTTGCTGCCTTGGCAAAACGCCAGGAGCCCAAATTATCGTACCGCATCTAGGTTGCTCTATACGATAAATTATATTAATATATACGATAAATTCATATATACTACATAAGACCATGGCAATATTGCTTAATAGCATATTAGGCCTTTTATAACTTAACTTATTTACAATCTTATAATATACGATCTACTCGTCCTACGTCATGCTGTAGGAGCGATCGTGACGGCACAGAGACATACGAGATCACAAAAGAGTCATATTCTATCGTAGTTATACGATACGTCCTAAATCATCTGTGAGTTGCTAACTAAGTAACTAGCATATAAATACAAAAAGTGTTGCCAGCCTACTGCCTGTTGCCATATTTTTAGGAACATACTTATTTTATATACAAAATATATAAGAACATAAGAAAATGGGAGTCTGCAAAAAGCCGATCGGCCCATACAAGGCAGATAGATCCCTGTCACACCCAACCCTAATTACAAGGCCCAATTATAGACCCATCTCACTAATACCTTGAGTACTGACCCCACCAAACGGTCAGAGATTAACACAAGATTACGGGGGTCTGCTGAGCGCCGATTGGCCCACACCTGGTAGATCCCCCTCACACCCAACCCATCTCGTCCAAATGCCTATCTAATTATTTTTATCTTAAAGCTCCTATCGTTCTTGATCCCACTATATCACTTGGTAGCCTATTCCACCCATCTACAACTCTGTTACCAAACCAATATTTGCCTATATCTATTCTGAAACGAAATTTATCTAATTTGAAACCATTTGTACGAGTGATTTCGCTATCACTGAGCTTTAGTACATTTTCCATGTCTCCTTTATTATTTCCACTAACCCACTTGAATACCTCTATCATGTCACCTCTAACTCTGCGTCTCTCTAACGAATGTAAGCCAAATTTCTTCAACCTTTCTTCATACGGAAGATTTCTAATATTATGGATCATTTTTGTCATTCTACGTTGTACTCTCTCCAATGAATCTATGTCCATTCTGTAATAAGGACACCAAAATTGAACAGCATACTCCATATGGGGTCTCACTAATGACAAGTAAAGTTTTAAGATAACATCAGCAGTTCTGTTACTCACACTCCTAGATATGAACCCGAGAATCCTGTTTGCCTTGTTACGAACGCTTATACATTGTTTTCTAGGCTTCAAATCATTGCTAACAAACACACCTAGATCTTTCTCACAGTCTGAGTTTTCTAATTCCATATTAGCTAGTTTATATTTAAAATTTGTATGCATCTTCCCTATCTTTAATACCTTGCATTTGTCAATGTTAAACTTCATCTGCCATTTTACTGACCATTCGTGTAAGGTATCTAGATCCCTTTGCAGACACTCTATATCTATAACTGAATCAATTTATCTCCCCATTTTGGTATCTTCTGCAAATTTACTTATCCTACTAGTTATACCTAAATCAAGGTCATTTATGTATATAATAAACAACAGAGGACCTAATACAGATCCCTGGGGGACACCACTCTTGACTGATCCCCATTCTGACTTAGTACCATTTATGCTGACTCTCTGCTTCCTACCAATTAGCCATGACCTAATCCATCCTAACAACGCCCCACCTATTCCATGCGCCTCAACCTTTCTCATCAATCTCTCATGAGGGACTCTGTCTAAAGCTTTACTGAAATCTAAATATATAATATCATATGACTTGTCATTATCTACTACTTCATATACCTCTGAGAAAAAACTAAGCAAATTAGTAAGGCAAGAACGTCCCTGAGTGAATCCATGCTGAGAAGAATTGATTAAGTTAAATGTTTCTAAGTGGTTTCTCATGTTCCTAGCAATAATTGACTCTAGTAGCTTTCCTATCATTGAAGTGAGACTAATGGGACGGTAATTGGATGTACATATTAATATGTACATATATACATTGAAAGGTGCCTAACAATACAATCTAATCATATATACAATTTGATACACATCAATGAACTTGCAGATCCCTTTCAAACTGTTATCGTAACTTATGTAAATATGAAGACACATACAGTATACCTGTAGAAATACATATAATTACATATACATACACAATACACATATACATGCATACTGTATACACACATACATTACATACATACAAATAAAAATTACATATATAAGAAAAATAAAAAAAGAAACAAAAAATTATGGGAGTCTGCAGAAAGCCGATTGGTCACACAAGGCAGATCCTACCCACACCCAACCCTACTTATAAGGCCGAATAGCCCACACCTGGCAAATCCCCCTCACAGCTACACAGTATCTAAATTATACATAAACACACATATACATACACACACCTACTTACACACACACATGTACTGTATACATACATAAACATACATATATACAATAATTATTATAAAACAAACCAAACAATGTATATATGTACATATATTTTGTATATAAAATAAGTATGTTCCTAAAAATATGGCAACAAGCTGGCAACACTTTTTGTATTTATATGCCATTGTTTCAATTTTCCTAGCGAATTTTACTACATAATTTGATCACACGTATTTGTGATTTTACCTCCATATATATATATATATATATATATATATATATATATATATATATATATATATATATATATATATATATATATATACAGTATATATATATATATATATATATATATATATATATATATTGACGTTAGTTAAAATCATATATGAATCGTCTTAAAGTGGCGTGGCATTCAGAAATGTCATGTTGGAGATTAAACGGAACATTGTGAAATGTCTAGCTTTGGGTAAATTCGTAGTGCATTAAACATGACAAGTAAAACTATATTAGCGTAATAGAATATGAAAAGGGTTAAATTATACATCTATAATGAGGAAAACATGAACATTTAGCGTGTATAATAAGGGAAAGAGACCTAAATAGTAGAATGGGAAGTTGTACAAGAAAGTTAAATACACTTGAAAAATGGCAATGACGAAAATCTACATACCATAACTATTATAAACACACAAGAGGAGTTGATGTTTCCTGTGATCCGAGTGTAGGTCTGTGAAGGTGTGTGAGGAGGCTGTCTGCTATCAGGCGAGTGGTCTTGTCTTAATGTACTAAACACAATGGACAAATCTGACGTACAGTTGTGGACATTAGTTCTGATATATATTGAAGCCTCGAACTGATTAAATGAACTTCTGAAATTCAAATATAAGATATAGAATTAATAAGAAGATTCAATTCATCTTGAGACTACTTCAAGAGTGTATGTATCGCCATTAACGTCCACAACTGTATATATGGGATGAATTAGTGTTTCTGAGTCTTCTCGGAGCATCGGGGCAGGTCATATAGAACTGGTTCACTGCTCACCAAACCTTCTTATTTTGATATTCAAGAACACTCAAAAACACTAAATCATCCCATATATTATACGTCATATTTTTTCATTTTGTTTAGTACACAAGACAAGACTAGCCGAGGGACTCTCACAGATCATCTAACAGCTCAATAAAAACATCTAATATCAATCAAAATACAGAGATCAGCTATACGTCCTCGTGCTGAAGGGGTTAAGGGGAGATGGGCATATTTATTTGATCATTTATGTATTTTTATATTATTAGTTTCCTCCCTAGACCTCCATCAAACTTTTAAAAAAAAATCCATTAGATCCACCTTCTATATTAATTTGTAAATTTTTCGGTAGAAAAAATTCCCAGCGGAAGGCTGGTTCTTCCAAAATTACAGGCTCACTATCGTTCGCCAGGATTTTTTATTTATACCTAAATAGCACGAAAGGTCTTAATATTGCCAAAGAAATGGGGCGAAAGGTCTTAACATCGACAAACTAATTGGGCAAACATCTTAAAATCTGAAAACTAATGGGGCTAAACATGAGGAAGTAGGGGGTCTAGAAAAGTGAGCCACTCCCCTCACACGGGTAATGTTCAGGCGACCCTTACATAACAAAGCTAAGCCAGTCATAATGTTCGGGCAACCCTTACATAACAAAGCTAAGCCAGTCATAATGTTCGGGCGACCCTTACATAACAAAGCTAAGCCAGTCATAATGTTCAGGCAACCCTTACATAACAAAGCTAAGCCAGTCATAATGTTCGGGCGACCCTAACATAACAAAGCTAAGCCAGTCATAATGTTCGGGCAACCCTTACATAACAAAGCTAAGCCAGTCATAATGTTCGGGTGACCCTTACATAACAAAGCTAAGCCAGTCATAATGTTCGGGCAACACTTACATAACAAAGCTAAGCCAGTCATAATGTTCAGGCAACCCTTACATAACAAAGCTAAGCCAGTCATAATGTTCGGGCGACCCTTACATAACAAAGCTAAGCCAGTCATAATGTTCGGGCGACACTTACATAACAAAGCTAAGCCAGTCATAATGTTCAGGCAACCCTTACATAACAAAGCTAAGCCAGTCATAATGTTCGGGCGACCCTTACATAACAAAGCTAAGCCAGTCATAATGTTCAGGCGACCCTTACATAACAAAGCTAAGCCAGTCATAATGATCGGGCGAACCTTACATAACAAAGCTAAGCCAATCATAATGTTCGGGCAACCCTTACATAACAAAGCTAAGCCAGTCATAATGTTCGGGCAACACTTACATAACAAAGCTAAGCCAGTCATAATGTTCAGGCAACCCTTACATAACAAAGCTAAGCCAGTCATAACGTTCGGGCGACCCTTACATAACAAAGCTAAGCCAGTCATAATGTTCGGGCGAACCTTACATAACAAAGCTAAGCCAGTCATAATGTTCGGGCAACCCTTACATAACAAAGCTAAGCCAGTCATAATGTTCGGGCGACCCTTACATAACAAAGCTAAGCCAGTCATAATGTTCGGGCAACCCTTACATAACAAAGCTAAGCCAGTCATAATGTTCGGGCGAACCTTACATAACAAAGCTAAGCCAGTCATAATGTTCGGGCGACCCTTACATAACAAAGCTAAGCCAGTCATAATGTTCAGGCGACCCTTACATAACAAAGCTAAACCAGTCATAATGTTCGGGCGACCCTTACATAACAAAGCTAAGCCAGCCATAATGTTCGGGCGACCCTTACATAACAAAGCTAAGCCAGTCATAATGTTCAGGTGACCCTTACATAACAAAGCTAAGCCAGTCATAGTGTTCAGGCGACCCTTACATAACAAAGCTAAGCCAGTCATAATGTTCGGGCAACCCTTACATAACAAAGCTAAGCCAGTCATAATGTTCAGGCGACCCTTACATAACAAAGCTAAGCCAGTCATAGTGTTCAGGCGACCCTTACATAACAAAGCTAAGCCAGTCATAATGTTCGGCCGACCCTTACATAACAAAGCTAAGCCAGTCACAATGTTCGGGCGACCCTTACATAACAAAGCTAAGCCAGTCATAATGTTCAGGCGACCCTTACATAACAAAGCTAAGCCAGTCATAATGTTCAGGTGACCCTTACATAGCAAAGCTAAGCCAGTCATAATGTTAGGGCGACCCTTACATAACAAAGCTAAGCCAGTCATAATGTTCGGGCGACCCTTACATAACAAACCTAAGCCAGTCACACCGGCCGAGGAAGGCACTCTACACTGCTACATATATCCCCTTGTATTGATGGTCACAGGATAGGCAGCAGTATTGACAACGTAATACCCTAATTTTAGGGGGAAGGGTAAATTTATTGGTCTCTATATTTTTGCATATATTTTATTTTTCTAGTTTCTTCCCTAGATCTCCATCAAGATTAACAAAATATCCCCAAAACCCTCCTTCAAGATAAATGTGTACATTTTTCGGTAGGCAAATGTCCCGGCCAAAGGCCAGTTCCTCCTAAATTCCAGGCTCGCTATGGCTCGCCAGGAAAAAGGTCGACAGCTAAATAGCACGAAACGTCTTAATATTGATGAAGAGATGGGGAAAAAGTCTTATAATCGCCAAACTAATAAGCCGAACATCTAAAAATCTGAAAACTAATGGTGGCTACACATGAAGAAAAGCCAACCCCCTCCCCTTAACCTCTATGGTACACTGTGAACAAATATTGGTATAACAACGGTAATTAGAGTGTCCATAATAATTCACCCATCTAAAAGTATATTTATCTATGTGATAATAAACCAATCTTATACAGGGATAAAACGATAGATAATTATAAATAGAGTCGGTCATTATATACATTTTTTCCGTAGCCTTTTTGTACTTTACATTTTTCATGTAAACCTACATCGACTCCATTAAGGGGCTAGTGGCTGTTTTGTTTTGGTCTATTAATTTATTTATTCATATATGTTAGTTTCCTCCCTAGACCTCTACCAAGCTTAGAAAAACACCCCTAGACCCCCTCTCAAGATAAATTTGTAAATTTTTCGGTAGAAAAATGTCTAGGCCGAAGGCCGGTTTCTCATAAAATTGCAGGCTCGCTATCGCTCGCCAGGAAAACTCGCCACCTAAATGGCACTAAAGGTCTTAATATTGACAACGAAATGGGACGAAAGGTGTTAAAATCGCCAAACTAATGGGCTGAACGTCTTACAATCTCAAAACTAATGGGGCTAAACACGAGGGAGAAATAAATCTATAAATAAGAGCCATTTGCCATTAAATCTGTGTCCAAAGTGTTGTCCTGGAGTTTGTTACACTTTACATATTACCCGTCAAATATACTGTTGTGTTTTACCAGTATCATAAACTATATTACCCGTCAAATATACTGTTGTGTTTTACCAGTATCATAAACTATATTACCCGTCAAATATACTGTTGTGTTTTACCAGTATCATAAACTATATTACCCGTCAAATATACTGTTGTGTTTTACCAGTATCATAAACTATATTACCCGTCAAATATACTGTTGTGTTTTACCAGTATCATAAACTATATTACCCGTCAAATATACTGTTGTGTTTTACCAGTATCATAAACTATATTACCCGTCAAATATACTGTTGTGTTTTACCAGTATCATAAACTATATTACCCGTCAAATATACTGTTGTGTTTTACCAGTATCATAAACTATATTACCCGTCAAATATACGGTTGTGTTTTACCAGTATCATAAACTATATTACCCGTCAAATATACTGTTGTGTTTTACCAGTATCATAAACTATATTACCCGTCAAATATACTGTTGTGTTTTACCAGTATCATAAACTATATTACCCGTCAAATATACTGTTGTGTTTTACCAGTATCATAAACTATATTACCCGTCAAATATACTGTTGTGTTTTACCAGTATCATAAACTATATTACCCGTCAAATATACTGTTGTGTTTTACCAGTATCATAAACTATATTACCCGTCAAATATACTGTTGTGTTTTACCAGTATCATAAACTATATTACCCGTCAAATATACTGTTGTGTTTTACCAGTATCATAAACTATATTACCCGTCAAATATACTGTTGTGTTTTACCAGTATCATAAACTATATTACCCGTCAAATATACTGTTGTGTTTTACCAGTATCATAAACTATATTACCCGTCAAATATACTGTTGTGTTTTTCCAGTATCATAAACTATATTACCCGTCAAATATACTGTTGTGTTTTACCAGTATCATAAACTATATTACCCGTCAAATATACTGTTGTGTTTTACCAGTATCATAAACTATATTTACCATTAGGGGTAGGTAGGGGGGTGGGTAGGTAGGTCGGTGGGAAGGAGGGTTGGTAGATACGAGTAGGTATAGGGGTAGGTAAGTAGATAGGTAGGTGGGTGGTTAAGTAGATAGGGGTAGGTAGGTGTGTTGGTGGGTGGGTTGGTAAGTAATTAGGTGGGTGGGCTGGTAGGTAGGTAGATAGGCAAGTAGGTAAGTAGGCAGGTAGGTAGATAGATAGATAGGTAGGTAGGTGGGTGAGTAGGTAGGTGGGTGGGTGGGTAGGTAGGTAGGAAAGTGGGTAGATAGGTAGGTAGATAGATAGGTAGGTAAGTAGGTAGATGGGTAGGTAGGTAGGTGGGTGGATAGCCAAGCGAGAAGAGTGGTCTCAAAGGCTAGAGTGAAGGAGTGTAGAAAGTGAGAAGGAAGTAGTAGAGTAAAAGGTTATTTCCATAAGGGATTTATTTTATTATATTTATCTCATTTATCATTATGATATTTATCTTTTGATTTATTGATTTTATTCTATTATTTGTGTATTTAATAATTTTTTTTTTTGGGGTGGAGCATAGCTGTATTTTAGCCTTAAATTACATTACTGAGAAAGTGAATACAACCAACAGAATACGATTAATTCAATTTGATACCATTAAATTACGGAATATACAATACCTCCAGTCCTGCGTAGTTGTTATTCTTACTGTTATACCAGGTTTTTACTGGGGTTAATTGGGTTGATTAGGTAGGTTCTTGCTTGACTGGAGAAGTTGAATCCACATAAACACATGCACAAAGATAATAGAGGGTAAATATAACACAGCGTACATTCATAAATAGTATTAATAAGGCACACAGATATTGATTTGGTAAAGGTAATATGTAAATATAAATATAGTTCATAGACGCACGAACGAGGATCCACAATTACGCTCTCACGATTATCACACTGCCCATAATGTAGCATATTTGTATAAGATACTAAAGATAAAAAAAAATATTATCTTTCAAACTAATACATGATCCTTCATATCGAAGATTTATAATAGACTTACACTATGCTTACTATATTAAATTATTTACTGTATATACTATAGATAGATTATTTACTGTATATACTATAGATAGATTATTTACTGTATATACTATAGATAGATTATTTACTGTATATACTATAGATAGATTATTTACTGTATATACTATAGATAGATTATTTACTGTATATACTATAGATAGATTATTTACTGTATATACTTAGATAGATTATTTACTGTATATACTATAGATAGATTATTTACTGTATATACTATAGATAGATTATTTACTGTATATACTATAGATAGATTATTTACTGTATATACTATAGATAGATTATTTACTGTATATACTATAGATAGATTATTTACTGTATATACTATAGATAGATTATTTACTGTATATACTATAGATAGATTATTTACTGTATATACTATAGATAGATTATTTACTGTATATACTATAGATAGATTATTTACTGTATATACTATAGATAGATTATTTACTGTATATACTATAGATAGATTATTTACTGTATATACTATAGATAGATTATTTACTGTATATACTATAGATAGATTATTTACTGTATATACTATAGATAGATTATTTACTGTATATACTATAGATAGATTATTTACTGTATATACTATAGATAGATTATTTACTGTATATACTATAGATAGATTATTTACTGTATATACTATAGATAGATTATTTACTGTATATACTATAGATAGATTATCGCCGCTAAACTACAGTAGATAACACCAAAGCAACTGCAGCAATGATTGTGTTAACCCTATTCGGCCCAGTGTGTCACTCAATTAGTTTGGAGATTTTAAGACGCCTTACCTCATTAGTTTAACGATAATAAAACGTTTGAGGTGTCGATGGCTTTCTAGGCCAGCGATAGCGAAAAGAAATCGGCCTTCGGCCGGGATATTGTTATTTGGAAAAATGTACAAATTTAGCTTAAAGGGAGTTTGGATGAGATTTGTTTAGTTTGAAAAAAGTCTGGGAAGGCGTTTTTATTAGCTTAGAGGGTAAACTAAAAAGTCTGGGAAGGCGTTTTTATTAGCTTAGAGGGTAAACTAAAAAGTCTGGGAAGGCGTTTTTATTAGCTTAGAGGGTAAACTAAAAAGTCTGGGAAGGCGTTTTTATTAGCTTAGAGGGTAAACTAAAAAGTCTGGGAAGGCGTTTTTATTAGCTTAGAGGGTAAACTAAAATGTCTGGGCAGGCGTTTTTATTAGCTTAGAGGGTAAACTAAAATGTCTGGGAAGGCGTTTTTATTAGCTTAGAGGGTAAACTAAAATGTCTGGGAAGGCGTTTTTATTAGCTTAGAGGGTAAACTAAAATGTCTGGGAAGGCGTTTTTATTAGCTTAGAGTGTAAACTAAAATGGCTGGGAAGGCGTTTTTATTAGCTTAGAGGGTAAACTAAAATGTCTGGGAAGGCGTTTTTATTAGCTTAGAGGGTAAACTAAAATGTCTGGGAAGGCGTTTTTATTAGCTTAGAGGGTAAACTAAAATGTCTGGGAAGGCGTTTTTATTAGCTTAGAGGGTAAACTAAAATGTCTGGGAAGGCGTTTTTATTAGCTTAGAGGGTAAACTAAAATGTCTGGGAAGGCGTTTTTATTAGCTTAGAGGGTAAACTAAAATGTCTGGGAAGGCGTTTTTTATTAGCTTAGAGGGTAAACTAAAATGTCTGGGAAGGCGTTTTTATTAGCTTAGAGGGTAAACTAAAATGCAGAAGGCGTTTTATTAGCTAGAGGTAAACTAAAATGTCTGGGAAAATAGCTTAGAGGGTAAACTAAATGTCCTCAATAATAATTAAAATATCCTAATAACCCCCAAGACGTCGCTTAGAGGGTAAAACCCGGAAGGCGTTTTTATTAGCTTATTGTACTGTAGAGAAGTTGATTGTAGTTGATAATACAGCCCCAGGCAAGGCAGGCATACATCAATATAATGTACAGAACTGAGCTACCTCCAGTAATACTCTTAAGGGGAGATGGGTCGGTTTTTTGGTCTATTAATTCATATATTCCTGTATTTCATAGTTTCCTCGCTAAACCTCCATTGAGCTTAGAAAAACACCCGTAGACCCCCCTTCAAAATAAATGTGTACATTTTTCGGTAGAAAAATGTCCCCACCGAAGGCCGGTTCCTCATAAAATGTCAGGCTCGCTACCGCTCGCCGGGAACAAATCGACACCTAAATAGCACGAAAGTTCTTAAAATTGTTAATGAAATGGGGCGAAAGGTTTTAAAATCCACAAACTAATGGGAAAAACATCTTAACATTTGAAAACTAATGGGGCTAAACATGAGGAAAAAAGGGGACCAGAAAAACGTCCCATCTCCCCTTAACGGCGCTGCAAAGAGATTTGTTTTTATTAAAGCGTTAGTGTGGCAGCTCATAGCCTGTAATACTCATAATAATTAACCCTTTCGGTATTCTAGGACGCTTTTATCCCTTACCCCCTTCTGTACCGGCGACGTCTTCTTCATTTTATAATAGCTATATTTAGACGTTTTTGTGCAGCTTAAGAATGATCTGTGGTAGAGAAAGGTGCAGTTAAGACGGTTCGAAGCCTGTTAATTGTAGAGGCCCTTCTTGAACTGTTAATTGTAGAGGCCCTTCTTGAACTGTTAATTGTAGAGGCCCTTCTTGAACTGTTAATTGTAGAGGACCTTCTTGAACTGTTAATTGTAGAGGACCTTCTTGAACTGTTAATTGTAGAGGACCTTCTTGAACTGTTAATTGTAGAGGACCTTCTTGACCTGTTAATTGTAGAGGCCCTTCTTGAACTGTTAATTGTAGAGGCCCTTCTTTAACTGTTAATTGTAGAGGACCTTTTTGAACTGTTAATTGTAGAGGCCCTTCTTGAACTGTTAATTGTAGAGGACCTTCTTGAACTGTTAATTGTAGAGGACCTTCTTGAACTGTTAATTGTAGAGGCCCTTCTTGAACTGTTAATTGTAGAGGACCTTCTTGAACTGTTAATTGTAGAGGACCTTCTTGAACTGTTAATTGTAAAGGACCTTCTTGAACTGTTAATTGTAGAGGACCTTCTTGACCTGTTAATTGTAGAGGCCCTTCTTGAACTGTTAATTGTAGAGGCCCTTCTTTAACTGTTAATTGTAGAGGACCTTTTTGAACTGTTAATTGTAGAGGCCCTTCTTGAACTGTTAATTGTAGAGGACCTTCTTGAACTGTTAATTGTAGAGGACCTTCTTGAACTGTTAATTGTAGAGGCCCTTCTTGAACTGTTAATTGTAGAGGACCTTCTTGAACTGTTAATTGTAGAGGACCTTCTTGAACTGTTAATTGTAGAGGACCTTCTTGAACTGTTAATTGTAGAGGACCTTCTTGAACTGTTAATTGTAGAGGACCTTCTTGAACTGTTAATTGTAGAGGCCCTTCTTGAACTGTTAATTGTAGAGGCCCTTCTTTAACTGTTAATTGTAGAGGACCTTCTTGAACTGTTAATTGTAGAGGCCCTTCTTTAACTGTTAATTGTAGAGGACCTTCTTGAACTGTTAATTGTAGAGGCCCTTCTTGAACTGTTAATTGTAGAGGCCCTTCTTGAACTGTTAATTGTAGAGGACCTTCTTGAACTGTTAATTGTAGAGGCCCTTCTTTAACTGTTAATTGTAGAGGACCTTCTTGAACTGTTAATTGTAGAGGACCTTCTTGAACTGTTAATTGTAGAGGACCTTCTTGAACTGAAAAAATCGTCTATTAGTAACTAGTACAAAATTAAAAGGACGGACCTGGTAGTAATTTTGTTTTTGTACTGTAATATTAGTTTAACCAGACCACTGAGCTCTACAAAAGAACTCTCATAGGGCTGGCCCGAAGGATTCGATCAAGATATATAACTAAACGAGTCAAAATAGATAGGGAAGGGCAGTAGGGGAACAAATGGAGAAAGGTGAAGACACGCAGACATTTCTGGCCAATTCACTAGCTCAGCTGGACCACATGAGCTCCACATCAGAGCTCTTATAAGGCAGGGCCGAAGGATGAGCCAAGAACTGCTACACCGCAACACCAACCAAGAAGTGATCAGGGCGAAGAATGAGAAATCAGGTCGAAGGTAGAAAAAATCGCATCGAGAAGCAATAAATGCATTACCGAAGGGAATCAAGTCAGTCCGGCCACAACAGCAACCGAAGAGACAAAACGGGTCAGGAGTCAATCACCTAGCCAGGCCAGGGAGACATGAGATAGAGGCTGCCCGAGGACAGCCAAATGGGACAGAATAAGAATAGAAGGGGAAAAACATAGAATGAGGAATGAAAAACTACTCAAAATTAGTCAAGCTGAGGACGAAAGCTCGAGGGGAGAGAGGGAAGGAAATAACCACATCCATCCCCCATGAAGCCCCAGTCGCCGGCCCCCAAGCCCCCCAACCGCGGCAAGTAGAGTAGTATCAGGGGACGACCTGGTAGTGAACGGGTTAAGGGGGGTGACCTGATTTTTGTTATTTCTGTCCTTTTCTCTCTTTCTCTGGCTTGTATCCATTCGGCCCCATTCAGCCAACTATTTTAAGACGTTTATCCCCATCTAGATGTCGATTTCTTCCAGGCGAGCGATAGCGAGCCAGCATTATATGAAGAAATCCGGTTTCGCCGGAGACATTTTTCTATCGAAAAATGTACAAATTTAGCCTGCTGTCAAACCAAAATAAAAAATATGCTGGCTCGCTACCGCTCACCAGTAAAAAATTGACACCTGGATGGGGATAAACATCTTAAAACAGTAGGCTGAATGGGGCCAAATGGATACAAGCCAGAGAAAGATAGAAAAGGACAGAACAAAAACAGATTACCCCCCCTTAAAGCAGCCCATTACAAAAGCTTGTATCCGATTCATTCCCCAGCATAATATTACTCGCGTGACACTAATGCTCTTGAAGTAGTCACTTTAATGGTTCACTTTTGGTCGATTTTTTTCATTTATTGATTATTTTCTAGTTTCCTCCCTAGAGCTCTATCAAACTTTAAAAACAAAAAAAAACGCCCGAGACCCCTTTCAAGATAAATGTATAGGCTACATTTTTTGGTAGAAAGATGTCCCGGCCGAAGGTCGGTTCCTCTTAAAATTGCAGGCTCGCTTTCGCTCGCCAGGAAAATATCGACACCTAAATGGCACAAAATGTCTTAAAATTGATAACAAAATGGAGCGAAAGGTGTTATAATCGCTAAACTAATGGGCTGAACGTCTGAAAATCTGAACACTAAAGGGGCTAAGCATGAGGGAGAAGGGGGTCCAGAAGAACGGCCCATCTCCCCTTAAGCAATAGTATCCAAGTTGAACCCCCCGGGGTGGGGATTGATATATTTGCCTAAGTTTATTTGGAAAGGCGATACAGTCTCACAATGTATAGCGTCTCGTGGCAGCTTTTTCTAAATTATTGCGACACACACGGTTAAAAATGAAAATCTCGGTTTGAAATTACTATAATTGTTTTCCAGCCATCTTGAAACCATACCTTCTTGTTTAATTGGACTGGTCAACTGTGAATTACTTGTAAACATTTAGATTAATATAACTGAATACTTTAATTAAATCTACCTTCATTCTGCACTTAGTTAGGCTAAACAGGTGGTCAAGACGCTCCTCAAGTACGGTATTTTTCTCAACTTTGGTTTAAGTTTTGTAACTCTTGTCTGCTTTTAACGGTATGTTCACGCACATACACACACACACACATACACGATATATATTACTCACCAGCTTCGTGTGCTTATAAAAATTCAAATTATGTTTACACACACGAAATATGGTATGAAAACGAGAGAGAGAGAGAGAGAGAGAGGGGGAGAGGGGGGGGGGGGGACAATATTGTAAACAGTGATACATACAGTAAAGGGTAGGGTCTTATATTAGATATAAGTAACACCCCGTTCTCAACATTAATCAATATTGTAAACAGTGATACATACAGTAAAGGGTAGGGTCTTATATTAGATATAAGTAACACCCCGTTCTCAACATTAATCATCCATTACAAACCCCAATGTACTTGAATAAACTAATTAAAGCATATGGTCCTCCCGGGATTCGAACTCTGGACACCACACCCAGAACATAAGCATCTAAACCATTACACCACTAACACAGTTAAAGATTGAGTAGATATGAGATCAGGTTAGGTAGGACTATACAAGCTCTGATTAGTGGTAGGTATAATTTGACATCTTATCGGTTAGCTATAATATCAGGTAGGATATAGTAGTTTTGTCCCGTGATAGGTAAGTTCCTGGGTTAGTTATAATATCAGGTAAGGTATAGTAGTTTGGCCTCGTGATAGATAAGGTTTTGGGTTAGCTATAAGATCAGGTAAGGTATAGTAGTTTGGCCTCGTGATAGATAAGGTTTTGGGTTAGCTATAAGATCAGGTAAGGTATAGTAGTTTGGCCTCGTGATAGATAAGGTTTTGGGTTAGCTATAAGATCAGGTAAGGTATAGTAGTTTGGCCTCGTGATAGATAAGGTTTTGGGTTAGCTATAAGATCAGGTAAGGTATAGTTTGGCCTCGTGATAGATAAGGTTTTGGGTTAGCTATAGGATCAGGTAAGGTATAGTAGTTTGGCCTCGTGATAGATAAGGTTTTGGGTTAGCTATAAGATCAGGTAAGGTATAGTAGTTTGGCCTCGTGATAGATAAGGTTTTGGGTTAGTTATAATATCAGGTAAGGTATAGTAGTTTGGCCTCGTGATAGATAAGGTTTTGGGTTAGTTATAATATCAGGTAAGGTATAGTAGTTTGGCCTCGTGATAGATAAGGTTTTGGGTTAGTTATAATATCAGGTAAGGTATAGTAGTTTGGCCTCGTGATAGATAAGGTTTTGGGTTAGTTATAATATCAGGTAAGGTATAGTAGTTTGGCCTCGTGATAGATAAGGTTCTGGGTTTACTATAATATATATATATATATATTTATATATATATATATATATATATATATATATATATATATATATATATATATATATATATATATATATATATATATATATATATATAGTGAGTATATATCACAAATACACGTGAGCCACTAAATGTTTCTAATCTCTCAGTGGGGCTCGAACCGCCGACCGTCAGGACGATAGCCGACGCTAGTAGTTGATTAAAGCGTCGGCTATCGTGTTGACGGTCGGCGGTTCGAACTCCACTGAGAGATTAGATATATATATATATATATATATATATATATATATATATATATATATATATATATATATATATATATATATATATATATATATATATATATATATAGAGAGAGAGAGAGAGAGAGAGAGAAAGAGAGAGAGATCACTAGAGAAATATGTTAAAGATTGCGTTACTATAAGTGGAGATGCCTACTGTGGCTTGTGCATATATGTTAATGGAGGAATTTAGAAACTGAACAATTCAACCAGTTGACCATTTCAACCATTAGGCGATCCGGATCGTCTCCTAAATGGAATCACTTCCCCTTTGGCGCATATCCTATAAGCCTACCAAATTTCATAAAAATCCGTGGATCGCATCCTAAGCAGAAGCACTTCATCCTCGACACATATCCTATCTGCACACAAAATGTCGTGAACATTAGTTAATAACTTTGCCTGATATCTTGCTTATAGACGAACAATAAAGAAGAAAAAAAAACCCACAGACAAACGGAGATAATAGTTATAACCTCCATCGTCCAACTTCGTTGGCTGAGGTCAAAATGGGCATACCCGGTACTTTAAGATAATGTGTGGATCCTGATGTAGGTCTACTTGTGCATATTATAAAATATAATTATTATTTATAAGAAAATATATATCACCTTATGCATACACTGTAAATAATAATGGCTATGAAAAGGGTATATATTAGTGCCCCTTATAATCTATTCATTTACAGGTATATCGGTGGTAATTTATGCAAGGATGGAAAGGTAAATCACCATCAATAGCTTATACCCAATAATTATATATAACTTTTTCACACTCTTTACTTTTAAGTACATTTAAAATGCAAATTCTAAAAACCTAGAAATCTACAAAGATACACAGGTCCACATGCCGGCATAGGGTATAAAAGGGTTACGTAAAATATATATAAACACAATCAGTATAACTATAGTTATTTGCCTTTCTATCCGTAAAATAAATGGGTATTTTACTATCAATATACTCTTAAGGAGGGATGGGCCAGTTTTCTGGACTACTTTCTCCCTCAAGTTTAGCCCCATTAGTTTTCAGATGTTAAGATATTTGCCCCATTAGTTAGTCGATTTTAAGACCTTTCGCCCCATTTCTTCGTCAATATTTAGACCTTTCGTGCTATTTAGGTGTCGATTTTTTCCCTGGCGAACATAGTGAGCCTGTAATGTTGGTAGAACTGGCCTTCGGCCGCGACATGTTTCTACCAAAAAATTTACAAATTAATCTAGAAGTGGGATCTAATGGATGTTGTATTTAAATTTGATGGAGGTCTAGGGAGGGTAAAAGGGTTAGATTAATATGGAAACCTTACTGTATATACCCCTTTTCAAACCCATATATTTGAGTGTTCAGTTAACTCGTTTAATTCGCCGTCTCAGAAATTGTAGTTATGCAATTATATATATCTATCTATCTATCTATTGCCGGACGCCTTACTCCCCTTACGAGGGTGGCCATACACAGAATGTCCCCAAGCAGACCTATTCCCTGTGAGAGGGAAAACCCAAGCCAGTTTATTGAAGGACTTACAGGATTGACCACTCAAATTAGGATCCGTCCGACTCCGAGGCCCTCTGTGTATCTTGTTAGCACTATTTTTCTACAGTGGTGTTCGGCTAATCCATCCACTAACCTGCCTTACCCTTAGGTAAGCAGTACAGATTTTTATCAGGTTTACTCCCCTAGACAGGTTGCCAACCAAGGCTGACGAGTCCCATCCACCCGGATTTGTATAAGGTTGTCTCCCCTAGATGAGTTGCCGACCAAGGCTAACGAGTCCCATCCACCCGTATAAAATATATATATATATATATATATATATATATATATATATATATATATATATATATATATATATATATATATATACCCTTTATATATATATATATATATATATATATATATATATATATATATATATATATATAGTTACATACATATTATTTATATATATATTGTTCATATTATATTTTTTCCAGATTGCTGTAGGAACAATATCGCTTATATATTTCTTTTAATTCATCCCTTTTATATATTGTATTTGCAAATATATTTAAATAATTTACTTTAAGCTTCTAATAAGCCTAAAGAAGGTTATGAAACTCTGCGAATTAAACGAACTGTACGTTATGTTTTCCTTCCACTTACAAAATAAGCCAAGTGTCTCAAAAATGTCAACTATTTCCTTAACAATATCGGGTGCGTCGTATTGGGGATTACTATCGTATTTAAAACAAAAAATTATATATATATATATATATATATATATATATATATATAATATATATATATATATATATATATATATATATTATATATATATATATATACTGTATATATATATATATATATATATATCTATATATATATATATATATATATATATACGGTATATATATATATACAGTATATATATATATTTATATATACCGGTATACAGTATAATATTATATATATATATATATATATATATATATATATATATATATATATATATTAATGAATTATTTGATTGATCCATGATATGATACTGAGACACAGCAGTTTCTTGGTTTCCAAATAGTTATCAATAATTCAGTTGGTAAAGCCGGAGTCACACAAGCAACTTTATCGGCTACTGTACGTGTATCGGACCCTTGAATTCAATTCAATTCAATTTATCAACATAAGTGTGCTGTGTATTTATCAACATAAATGTGCTGTGTATTTATCAACATAAGTGTGCTGTGTATTTATCAACATAAGTGTGCTGTGTATTTATCAACATAAGTGTGCTGTGTATTTATCAACATAAGTGTGCTGTGTATTTATCAACATAAGTGTGCTGTGTATTCGTATATATTCAATTGGATTGTATACGTTTAGGAGCTATAAGACAAAAAGAGAAAATTGTCAGATTGTAGATTTTATTTTAACTATTGTTTGACTCGGATACTGTGACTCCGATACATCCACCGCTAAAGAGTTCGTGTGACACCGGCTTAACCCATTCAGTACCGGTGACGTCTTTTTCAATATATTCTGGCAACTTTAGATAATATCATTCAGCTTAGGAAGGACCTCGAACAATTAAAAGGCTATAGACAATCTAATCTAATCCTTTTAGGTACTACAGATCCTTCCTACGCTGAATAAATCCATCTAATGGTTGCCAGAATATCATGAAAAGGAGGTCTCCGGTACAGAAGGGGTTAAGGGACTATTATTTCCGTCAAGTTAAAACAAAATGGAGTACGGAAAACCTCAAACAAATCGTACATACCAACGACAAACACTCAATCAGGGACATTTCTTCAAAACATACATTTGTTTTTACACATCCATAAACGAATATCAAACAGGAATATATTGTTTCGGTCAATTTATTGACAGAAGGTATGTTTTTTTCACAAATGGTTAAGTATTTGTATATGATTTTATAAGTAGAATTGACTAGGTGATGCCATAATTTCCGTCTAGGTAATTGAATATGTTTAGTAATAAATAATGTAATGAAAATGTAAAGGTGATATTATTTGCTTTGGAGTCAAATCGAAAACAAAAGATTTGACAAAAATCCCCCCCCCCCCCCCCGATGCGCTAGCTCGGATTATGTGGCAGAGGGTTTACATGAACGCATCTTCCCGCAATGCTTATCCACAACTGTGATCTGATAACATCCGAAGCATATTGTTCTAGGGTTGCTGTCACTTATAATAATCTATCTTTATTGTGGATACCGACACCAATATGAAATCTCATGTTACAAAGTTAAGGTAAAAAAACTTTCGTATAAATCTTCCTTCAGTCAGAGGGCAAAATTAGAAAAGAAGCTATAGACAGTGAAAAGACTATTCCCCCCCCCCCCCTCTATGACCTACTCTCACCCTTATTCTTATCTGGTATAGGGGGGAGGGGGGGAGAGAGAGTATGTTGGGGCCTTACATGTTTTATTGCCTTACTTTAGAGATTGAAAGACGTTTCCCCTCGTTAGTTAGCCGATTATAAGAAGTTTCACCCATTCCGGTGTGTGTGTGTGGTGGGGGGGGGGGGGGGGGGGGGGCGATAGCAAGTGTGTAATTTAGAAGAAACCGTCCTTCGGCCAGGACACTCTTCTACAAGAAAATTAACATAGGCCTATTTACAGTACCTTGAAGCTGGTGTGGTTGGCGTTTTTTCTTCTTTTTTTTTAGTTTGAAGGCTGTCTGGGGAGACGTTTTCTTAGTCAAGGAGACAAACTATAATAAAATTGCTCGAAAATATCAATCAAAACCCCCAATAACAATTAATACATCATAACACTCAGAGACGCCAGATAATGCTAATTAATATTATTTAATGTTGCCACAAACTGACCTGCATGGGCGAGTCGATGATCTCGTTGGTATCGAGACTTCCCGAGACCATGTGCGAGACCAAGGCGTCGGGTAGCACTAGCAGCAGCACACCGAAGAGGACAGTCACCACCACCCTAGGCCCCGCCGCCATCTTTATTTGCTTACGTTCGATCAGCTGAGATTGAGGGCGTGAAACAATGTAAACAAAGGACTGCTGGTGCGTGAGCCGGAGGTCGTTCGCGCGAACTTCTAAAAGTTGCAAGGAAACTTGATTTAACAAGATTTCGGAGACAGTGTAAGCCTCTTTTAATTACGATGTCTTAGGTGCCGAAAAGCGCTTGTATCTAGAAGGGATCTGGAGCAAACAAAAGGGAATACCGAGACTTTTGAGATTTACCGCGACAATGATAACTTGAAGTCACCGAACCCAGCACGAAGGACTGGAATAAGTTAGCTGCTCTCGCCCAGCGCGGGGTTTACAATGAAAGATCGGGCTACGGTGTGCGGGTTTATATAGGCTTGCATCCCCTCCACCCACCACCCACCACCCACCCTTCTTCGGGATTTTGGGGTTTCCTACGCCTGCGTCGCTCCGCCCCTCCACGCCCACTGCCCCATACAGCGCCGCCACTACGCAACTCTGGGCGTAGTGGGTGGTAGCGGTGAATGGAGTGGTGATAGGGATGATGATTGTGGGGGAGTGAATGGATGATGACAAATATTGTGGGAAAAGGAATACGTGATGAAAAAGTGGTGTTCGAAACTGAAGTGGTGAGAGGTAAGGTGAATGGGTGGTGATAGTTGCGGTGTTGGTGATTGTGGGGGAGTGAGTGGGTGGTGATAATTGTGATGTTGATGATTAGTGTGGTGAAGTGAATAGGTGATGGCAAGAAATATGGTGAGTAGAATGAATGATGGTGATAAAAATTGTGATGTTAGCGCTTGGAGTGGTGATTGGTAGGTGATGGATATAACTATGATCTTGGGGAAGTAAATGGATGATGGTTACAAATTGTGGTGAGGGGTTTGAAGTGAGATGAACGAGTGATAATAATGATGGTGTTGGTTATCGGGGTGGTGAGAAGATGGTCGTTTTTTCTGGCCCCCCTTCGCCCTCATGTTTAGCCCCGTTAGTTTTCACATTTCAAGACGTTCGGCCCATTAATTTTGCGATTGTAAGACCTTTCATCCGATTTCTTTGTCCATAGTAAGACCCTGCGTGCCAATTAGGTGTCGATTTTTCCTGGTGAGCGATAGCGAGCCTATATTTTAAGAGGAACCGGCCCTACCGAAAAATGTACATATGTAGCTAGAAGGGAGATTTTGGGTATTTTTTCTTTTATTTTAAGCTTAATGGATATCTAGGGGGAAAACTAACAATATAATATATATATAAATATATCGACCCATAATAAACCCTTCCCCCTTATCACATCGAGACATTTCAAGACATTTCCAGACGTTCGGCCCATTAATTTTGCGATTTTAAGACCTTTCATCCGATTTCTTTGTCAATAGTAAGACCCTTCGTGCCAATTAGACGTTAGAGAGTTGACTGCGTGATGGTAAACTTTGGTGGAGGTGAGGGTGTTGATTATAACTTTGGTGGAGGTGAGGGTGTTGATTATAACTTTGGTGGAGGTGAGGGTGTTGATTATAACTTTGGTGGAGGTGAGGGTGTTGATTATAACTTTGGTGGAGGTGAGGGTGTTGATTATAACTTTGGTGGAGGTGAGGGTGTTGATTATAACTTTGGTGGAGGTGAGGGTGTTGATTATAACTTTGGTGGAGGTGAGGGTGTTGATTATAACTTTGGTGGAGGTGAGGGTGTTGATTATAACTTTGGTGGAGGTGAGGGTGTTGATTATAACTTTGGTGGAGGTGAGGGTGTTGATTATAACTTTGGTGGAGGTGAGGGTGTTGATTATAACTTTGGTGGAGGTGAGGGTGTTGATTATAAGTTGATTATAACTTTGGTGGAGGTGAGGGTGTTGATTATAACTTTGGTGGAGGTGAGGGTGTTGATTATAACTTTGGTGGAGGTGAGGGTGTTGATTATAACTTTGGTGGAGGTGAGGGTGTTGATTATAACTTTGGTGGAGGTGAGGGTGTTGATTATAAGTGAATGGCAGTGGTGATTGGCTACACTGTTAACCCCTTCTGTACCGGCGACGTCTTTTGTATTATATTATAGCTATATTTAGACCATATTTTTTATTATATTATAGCTATATTTAGACCATATTTTGCAGCTTAAGAAGGATTTGGGGTGGTAAAAAGGGTTAAGTGAGATAGTTCGAAGCCTGTCAATTGCTGGAAGCCTTTTTTTAACTAAATGCAATCGTTTAATAGTAGCAAGAATGAAATTAAAAGGACGGCACCGGTACAGAATGGGTTAACAAATAGATAGGTATACTAAAGGTGTATAATTGGGTATATTTATAGAGTTACACCTTTCTATCATTATATTTAACGGGTATTTTGCTGTCATATACCAATTTGATAACGGTATATGGTTATGGGCACTTTATATACCCTTTTCATACCCATATCCTTTAGAGTGAAGTGGTGAGAGTATTAGTGTAAGGTAAATAGATGACGATTATGATAATGGTTATGATTGAAGTGGTGATTGGGAATTAAGTGGTGAACATAAACCTATTATTGTAAGGTATATAGATGACGGTAATATGTTGATGGTGATGATTGAAGTGGTGATTGGGAATTAAGTGGTGAACATAAACCTATTATTGTAAGGTATATAGATGACGGTAATATGATGATGGTGATGATTGAAGTGGTGAACATTGGCCTATTATTTTACCCTATATACTGTAGATGATGGTAAAAGTGATGATGGTGATGATTGGCAAGTGGTGAACATCGACCTATAATTGTAACTTATATAGATGATGGTAAAATGGTGATGGTGATAATTGAAGTAGTGATTGGGTAGTGGTGAATATATGCCTATTATTGTAACATATACTGTAGATGGTGGTAACAGTGGTGATGGTGATGATTGATGTGGTGATTAGGTAGTAGTGAGAGTATTGTTGTAAAGTTAATATATGAGGGTAAAAAGTGGTGATGGTGATGATTGAAGTAGTGATTGGGTAGTGGTGAGGGTATTTGTTTACGGTAATTAAAGTGGTGATTATGTAGTAGTGAGAGTATTGTTGTAAAGTTAATTTAATAGATGAGGGTAAAAAGTGGTGATGGTGATGATTGAAGTAGTGATTGGGTAGTGGTGAGGGTATTTGTTTACGGTAATTAAAGTGGTGATTATGTAGTAGTGAGAGTATTGTTGTAAAGTTAATTTAATAGATGAGGGTAAAAAGTGGTGATGGTGATGATTGAAGTAGTGATTGGGTAGTGGTGAGGGTATTTGTTTACGGTAATTAAAGTGGTGATTATGTAGTAGTGAGAGTATTGTTGTAAAGTTAATTTAATAGATGAGGGTAAAAAGTGGTGATGGTGATGATTGAAGAGGCGATTGGGTAGTGGTGAGGGTATTTGCTTACGTTAAGGGGAGATGGGTCGTTTTTCTGGACCCATTTCTCCCTCGTGTTTAGCCCCATTAGTTTTGAAATAGTAAAACGCTCGGCCCGTTAGTTTGGTGATTTTAACACCTTTAGCTCCATTTTGTTGTCAATGTTAAGACCTATCGTGCCATGTAGGTGCCGATGTTTTCCTGGCGAGCAATAGCGAGCCTGTAATTATAGGAGGAACCGGCCTTCGGTCGGGACATTTTTCTACCGAAAAATTTCATAATTTATCTTGAGGGGGATCTAGAGGATGTATTTATCTTGAGGGGGATCTAGAGGATGTATCTTGAGGGGGATCTAGAGGATGTATTATCTTGAGGGGGATCTAGAGGATGTATTATCTTGAGGGGGATCTAGAGGATGTATTATCTTGAGGGGGATCTAGAGGATGTATTTATCTTGAGGGGGATCTAGAGGATGTATCTTGAGGGGGATCTAGATGATGTATCTTGAGGGGGATCTAGAGGATGTATCTTGAGGGGGATCTAGAGGATGTATTATCTTGAGGGGGATCTAGAGGATGTATTTATCTTGAGGGGGATCTAGAGGATGTATCTTGAGGGGGATCTAGAGGATGTATCTTGAGGGGGATCTAGAGGATGTATTTATCTTGAGGGGGATCTAGAGGATGTATTATCTTGAGGGGGATCTAGAGGATGTATCTTGAGGGGGATCTAGAGGATGTATCTTGAGGGGGATCTAGAGGATGTATCTTGAGGGGGATCTAGAGGATGTATCTTGAGGGGGATCTAGAGGATGTATTTATCTTGAGGGGGATCTAGAGGATGTATTATCTTGAGGGGATCTAGAGGATGTATCTTGAGGGGGATCTAGAGGATGTATCTTGAGGGGGATCTAGAGGATGTATCTTGAGGGGGATCTAGAGGATGTATCTTGAGGGGAATCTAGAGGATGTATCTTGAGGGGGATCTAGAGGATGTATCTTGAGGGGGATCTAGAGGATGTATCTTGAGGGGGATCTAGAGGATGTATCTTGAGGGGGATCTAGAGGATGTATCTTGAGGGGGATCTAGAGGATGTATCTTGAGGGGGATCTAGAGGATGTATCTTGAGGGGGATCTAGAGGATGTATCTTGAGGGGGATCTAGAGGATGTATCTTGAGGGGGATCTAGAGGATGTATTTCTAAGTTTGAGGAAGGTCTGGCGAGGAAACTAAAAATAAAAAATTAATAAATAGACCAAAAAAACCACCACTACCCCCTTCATGAGAGTGGTGATCGTGTAGTGGTGAGGGTACTATTGAGTATTGAGAGTAATTGTGAGAGTATTATTGATGGTGGTTAAACATGTTGATGATGGTGGTGATTAACGGGATGGTGGTTGGTTATTGCTTGTATGGGGAGATAAGTCGCCTTCTAGACAACCTTCTCCCTCATCTTTAGCTTCATTAGTTTGGCGATTTTATGAACTTTCGCCCCATTTCTGTCAATTTTAAGACCTTTCCTGTCATTTAGATGTAAAAAAAATCCTGGCGAGCGATAGCGAGCCTGTTATTTAAGAGGAACCGGCCTTCGGCCGGGACATTTTGCTTCCGAAAATGTACAAATGTATCTTGAAAGGGGGCGTCTTTTTAAGCTTGATGGAAACTAGAAACTAGAAAAGACCAAAAAGTGAACCATTTGCCCTTAACCCCTTGAGGAGTACACTGTATAAACTAGACAAGTATAATACAAGTCAATAAGATAAGTGGGTATAATACGGATATAACCTTTATGTTCTTATATTACCTAGGTATACTATTCTTTATATATTATGGACACATTATGTACCCTTTTCATACCCAGGTTATATATAGTGCGTTTATATATAATGCGTTTAATAGTTTATTCTGGCTTTCATTATACTATTTTGTTTAGACTAGGAAGGACCTGTGGGAGTTAGAGGGTTAATTTAAGATCGAGTTTACCACTTTGATTACCAAGGTCGTTTCTAAGCTGTATATAATCGGCTAATAATAACCATAATTAAATGAAGAACCGCGTCACCAAATCCTGAAGGAGTTAAGGGAAGGTTTTTTAGTTTCGCTATCGCTCGCCAGGAAAAAATCGACACCTATAATTAAAAAATTGACAGAAATGGAGCGAAAGTTCTTAAAATTGCCAAACTAATCGGGCGAACGTCGTAAAATCTCAAAAGTAATGGGGCTAAATATGAGGGAGAAAGGGGTCCAGAAAAAATCCTTTAAGTGGAAATCTCCCTTTAAGTGGATATATGTGGTGATTGTGTACACTCTAGATAATATGGGTATGACAATGGTCAATAAAGTGTCCGTAGCAATATACCCTTATCAAGTAGATATATTGGCAGTAATACCTTTATTACTATAAGAGTGTAAAGGTATATCACTATCAATATACCCAATTATCTTATATGACTTTCTTCTCTCTCTCTCTCTCTCTCTCTCTCTCTCTCTCTCTCTCTCTCTCTCTCTCTCTCTCTCTCTCTCTCTCTCTCTCTCTCTCTCTCTCTCTCTTCTGTACAGTGTGAGGTCAAGGAAAGAACTGCAAGGTGACTGGTTAACACACTGGTGCGACGTTTTGGCGGAATGTATTATTATGTCTATTATCATTATTGAGAATTAGATTGTTTATGTCATTACCGAGCAATGTATTTTTAGTCTACCCCCTACACATCACCTTCAAGCAAAAAACAAAAAAGTAATAATAATAATAATAATAATAATAATAATAATAATAATAATAATAATAATACAAATATTAATAATAATAATAATGTAGGTGTGCAATTTTCGCATTACAAAAAAAATGCATACGCAACTCTGCGACCTAGAATTCTGCAAGTAGTATTGAATCTCTTAGGTAAAATCGGTATACAGTATATATATATATATATATATATATATATATATATATATATATATATATATATATATGGATAAAAAACACCATCTGAGGAAGAGCACTGTATTGACAACGTTTCGCAGATAGCTTCATCAGGTCACTATCAGCTATCAGCGAAACGTTGTCAATAGAGTGCTCTTCCTCAGATGGTGTTTTTTATCCATTCTGTCTACTTTTCAAGTACCACTCAACACATATATATATATATATATATATATATATATATATACTAAATGTTTTTATACTCGCAGCCGGACTTGAACCACCGAAAGTCAGAACAAGTACCCATACTTTAATCCACTATACCACAGCGTGATATAGAGGATACTTGTGTGCAGTGGATTAAAGCATAGACACTCGTCCTGACTGTTGGTGGTTCATGTCCACTTGGGAGTATACATATATAATTACATTTATAATCGCATTGAATCTAAACCATTGGAATACTTATCTATAATAAGGTCAGCGTAACATTATTTTGTAGCATTTTGAATATGGTGTAATTCAAATTTAGAATATATATAAGAAAGAAATCGTGACCATAATCTGTGACCTTCACCAATCACCTTGACCTTTGAATAACAAAAACACAAAATTTGGACAATCGTTGCATTGACCAACCGAATTTGCCAGCAAAATTTGGTGACGATACGTAACCCGTTCAGTACAGTTCTGTTAGTTTCATTTCATACTTGATATTAAGACGATTGTATTTAGTTTATGAAGGGCCTCAATAAATTTAGCAGGCTTTCAACTATCTTAATTAACCCTTTTTACTACCACAGATCCTTCATACGCTCCACAAAATCGTCTAATTATAGCTAGACTACAATAAAAAAGACGTCACCGGTACACAAAGGTTTAAACAGTCTAGGACGAGTTTAAAGAAAATTAGTAAACTCTTGTTTTGTCTTTGACCTTGACTTTTAACCGTAAGTATTATAATATATATACAGTATATATATATATATATATATATATATATATATATATGATTGAAATATATGATATTTAAGTAAAATGCAACTAACAGTCGTCAGCTTATCAGAAATTGAGTATTTTTTAAGATAACGTTAACTTATGACCTTGGCCTGTGACCTTGACCTTTATGTAGGATTATATTTTTGTTTGCTTTAATGTAACCCTAGAAAATCAAATAAGTGTGTCAAATTTCATTAACAATTATTAATTTGTTTCAGAGGTATTAACCCGTCCAGCACCAGCGATGCGTCTGGCGCATCGGCGATGTATGTAACGCACAGCCCCAGCGACGCGTCTGACGAGTCACCCTAATTGCTCCGACCGTAACCTCAGGTGTAGCCACTCGAGAGGACTCAGATTTGTATGGGAACTGTGTACGTATCCCACGCAACCGTGCCGATGGTTGAAAACTCTCAAAGTCCACGTGCGTGCGCGTGAGCGCGCAATAACCTGTTTTTTTGGGGTAATTGCCTTCAATTTTTTACTCTTGTAAAATACGTTTTCGGGGGCTCTGTAGGACCATTCTTTAAGCTTTTTGAACGTTTTTTCGTGGTTTTTCCTTCATTCCTAACCCATTCGCTATTGTTTCTGGAATAAAACCATTTTTTGAAAACCGGCCGGGTTCTGGTGAACAAAATATACAAAACTAGCCGGGGCTCCACGGGTTAAAGGAATAGTTGACCTTGACCTTCATGATGTCTGAAAAATTAATATTTTAATTTTCCCTTAAAGCACAACTATCTCAACAAATTTTGTGAAGTTTACATGCATATTAAAGAAATTAGCTTATTGACCTTATATTTGATGTTGACCTGTGACCTTGACCTATCAAATGGAATTATGTTCATACTTGTATGACCTTGGTCTAGGCATTCCGAATATGCATGATATGCCTAATCAGAATCTTACATTAAATAGGAAATACTAGTAAAAATCATATTTCGAACTTTAACCTTTACCATTGACCTTGACCTTCGACCTTAGAATTTCTTATCCAGGATTTAGTTAGCTTAACAGCGATGTTCATATTAACTAGAATTATGAATATGGTGTAATGCGTATAAACACATATTGATTACAAATAGTGATCATATACTGTGACCTTGACCTTTGACCTTTGACTTAAAATAAAATACATATATTTGGATGGTCGTCGCATTGACCAACAGAATTTGCCTGTATAATTTGGTGACAATACATTAAACAGTCTAGGAGGAGTTTAGGGTAAATGACAAATACTCTTGCTTTGACCCTGACCTCTGACCTTAACTATTACAATATTTATGTGAAATTTGAAATACCGGTAGGCCTCTATGATATTTAAGTAATAAGCCATAACACAGCCAGTTTTCCAAAATTTGAGTTATCTTTTTTAATAAATAAAAAAAGTTGACCTTTGACCTTGACCTGTGTCCTTGACCTTTATGTAAGAGTACATTTTTGTTTGCATTGACATTGCCCATGAAAATCAAATAAGCATGCCTAATTTCATTAAACCCATCAGTTAGTTTCATATATATTAATAAAATAGTTGACCTTGACCTTTGACCTTTATCTTGACCTTTATATGTCTCAACATTTATTATTTTCCTTTTCACTTAAAGTGCAACTATCTCACCAAATTATGTGAAGTTTGCATGAAAAGTAAAGAAAATATCATATTGACCTTTTATTTGACATTGACCTTTCATATGGAATTGACTAGTTTCTTGTATGACCTTGGCCTAGGTATTCCGAATATACATGGTAAACCTAGTGAGAATATAAGTTAGTATAAGAAATGCTAGTAAAAACCCATTTTGACCTTTGACCTTGAACTTTGACCTTACCCTTTAAAATATTTATCTAAGATTTGGGCAATACGATATTAAGGTTACCAGTAACTTGTATTGTGAAAATGAAGATATTTGAGTAAAAAGTAAAATAAATAGTAAAATTTGACCTTTGACCTTGACCTGTGACCTGGACCTTTATACCTTTTGATACCTTTTGATGTGTTCGCCGCTTTTCTAGCGGCACCAAGGAGCGCGACGTCCCTCGTTATGGGTGGTGATTTGGTGCAGTAGACTGTTTGAAGCGACAGCTCGCTCCCTTGCGAGGATGGGCTCGTCTGGCACTTTTTGCAGTTCGACATCTAGGGCTCTCTTGAAGTTGTCTAACGAGATGTCCCTCATGTCTCTTACTCGCCGTGGGAGTTTGTTGAAGAGAAGTGGGCCTCTGTGTGATAACCAGCCCTCTCGCAGAGAGCCCATAGCATCCCCGGGGGATTTCGCATTCCCAGCCTCTCCTATCACTGAATTTCATGACTATCGGAGTATGTAGGTTTGGTACTAAACCCTCTGCGATTTTCCACGTGTATATTATTAGGTAACGTTCTCTTCTACGTTCCAGTGAGTACAGATTCAGTGCTCTTAAACGCTCCCAATAGTGTAGATGTTTTATCGAACTTATATGCGAAGTGAAATTTCTTTGTAAACTCTCTACGTCATTTATTTCACCTGCTTTGTATGGGGATGTTAATACGCTACAATATTCAAGCCGCGGTAGCACTAGAGATTTGAAGAGCGTTATCATAGGCAATTCACCGCGTGTTTTAAAAGTACGCAGAATCCAACCTGTTAGACGTTTCGCAGCCGCCACTTTGACCTGGTTATGTACTTTGAAACCCATATTTTCAGATATTACTACCCCAAGGTCTTTCACACTGTCTTTCCGTTCTATTATGTGGTTAGATTCTGTTAAGTAATTTGTAATTTCTTTAACACCATTATTATCTCCGTACCGTATTAATTGGAATTTTTCCTCATTGAATTGCATGTTGTTTTCCCTGGTCCACTGGAACGGTACAGTGTACCCCTATGTCAATATTGTGACCTCCATACCGGTCAGACCTCATATAGCAAGCTAATGATATTGTGGCTCCAGACACTATATACAACCCTCAACACAATCCACTATTAATATAACGAGTACCTGGTGTACCATAGCCGGTACAGTGTACCCCTATGTCATTATTGTGACCTCCATACCGGTCAGACCTCGTATAGCAAGCTAATGATATTGTGGCTCCAGATACTATCTACAACCCTCAACACAATCCATTATTAATATAACGAGTACCTGGTGTACCCTAGCCGGTATAGTGTACCCCTATGTCAATATTGTGACCTCCATACCGGTCAGACCTCAAATATAGCAAGCTAATGATATTGTGGCTCCAGACACTATCTACAACCCTCAACACAATCCACTATTACTATAACGAGTACCTGGTGTACCATAGCCGGTACAGTGTACCCATATGTTAATATTGTGACCTCCATACCGGTCAGACCTCATATAGCAAGTTAATGATATTGTGGCTCCAGACACTATCTACAACCCTCAACACAATCCACTGTTAATATAACGAGTACCTGGTGTACCCTAGCCGGAACAGTGTACCCCTATGACAATATTGTGACCTCCATACCGGTCAGACCTAATATAGCAAGCTAATGATATTGTGATTCCAGACACTATCTACAACCCTCAACACAATCCACTATTAATATAACGAGTACCTGGTGTACCATAGCCGGTACAGTATACCCCTATGTCAATATTGTGACCTTCATACCGGTCAGACCTCATATAGCAAGCTAATGATATTTGTGGCTCCAGACACTATATACAACCCTCCAACACAATCCACTATTAATATAACGAGTACCTGGTGTACCATAGCCGGTACAGTGTACCCCTATGTCATTATTGTGACCTCCAAACCGGTCAGACCTCATATAGCAAGCTAATGATATTGTGGCTCCAGATTCTATCTACAACCCTCAACACAATCAACTATTAATATAATGAGTACCTGGTGTTCCATAGCTGGTACAGTGTACCACTTTGTCAATATTGTGACCTCCATACCGCTCAGACCTCATATAGCAAACAAATGATATTGTGGCTCCAGACACTATCTACAACCCTCAACACAATCCACTATTAATATAACGAGTACCTGGTGTACCATAGCCGGTACAGTATACCCCTATGTCAATATTGTGACCTTCATACCGGTCAGACCTCATATAGCAAGCTAATGATATTGTGGCTCCAGACACTATCTACATCCCTCAACACAATCCATTATTAATATAATGAGAACCTGGTGTGCCATAGCCGGTACAGTGTACCCCTATGTCAATATTGTGACCTTCATACCGGTCAGACCTCATATAGCAAGCTAATGATATTGTGGCTCCAGACACTATCTACATCCCTCAACACAATCCATTATTAATATAACGATAACTTGGTGTACCATAGCCGGTACAGTGTACCCTTATGTCAATATTGTGACCTCCAAACCGGTCAGACCTCATATAGCAAGCTAATGATATTGTGGCTCCAGATACTATCTACAACCCTCAACACAATCCACTGTTAATATAACGAGTACCTGGTGTACCCTAGCCGGTACAGTGTACCCCTATGTCAATATTGTGACCTCCATACCGGTCAGACCTCATATAGCAAGCTAATGATATTGTGGCTCCAGACACTATATACAGTACAACCCACAACACAATCCACTATTAATATAACGATTACCTGGTGTACCATAGCCGGTACAGTGTACCCCTATGTCAATATTGTGACCTCCATACCGGTCAGACCTCTTATAGCAAGCTAATGATATTGTGGCACCAGACACTATCTACAACCCTAAACACAATCCACTATTAATATAACGAGTACCTGGTGTACCATAGCCGGTACAGTGTACCCCTATGTCAATATTGTGACCTCCATACCGGTCAGACCTCAAATATAGCAAGCTAATGATATTGTGGCTCCAGACACTATCTACAACCCTCAACACAATCCACTATTACTATAACGAGTACCTGGTGTACCATAGCCGGTACAGTGTACCCATATGTTAATATTGTGACCTCCATACCGGTCAGACCTCATATAGCAAGTTAATGATATTGTGGCTCCAGACACTATCTACAACCCTCAACACAATCCACTGTTAATATAACGAGTACCTGGTGTACCCTAGCCGGTACAGTATACCCCTATGACAATATTGTGACCTCCATACCGGTCAGACCTAATATAGCATAGCAAGCTAATGATATTGTGATTCCAGACACTATCTACAACCCTCAACACAATCCACTATTAATATAACGAGTACCTGGTGTACCATAGCCGGTACAGTATACCCCTATATCAATATTGTGACCTTCATACCGGTCAGACCTCATATAGCAAGCTAATGATATTGTGGCTCCAGACACTATATACAACCCTCAACACAATCCACTATTAATATAACGAGTACCTGGTGTACCATAGCCGGTACAGTGTACCCCTATGTCATTATTGTGACTTCCAAACCGGTCAGACCTCATATAGCAAGCTAATGATATTGTGGCTCGAGATTCTATCTACAACCCTCAACACAATCCACTATTAATATAATGAGTACCTGGTGTTCCATAGCCGGTACAGTGTACCACTTTGTCAATATTGTGACCTCCATACCGCTCAGACCTCATATAGCAAACAAATGATATTGTGGCTCCAGACACTATCTACAACCCTCAACACAATCCACTATTAATATAACGAGTACCTGGTGTACCATAGCCGGTACAGTATACCCCTATGTCAATATTGTGACCTTCATACCGGTCAGACCTCATATAGCAAGCTAATGATATTGTGGCTCCAGACACTATCTACATCTCTCAACACAATCCATTATTAATATAATGAGAACCTGGTGTGCCATAGCCGGTACAGTGTACTCCTATGTCAATATTGTGACCTTCATACCGGTCAGACCTCATATAGCAAGCTAATGATATTGTGGCTCCAGACACTATCTACATCCCTCAACACAATCCATTATTAATATAACGAGAACTTGGTGTACCATAGCCGGTACAGTGTACCCTTATGTCAATATTGTGACCTCCAAACCGGTCAGACCTCATATAGCAAGCTAATGATATTGTGGCTCCAGATACTATCTACAACCCTCAACACAATCCACTATTAATATAACGAATACCTGGTGTACCATAGCCGGTACAGTGTACACCTATGTCAATATTGTGACCTCCATACCGCTCAGACCTCATATAGCAAACAAATGATATTGCGGCTCCAGACACTATCTACAACCCTCAACACAATCCACTATTAATAAAACGAATACCTGTTGTACAATAGCCGGTACAGTGTACCCCTATGTCAATATTGTGACCTCCATACCGGTCAGACCTCATATAGCAAGCTAATGATATTGTGGCTCCAGACACTCAATACAACCCTCAACACAATCCACTATTAATATAACGAGTACCTGGTGTACCATAGCCGGTACAGTGTACCCCCTATGTCATTATTGTGACCTCCATACCGGTCAGACCTCGTATAGCAAGCTAATGATATTGTGGCTCCAGATACTATCTACAACCCTCAACACAATCCATTATTAATATAACGAGTACCTGGTGTACCCTAGCCGGTATAGTGTACCCCTATGTCAATATTGTGACCTCCATACCGGTCAGACCTCAAATATAGCAAGCTAATGATATTGTGGCTCCAGACACTATATACAACCCTCAACACAATCCACTATTAATATAACGAGTACCTGGTGTACCATAGCCGGTATAGTGTACCCCTATGTCATTATTGTGACCTCCATACCGGTCAGACCTCGTATAGCAAGCTAATGATATTGTGGCTCCAGATACTATCTACAACCCTCAACACAATCCATTATTAATATAACGAGTACCTGGTGTTCCCTAGCCGGTATAGTGTACCCCTATGTTAATATTGTGACCTCCATACCGGTCAGACCTCATATAGCAAGTTAATGATATTGTGGCTCCAGACACTATCTACAACCCTCAACACAATCCACTGTTAATATAATGAGTACCTGGTGTACCCTAGCCGGTACAGTGTACCCCTATGACAATATTGTGACCTCCATACCGGTCAGACCTAATATAGCAAGCTAATGATATTGTGATTCCAGACACTATCTACAACCCTCAACACAATCCACTATTAATATAACGAGTACCTGGTGTACCATAGCCGGTACAGTATACCCCTATGTCAATATTGTGACCTTCATACCGGTCAGACCTCATATAGCAAGCTAATGAGATTGTGGCTCCAGACACTATATACAACCCTCAACACAATCCACTATTAATATAACGAGTACCTGGTGTACCATAGCCGGTACAGTGTACCCCTATGTCATTATTGTGACCTCCAAACCGGTCAGACCTCATATAGCAAGCTAATGATATTGTGGCTCCAGATTCTATCTACAACCCTCAACACAATCCACTATTAATATAATGAGTACCTGGTGTACCATAGCCGGTACAGTGTACCACTTTGTCAATATTGTGACCTCCATACCGCTCAGACCTCATATAGCAAACAAATGATATTGTGGCTCCAGACACTATCTACAACCCTCAACACAATCCACTATTAATATAACGAGTACCTGGTGTACCATAGCCGGTACAGTATACCCCTATGTCAATATTGTGACCTTCATACCGGTCAGACCTGATATAGCAAGCTAATGATATTGTGGCTCCAGACACTACCTACATCCCTCAACACAATCCATTATTAATATAATGAGAACCTGGTGTACCATAGCCGGTACAGTGTACCCCTATGTCAATATTGTGACCTTCATACCGGTCAGACCTCATATAGCAAGCTAATGATATTGTGGCTCCAGACACTATCTACATCCCTCAACACAATCCATTATTAATATAACGAGAACTTGGTGTACCATAGCCGGTACAGTGTACCCTTATGTCAATATTGTGACCTCCAAACCGGTCAGACCTCATATAGCAAGCTAATGATATTGTGGCTCCAGATACTATCTACAACCCTCAACACAATCCACTATTAATATAATGAGTACCTGGTGTACCATAGCCGGTACAGGGTACCACTTTGTCAATATTGTGACCTCCATACCACTCAGACCTCATATAGCAAACAAATGATATTGCGGCTCCAGACACTATCTACAACCCTCAACACAATCCACTATTAATAAAACGAATACCTGTTGTACAATAGCCGGTACAGTGTACCCCTATGTCAATATTGTGACCTCCATACCGGTCAGACCTCATATAGCAAGCTAATGATATTGTGGCTCCAGACACTCAATACAACCCTCAACACAATCCACTATTAATATAACGAGTACCTGGTGTACCATAGCCGGTACAGTGTACCCCTATGTCATTATTGTGACCTCCATACCGGTCAGACCTCGTATAGCAAGCTAATGATATTGTGGCTCCAGATACTATCTACAACCCTCAACACAATCCATTATTAATATAACGAGTACCTGGTGTACCCTAGCCGGTATAGTGTACCCCTATGTCAATATTGTGACCTCCATACCGGTCAGACCTCATATAGCAAGCTAATGATATTGTGGCTCCAGACACTATATACAACCCTCAACACAATCCACTATTACTATAACGAGTACCTGGTGTACCATAGCCGGTACAGTGTACCCATATGTTAATATTGTGACCTCCATACCGGTCAGACCTCATATAGCAAGCTAATGATATTGTGGCTCCAGACACTCAATACAACCCTCAACACAATCCACTATTAATATAACGAGTACCTGGTGTACCATAGCCGGTACAGTGTACCCCTATGTCATTATTGTGACCTCCATACCGGTCAGACCTCGTATAGCAAGCTAATGATATTGTGGCTCCAGATACTATCTACAACCCTCAACACAATCCATTATTAATATAACGAGTACCTGGTGTACCCTAGCCGGTATAGTGTACCCCTATGTCAATATTGTGACCTCCATACCGGTCAGACCTCATATAGCAAGCTAATGATATTGTGGCTCCAGACACTATATACAACCCTCAACACAATCCACTATTACTATAACGAGTACCTGGTGTACCATAGCCGGTACAGTGTACCCATATGTTAATATTGTGACCTCCATACCGGTCAGACCTCATATAGCAAGTTAATGATATTGTGGCTCCAGACACTATCTACAACCCTCAACACAATCCACTGTTAATATAACGAGTACCTGGTGTACCCTAGCCGGTACAGTGTACCCCTATGTCAATATTGTGACCTCCATACCGGTCAGACCTCATATAGCAAGCTAATGATATTGTGGCTCCAGACACTATATACAACCCTCAACACAATCCACTATTAATATAACGAGTACCTGGTGTACCATAGCCGGTACAGTGTACCCCTATGTCATTATTGTGACCTCCATACCGGTCAGACCTCGTATAGCAAGCTAATGATATTGTGGCTCCAGATACTATCTACAACCCTCAACACAATCCATTATTAATATAACGAGTACCTGGTGTACCCTAGCCGGTATAGTGTACCCCTATGTCAATATTGTGACCTCCATACCGGTCAGACCTCAAATATAGCAAGCTAATGATATTGTGGCTCCAGACACTATCTACAACCCTCAACACAATCCACTATTACTATAACGAGTACCTGGTGTACCATAGCCGGTACAGTGTACCCATATGTTAATATTGTGACCTCCATACCGGTCAGACCTCATATAGCAAGTTAATGATATTGTGGCTCCAGACACTATCTACAACCCTCAACACAATCCACTGTTAATATAACGAGTACCTGGTGTACCATAGCCGGTACAGTGTACCCCTATGACAATATTGTGACCTCCATACCGGTCAGACCTAATATAGCAAGCTAATGATATTGTGATTCCAGACACTATCTACAACCCTCAACACAATCCACTATTAATATAACGAGTACCTGGTGTACCATAGCCGGTACAGTATACCCCTATGTCAATATTGTGACCTTCATACCGGTCAGACCTCATATAGCAAGCTAATGATATTGTGGCTCCAGACACTATATACAACCCTCAACACAATCCACTATTAATATAACGAGTACCTGGTGTACCATAGCCGGTACAGTGTACCCCTATGTCATTATTGTGACCTCCAAACCGGTCAGACCTCATATAGCAAGCTAATGATATTGTGGCTCCAGATTCTATCTACAACCCTCAACACAATCAACTATTAATATAATGAGTACCTGGTGTTCCATAGCTGGTACAGTGTACCACTTTGTCAATATTGTGACCTCCATACCGCTCAGACCTCATATAGCAAACAAATGATATTGTGGCTCCAGACACTATCTACAACCCTCAACACAATCCACTATTAATATAACGAGTACCTGGTGTACCATAGCCGGTACAGTATACCCCTATGTCAATATTGTGACCTTCATACCGGTCAGACCTCATCAAAAGTACAGTAAAAGATCTAATTCACCTAAATGGTTTGACCATAATTGTGCTAGAGTAACTGAACAAAAAGCAATAGCCTACAATGCATACACAAGATCAAAAACACATGAAGCCTTTAATTACTTTAGAAACATCAGAAATCATGCCAAAACTGTATTAAACCTAACTAAATCAAACTTTCTCCATAAGCAGGCAAATAAACTTCTAAATAATCCAAATGATAACAAAATATTTTGGTCTACTCTTAACTCATTCAAATCCAACTTCACTACTGCTTCATCCATTCCACCATTAAAATCTCCGACTGGCAATCTTGTAAGTGACCCACGAGGTAAAGCTAACCTTCTTGCAGATATTTTCTCCACCAACTCAACCTTAGATGAAATAAATCAAGATGTCCCTGTACTTAATTTTAATTCACCTGAAATTCCCTCACTTAAGATCCACACCAGACATGTCAAAACTATTTTGCAGAATCTCTCAGTAGATAAGGCTCCTGGTCCAGATGAAATTCCTCCAATAGTACTTAAGAATTGCTCCTTGGTGCTCGCTCCTGTATTGGCAAAATTTTTCCGTCTGTGTACTCATACCTCATGCTTCCCAGTACCCTGGAAAGAAGCAAACATCCATCCAGTTCCTAAAAAAGGTGCCTCTTCAGATCCATCAAACTACAGACCAATAGCTATAACTTCCACTCTTGGCAAAGTTTTTGAAATTATATTAAATAATCACATAATTAAGCATCTGGAGAATAATAAATTAATCAGTGATAGGCAATATGGTTTTAGACGATGTCGATCAACTGCAGACATTCTTTGCCTTCTTACGCATCAAATCAACCAAGCTACAGACCAACATGGTGAAACACATACAATAGCACTGGATATATCAAAGGCATTTGATAGAGTCTGGCATCAATCCTTATTGTCGAAGATGTCACACTACGGCCTTGCATCATTAGTTCCACTAATTTCTTCTTATCTTCATAACAGAAAAATACGTGTAATGGTAGATGGCCTTTATTCTCAATTTCACTCAATAAATGCTGGTGTTCCCCAGGGATCAGTTTTGGCCCCAACTCTGTTCCTCATTCATATCAATGATCTCATATCTACCACTCATAATCCAATACATTCCTACGCAGATGACTCAACACTCCACAGTTCCTTCACATTTACCAATTCTTTCACCCAACCCGATCTTATAAATTCAAAAATAAACACTGCAATTTCTCTGAACCAGGACCTTTCTAGAATTAATGAATGGGGACAAGAGAATCTAGTTTCCTTTAATGCACAGAAAACCAAGTACATTCAATTTTCTAACCGACAGAATCTCACTGACTCCCATATTTTTTAATGATGTAAATATTCCCACTTCCCCTAGTATTGACATTCTCGGTGTAACATTAACTACTAACTTGAGCTGGACACATTATGTTAGAAGCATTGCTAAGAATGCCTCTAAAAAACTGGGACTCCTGTACAGAGTTCGAGAATTCTTCACTGACGAGCAGTTGGCCGTAATATATAAAAGTCATGTGCGCTCTCAGATGGATTACTGTTCACCTCTGTGGGGTGGAAGTGGAGTGGTTGCATTGAGGCAGTTGGACAAAATTCAAAATAAAGCTATTAGATTAATCAATAACCCTGCAATCACACAGGACCTTCCTACATTAGCCATACGAAGAAACGTTGCATCCCTTGCATTATTCTACAGATATTTTCACAGCAATTGTTCCGAGGAACTTGCTTCAATTGTGCCGCCTCTCCACATCTTTCCCCGTAGAACTAGGGCAGCTGAGAGCGCCCATGAATTTACACTTTCTCCTCCACAATGCAGAACTTCTGCTTATCAGAATTCATTTATCCCCAGAGCTACTACTCTTTGGAATTCACTTCCCTCGAATTGCTTTCCACAAACTTACAATCAACAAATGTTTAAATCCAGTTGTTACAAACATTTTATGAATGGAGGATGCCTTTAGGCACATGGACCTTTTTGTTTTATCTGTGTTTTTCCTTCCTCCGTTCATTGTCTCTTAAAAAAAAAAAAAAAAAAAAAAAAAATAGCAAGCTAATGATATTGTGGCTCCAGACACTATCTACATCCCTCAACACAATCCATTATTAATATAATGAGAACCTGGTGTGCCATAGCCGGTACAGTGTACCCCTATGTCAATATTGTGACCTTCATACCGGTCAGACCTCATATAGCAAGCTAATGATATTGTGGCTCCAGACACTATCTACATCCCTCAACACAATCCATTATTAATATAACGATAACTTGGTGTACCATAGCCGGTACAGTGTACCCTTATGTCAATATTGTGACCTCCAAACCGGTCAGACCTCATATAGCAAGCTAATGATATTGTGGCTCCAGATACTATCTACAACCCTCAACACAATCCACTGTTAATATAACGAGTACCTGGTGTACCCTAGCCGGTACAGTGTACCCCTATATCAATATTGTGACCTCCATACCGGTCAGACCTCATATAGCAAGCTAATGATATTGTGGCTCCAGACACTATATACAACCCTCAACACAATCCACTATTAATATAACGAGTACCTGGTGTACCATAGCCGGTACAGTGTACCCCTATGTCATTATTGTGACCTCCATACCGGTCAGACCTCGTATAGCAAGCTAATGATATTGTGGCTCCAGATACTATCTACAACCCTCAACACAATCCATTATTAATATAACGAGTACCTGGTGTACCCTAGCCGGTATAGTGTACCCCTATGTCAATATTGTGACCTCCATACCGGTCGGACCTCAAATATAGCAAGCTAATGATATTGTGGCTCCAGACACTATCTACAACCCTCAACACAATCCACTATTACTATAACGAGTACCTGGTGTACCATAGCCGGTACAGTGTACCCATATGTTAATATTGTGACCTCCATACCGGGCAGACCTCATATAGCAAGTTAATGATATTGTGGCTCCAGACACTATCTACAACCCTCAACACAATCCACTGTTAATATAACGAGTACCTGGTGTACCCTAGCCGGTACAGTGTACCCCTATGACAATATTGTGACCTCCATACCGGTCAGACCTAATATAGCAAGCTAATGATATTGTGATTCCAGACACTATCTACAACCCTCAACACAATCCACTATTAATATAACGAGTACCTGGTGTACCATAGCCGGTACAGTATACCCCTATGTCAATATTGTGACCTTCATACCGGTCAGACCTCATATAGCAAGCTAATGATATTGTGGCTCCAGACACTATATACAACCCTCAACACAATCCACTATTAATATAACGAGTACCTGGTGTACCATAGCCGGTACAGTGTACCCCTATGTCATTATTGTGACCTCCAAACCGGTCAGACCTCATATAGCAAGCTAATGATATTGTGGCTCGAGATTCTATCTACAACCCTCAACACAATCCACTATTAATATAATGAGTACCTGGTGTTCCATAGCCGGTACAGTGTACCACTTTGTCAATATTGTGACCTCCATACCGCTCAGACCTCATATAGCAAACAAATGATATTGTGGCTCCAGACACTATCTACAACCCTCAACACAATCCACTATTAATATAACGAGTACCTGGTGTACCATAGCCGGTACAGTATACCCCTGTGTCAATATTGTGACCTTCATACCGGTCAGACCTCATATAGCAAGCTAATGATATTGTGGCTCCAGACACTATCTACATCCCTCAACACAATCCACTATTAATATAATGAGAACCTGGTGTACCATAGCCGGTACAGTGTACCCCTATGTCAATATTGTGACCTTCATACCGGTCAGACCTCATATAGCAAGCTAATGATATTGTGGCTCCAGACACTATCTACATCCCTCAACACAATCCATTATTAATATAACGAGAACTTGGTGTACCATAGCCGGTACAGTGTACCCTTATGTCAATATTGTGACCTCCAAACCGGTCAGACCTCATATAGCAAGCTAATGATATTGTGGCTCCAGATACTATCTACAACCCTCAACACAATCCACTATTAATATAACGAATACCTGGTGTACCATAGCCGGTACAGTGTACCACTTTGTCAATATTGTGACCTCCATACCGCTCAGACCTCATATAGCAAACAAATGATATTGTGGCTCCAGACACTATCTACAACCCTCAACACAATCCACTATTAATAAAACGAATACCTGTTGTACAATAGCCGGTACAGTGTACCCCTATGTCAATATTGTGACCTCCATACCGCTCAGACCTCATATAGCAAACAAATGATATTGCGGCTCCAGACACTATCTACAACCCTCAACACAATCCACTATTAATAAAACGAATACCTGTTGTACAATAGCCGGTACAGTGTACCCCTATGTCAATATTGTGACCTCCATACCGGTCAGACCTCATATAGCAAGCTAATGATATTGTGGCTCCAGACACTCAATACAACCCTCAACACAATCCACTATTAATATAACGAGTACCTGGTGTACCATAGCCGGTACAGTGTACCCCTATGTCATTATTGTGACCTCCATACCGGTCAGACCTCGTATAGCAAGCTAATGATATTGTGGCTCAAGATACTATCTACAACCCTCAACACAATCCATTATTAATATAACGAGTACCTGGTGTACCCTAGCCGGTATAGTATACCCCTATGTCAATATTGTGACCTCCATACCGGTCAGACCTCAAATATAGCAAGCTAATGATATTGTGGCTCCAGACACTATCTACAACCCTCAACACAATCCACTATTACTATAACGAGTACCTGGTGTACCATAGCCGGTACAGTGTACCCCTATGTCAATATTGTGACCTCCATACCGGTCAGACCTCATATAGCAAGTTAATGATATTGTGGCTCCAGACACTATCTACAACCCTCAACACAATCCACTGTAACATAACGAGTACCTGGTGTACCCTAGCCGGTACAGTGTACCCCTATGTCAATATTGTGACCTCCATACCGGTCAGACCTCATATAGCAAGCTAATGATATTGTGGCTCCAGACACTATCTACAACCCTCAACACAATCCACTATTAATATAACGAGTACCTGGTGTACCATAGCCGGTACAGTGTACCCCTATGTCATTATTGTGACCTCCATACCGGTCAGACCTCGTATAGCAAGCTAATGATATTGTGGCTCCAGATACTATCTACAACCCTCAACACAATCCATTATTAATATAACGAGTACCTGGTGTACCCTAGCCGGTATAGTGTACCCCTATGTCAATATTGTGACCTCCATACCGGTCAGACCTCATATATCAAGCTAATGATATTGTGGCTCCAGACACTATCTACAACCCTCAACACAATCCACTATTACTATAACGAGTACCTGGTGTACCATAGCCGGTACAGTGTACCCATATGTTAATATTGTGACCTCCATACCGGTCAGACCTCATATAGCAAGTTAATGATATTGTGGCTCCAGACATTATCTACAACCCTCAACACAATCCACTGTTAATATAATGAGTACCTGGTGTACCCTAGCCGGTACAGTGTACCCCTATGACAATATTGTGACCTCCATACCAGTCAGACCTAATATAGCAAGCTAATGATATTGTGGCTCCAGACACTATCTACAACCCTCAACACAATCCACTATTAATATAACGAGTACCTGGTGTACCATAGCCGGTACAGTATACCCCTATGTCAATATTGTGACCTTCATACCGGTCAGACCTCATATAGCAAGCTAATGATATTGTGGCTCCAGACACTATATACAACCCTCAACACAATCCACTATTAATATAACGAGTACCTGGTGTACCATAGCCGGTACAGTGTACCCCTATGTCATTATTGTGACCTCCAAACCGGTCAGACCTCATATAGCAAGCTAATGATATTGTGGCTCCAGATTCTATCTACAACCCTCAACACAATACACTATTAATATAATGAGTACCTGGTGTACCATAGCCGGTACAGTGTACCACTTTGTCAATATTGTGACCTCCATACCGCTCAGACCTCATATAGCAAACAAATGATATTGTGGCTCCAGACACTATCTACAACCCTCAACACAATCCACTATTAATATAACGAGTACCTGGTGTACCATAGCCGGTACAGTGTACCCCTATGTCAATATTGTGACCTTCATACCGGTCAGACCTCATATAGCAAGCTAATGATATTGTGGCTCCAGACACTATCTACATCCCTCAACACAATCCATTATTAATATAATGAGAACCTGGTGTACCATAGCCGGTACAGTGTACCCCTATGTCAATATTGTGACCTTCATACCGGTCAGACCTCATATAGCAAGCTAATGATATTGTGGCTCCAGACACTATCTACATCCATCAACACAATCCATTATTAATAAAACGAGAACCTGGTGTACCATAGCCGGTACAGTGTACCCCTATGTCAATATAGTGACCTCCAAACCGGTCAGACCTCGTATAACAAGCTAATGATATTGTGGCTCCAGATACTATCTACAACCCTCAACACAATCCACTATTAATATAACGAGTACCTGGTGTACCATAGCCGGTACAGTGTACCCCTTTGTCAATATTGTGACCTCCATACCGGTCAGACCTCATATAGCAAACAAATTATATTGTGGCTCCACACACTATCTACAACCCTCAACACAATCCACTATTAATAAAACGAATACCTGTTGTACAATAGCCGGTACAGTGTACCCCTATGTCAATATTGTGACCTCCATACCGGTCAGACCTCATATAGCAAGCTAATGATATTGTGGCTCCAGACACTCAATACAACCCTCAACACAATCCACTATTAATATAACGAGTACCTGGTGTACCATAGCCGGTACAGTGTACCCCTATGTCATTATTGTGACCTCCATACCGGTCAGACCTCGTATAGCAAGCTAATGATATTGTGGCTCCAGATACTATCTACAACCCTCAACACAATCCATTATTAATATAACGAGTACCTGGTGTACCCTAGCCGGTATAGTGTACCCCTTTGTCAATATTGTGACCTCCATACCGGTCAGACCTCATATAGCAAGCTAATGATATTGTGGCTCCAGACACTATATACAACCCTCAACACAATCCACTATTAATATAACGAGTACCTGGTGTACCATAGCCGGTACAGTGTACCCCTATGTCATTATTGTGACCTCCAAACTGGTCAGACCTCATATAGCAAGCTAATGATATTGTGGCTCGAGATTCTATCTACAACCCTCAACACAATCCACTATTAATATAATGAGTACCTGGTGTTCCATAGCCGGTACAGTGTACCACTTTGTCAATATTGTGACCTCCATACCGCTCAGACCTCATATAGCAAACAAATGATATTGTGGCTCCAGACACTATCTACAACCCTCAACACAATCCACTATTAATATAACGAGTACCTGGTGTACCATAGCCGGTACAGTATACCCCTGTGTCAATATTGTGACCTTCATACCGGTCAGACCTCATATAGCAAGCTAATGATATTGTGGCTCCAGACACTATCTACAACCCTCAACACAATCCACTATTAATATAATGAGAACCTGGTGTGCCATAGCCGGTACAGTGTACCCCTATGTCAATATTGTGACCTTCATACCGGTCAGACCTCATATAGCAAGCTAATGATATTGTGGCTCCAGACACTATCTACATCCATCAACACAATCCATTATTAATAAAACGAGAACCTGGTGTACCATAGCCGGTACAGTGTACCCTTATGTCAATATTGTGACCTCCAAACCGGTCAGACCTCATATAGCAAGCTAATGATATTGTGGCTCCAGATACTATCTACAACCCTCAACACAATCCACTATTAATATAACGAGTACCTGGTGTACCATAGCCGGTACAGTGTACCACTTTGTCAATATTGTGACCTCCATACCGCTCAGACCTCATATAGCAAACAAATGATATTGTGGCTCCAGACACTATCTACAACCCTCAACACAATCCACTATTAATAAAACGAATACCTGTTGTACAATAGCCGGTACAGTGTACCCCTATGTCAATATTGTGACCTCCATACCGGTCAGACCTCATATAGCAAAATAATGATATTGTGGCTCCAGACACTATCTACAACCCTCAACACAATCCACTATTAATAAAACGAATACCTGTTGTACAATAGCCGGTACAGTGTACCCCTATGTCAATATTGTGACCTCCATACCGGTCAGACCTCATATAGCAAGCTAATGATATTGTGGCTCCAGACACTATCTACAACCCTCAACACAATCCACTATTAATATAACGAGTACCTGGTGTACCATAGCCGGTACAGTGTACCCCTATGTCATTATTGTGACCTCCATACCGGTCAGACCTCGTATAGCAAGCTAATGATATTGTGGCTCCAGATACTATCTACAACCCTCAACACAATCCATTATTAATATAACGAGTACCTGGTGTACCCTAGCCGGTATAGTGTACCCCTATGTCAATATTGTGACCTCCATACCGGTCAGACCTCATATAGCAAGCTAATGATATTGTGGCTCCAGACACTATCTACAACCCTCAACACAATCCACTATTACTATAACGAGTACCTGGTGTACCATAGCCGGTACAGTGTACCCCTATGTCAATATTGTGACCTCCATACCGGTCAGACCTCATATAGCAAGTTAATGATATTGTGGCTCCAGACACTATCTACAACCCTCAACACAATCCACTGTTAATATAACGAGTACCTGGTGTACCCTAGCCGGTACAGTGTACCCCTATGTCAATATTGTGACCTCCATACCGGTCAGACCTCATATAGCAAGCTAATGATATTGTGGCTCCAGACACTATATACAACCCTCAACACAATCCACTATTAATATAACGAGTACCTGGTGTACCATAGCCGGTACAGTGTACCCCTATGTCATTATTGTGACCTCCATACCGGTCAGACCTCGTATAGCAAGCTAATGATATTGTGGCTCCAGATACTATCTACAACCCTCAACACAATCCATTATTAATATAACGAGTACCTGGTGTACCCTAGCCGGTATAGTGTACCCCTATGTCAATATTGTGACCTCCATACCGGTCAGACCTCAAATATAGCAAGCTAATGATATTGTGGCTCCAGACACTATCTACAACCCTCAACACAATCCACTATTACTATAACGAGTACCTGGTGTACCATAGCCGGTACAGTTTACCCTATGTCAATATTGTGACCTCCACACCGGTCAGACCTCATATAGCATGGTATTGATATTGTGGCTCCAGACACTATCTACAACCCTCAACAGAATCCACTATTAATATAATGTGTACCTGGTGTACCATAGCCGGTACAGTGTACCCCTATGTCAATATTGTGACCTCCATACCAGTCAGACCTAATATAGCAAGCTAATGATATTGTGGCTCCAGACACTATCTACAACCCTCAATAGAATCCACTATTAATATAACGAGTACCTGGTGTACCATAGCCGGTACAGTATACCCCTATGTCAATATTGTGACCTCCATACCGGTCAGACCTCATATAGCATGCTAATGATATTGTGGCTCCAGACACTATATACAACCCTCAACACAATCCACTATTAATATAACGAGTACCTGGTGTACCATAGCCGGTACAGTGTACCCCTATGTCATTATTGTGACCTCCAAACCGGTCAGACCTCATATAGCAAGCTAATGATATTGTGGCTCCAGATTCTATCTACAACCCTCAACACAATACACTATTAATATAATGAGTACCTGGTGTACCATAGCCGGTACAGTGTACCACTTTGTCAATATTGTGACCTCCATACCGCTCAGACCTCATATAGCAAACAAATGATATTGTGGCTCCAGACACTATCTACAACCCTCAACACAATCCACTATTAATATAACGAGTACCTGGTGTACCATAGCCGGTACAGTATACCCCTATGTCAATATTGTGACCTTCATACCGGTCAGACCTCATATAGCAAGCTAATGATATTGTGGCTCCAGACACTATCTACATCCCTCAACACAATCCATTATTAATATAATGAGAACCTGGTGTACCATAGCCGGTACAGTGTACCCCTATGTCAATATTGTGACCTTCATACCGGTCAGACCTCATATAGCAAGCTAATGATATTGTGGCTCCAGACACTATCTACATCCCTCAACACAATCCATTATTAATATAACGAGAACTTGGTGTACCATAGCCGGTACAGTGTACCCTTATGTCAATATTGTGACCTCCAAACCGGTCAGACCTCATATAGCAAGCTAATGATATTGTGGCTCCAGATACTATCTACAACCCTCAACACAATCCACTATTAATATAACGAGTACCTGGTGTACCATAGCCGGTACAGTGTACCACTTTGTCAATATTGTGACCTCCATACCGCTCAGACCTCATATAGCAAACAAATTATATTGCGGCTCCAGACACTATCTACAACCCTCAACACAATCCACTATTAATAAAACGAATACCTGTTGTACAATAGCCGGTACAGTGTACCCCTATGTCAATATTGTGACCTCCATACCGGTCAGACCTCATATAGCAAGCTAATGATATTGTGGCTCCAGACACTATCTACAACCCTCAACACAATCCACTATTAATATAACGAGTACCTGGTGTACCATAGCCGGTACAGTGTACCCCTATGTCATTATTGTGACCTCCATACCGGTCAGACCTCGTATAGCAAGCTAATGATATTGTGGCTCCAGATACTATCTACAACCCTCAACACAATCCATTATTAATATAACGAGTACCTGGTGTACCCTAGCCGGTATAGTGTACCCCTTTGTCAATATTGTGACCTCCATACCGGTCAGACCTCATATAGCAAGCTAATGATATTGTGGCTCCAGACACTATATACAACCCTCAACACAATCCACTATTACTATAACGAGTACCTGGTGTACCATAGCCGGTACAGTGTACCCATATGTTAATATTGTGACCTCCATACCGGTCAGACCTCATATAGCAAGTTAATGATATTGTGGCTCCAGACACTATCTACAACCCTCAACACAATCCACTGTTAATATAACGAGTACCTGGTGTACCATAGCCGGTACAGTGTACCCCTATGTCAATATTGTGACCTCCATACCGGTCAGACCTCATATAGCAAGCTAATGATATTGTGGCTCCAGACACTATATACAACCCTCAACACAATCCACTATTAATATAACGAGTACCTGGTGTACCATAGCCGGTACAGTGTACCCCTATGTCATTATTGTGACCTCCATACCGGTCAGACCTCGTATAGCAAGCTAATGATATTGTGGCTCCAGATACTATCTACAACCCTCAACACAATCCATTATTAATATAACGAGTACCTGGTGTACCCTAGCCGGTATAGTGTACCCCTATGTCAATATTGTGACCTCCATACCGGTCAGACCTCAAATATAGCAAGCTAATGATATTGTGGCTCCAGACACTATCTACAACCCTCAACACAATCCACTATTACTATAACGAGTACCTGGTGTACCATAGCTGGTACAGTGTACCCCTATGTTAATATTGTGACCTCCATACCGGTCAGACCTCATATAGCAAGTTAATGATATTGTGGCTCCAGACACTATCTACAACCCTCAACACAATCCACTGTTAATATAACGAGTACCTGGTGTACCCTAGCCGGTACAGTGTACCCCTATGACAATATTGTGACCTCCATACCGGTCAGACCTAATATAGCAAGCTAATGATATTGTGATTCCAGACACTATCTACAACCCTCAACACAATCCACTATTAATATAACGAGTACCTGGTGTACCATAGCCGGTACAGTATACCCCTATGTCAATATTGTGACCTTCATACCGGTCAGACCTCATATAGCAAGCTAATGATATTGTGGCTCCAGACACTATATACAACCCTCAACACAATCCACTATTAATATAACGAGTACCTGGTGTACCCTAGCCGGTACAGTGTACCCCTATGTCATTATTGTGACCTCCAAACCGGTCAGACCTCATATAGCAAGCTAATGATATTGTGGCTCCAGATTCTATCTACAACCCTCAACACAATCCACTATTAATATAATGAGTACCTGGTGTTCCATAGCCGGTACAGTGTACCACTTTGTCAATATTGTGACCTCCATACCGCTCAGACCTCATATAGCAAACCATTGATATTGTGGCTACAGACACTATCTACAACCCTCAACACAATCCATTATTAATATAACGAGTACCTGGTGTACCATAGCCGGTACAGTATACCCCTATGTCAATATTGTGACCTTCATACCGGTCAGACCTCATATAGCAAGCTAATGATATTGTGGCTCCAGACACTATCTACATCCCTCAACACAATCCATTATTAATATAATGAGAACCTGGTGTACCATAGCCGGTACAATGTACCCCTATGTCAATATTGTGACCTTCATACGGTCAGACATAATATAGCAAGCTAATGATATTGTGGCTCCAGACACTATCTACATCCCTCAACACAATCCATTATTAATATAACGAGAACTTGGTGTACCATAGCCGGTACAGTGTACCCTTATGTCAATATTGTGACCTCCAAACCGGTCAGACCTCATATAGCAAGCTAATGATATTGTGGCTCCAGATACTATCTACAACCCTCAACACAATCCACTATTAATATAACGAGTACCTGGTGTACCATAGCCGGTACAGTGTACCACTTTGTCAAT